>JAYESA010000018.1:67527518-67590018 GCA_036927795.1 Iris macrosiphon | reverse complement strand
ACAAATCTAGTAGGTCCCACTCCCATGTTTACAGAAGAATAACAATTGAAACGTGGAAAGTGACAAAAGAATATGACAATTTAAGCATAGCCCCTTGAAAGATTAGGTAATTTAACTAGCCTTTATACTTTTATTTTGTGATATGATATAGGAAGTTGAACTATTTTAATATGTAGTATAAAATAATATTAGTTTTGATTATAATATTAATATCAATAAAGTTGATTTTTATATTTAATATTAAAAATATACTATATGTAGTAAACTACTATTCAATAGTAAATTGGTAAAACTTTCATCTTAGCCCTCAAGAAAATAGTTATAACTTAAACCATGACTACTCAACAATACTTTATATTAATTATTAATAACTTCTTTAAATTGTGTTTAGGATCTGACATTTGTATCCTTGACCTCACAGGATTTTAGACGACCTTCCAAGTAAGATACCTTGCCAACTATTTTACAATATTTGCATGCTTCCCTTTCAAGTTATTATTTTCTTATCGTATATAGTTTCTTGATGCTCTTTGTCATATTTGATTTGCCGCATGCTGCTCTAGTTCATTTTATGTGCACGTGTATTATTTGTCATACATATATATTGCTCGTCTATAATTTCTCATCACGTATTTGATATATGCTCCACTTTGTGCATATGACTAGACATGATCTTGTGACCCTATATACTTGAATTTGAACTTGACTTGGAATTGACTTGACTTGACCTTGTATTCCTTTAAGAGAGGAGATTGATACTAGTATTGGCTTATCTTGACCACGTTTGATCGCTAGGCACGTACCATGAAGCAATATAGACCCTATATAGATTGGGAGCACGCACCGTGTGACTTTCTATAGGACCGCTAGGCACGCACCATGATACGGTCATTCAATTTATTGTAAGCTATGTCTAGCATCACTTTTCTCTATGGCAAGCCACTAACTTAGATGTAGTAATTTCTTGTGTCTTAGTCATGTCTCTTGTGTTTATTTTCTTGTCTATCTTGCATGATTTATTGTACTTTTAGCATATTTTTATGTATCTTGTTACGTCCCTCTGAGGATCTGTATCCGAATTTTATCCCCAGGTTATTGTTGAGCTCACTTGGTAGAGTAGAAAGATAATTTTTGATCGCGGCTGCAGGATTCAGGTATCGCTAGTGGTACATTTATCATTCTTCCTTCTTTTATATTTTGTGGTGGCATCTTCTGCTGTATAGCCTAGTTTTGAAAGCTTTCTTCTTGTCATGAGCTTGTTCGAACAGTTGTATTAACATCTGGCCAACTTTATTACATATTGTCTTTCTTGGTATCTATATTCATGTGGCATCAGTGTATTATTGTGTGATCAGCATTAATGCACTTGGTTTTCATGTGAGATTTTATTTTGTGGATTGAGATATTGTAGACTTGAACTCTTAGATAGATATAATTGTCCTTTAGACAGCTTATACGTATTTGAGTTGGGATGGAGTCCACTTGATACGTAGCTGGCAAGTTTGCGTATCCTAGTCCTACGTATTTTGGGACTGGGACGTGACACTACACCTACGAGCATAATCTATAGCATCAGCTACCATGGTGGGCCAGTAATAACCCATCATTCGGAGTCTGTCCTGTAATTTAGGACCTGACTGATGTGATCCACAAGTGCAATCGTGAGCTTCATGAAGCGCCGGTCTTGCTTCAATATCTGAAAGACATCACAGAAGGAGCCCATCATATGACCAACGATACAATATTTTAGATGTTGCACAATAATAAAATCGAAGCCAACGTCTTTTAACCGAAGTAGCCTCTTTCGGGTTATCTAAAAGAATTTTATAGGCTACATAGTCTATAAAAGAAAATCTCCAATCCTCCGAATTAGGAATTGAATTCACTTAAAATTTGAGTTCAAATTATAGTTTATTCTTGGCATAGAATAACTCTCGACAAGTTATTGTGATCGAGTGTTGTCTTCTCAATGGAATGGCCAATGAAGTTGTTAACTCAGCGAGGGTAAATGCTTCCAAATTCTGTAGTTGAGGCACATACTCAATGAAAAACCCAACAAAGATTAATGCTAACTCAATTGCATCCTGATGATAAAGGATAAGGTCTTCGTGACAAACTTTGTATTCCCCTCTAATCAGATTAGCTATCAGATTATAGTCTCCATAGGCTTCAAGATATTCGACATCCAGTTGTTTAGCTAACTGGGGACCAATGAGTAAAGTGTTGTATTCTGCTACATTGTTGGAACAAGGTTCTCTGAGGGAATATGCACGATGTATTAGTAGATTGTCGGAAGAAATGAGGACTATCCCTATACCAGCAACAATATTGCCTTTGGGCCATATCCTTGACGCATCATCAAAAAATAACTACCAAGTATCATCTCCCATTACCATGTTAGACTCTAATACTTCGTCTGGAATGTTGTCCTATAGCTTTGACGTCTCCGGTACTGGGTGAGCTGCTAAGAAGTCAGTCAATGCTTGACCTTTTACTATCTTTTGTGGGACATATACCATGTCATAAGGTGATAGTAGCATTGACCATGTAGCTAGGAAAGAGTTGAGTGTACTTGGTTTAGTCATCAAAACCTGGAGAAAATTCACTATGGATATAACATGGATTGTTTGGCCGGTCACATAATGACGTGTCTTCTGGATGGCAAAGACCAAGGCGAGGCATTCCTTCTTTACAGGATTATACCTGTTCTTGGCACCGACCCTCATGCGACTGAGATAGTAGATAGCCTTTTCATGGCCCTCATTACTCTTTTATACAAGAAGAGCTCATAGGATGATGGCATACAGCAATAAGGGTCTTCCCACAATAGGAGCCACCAAAACTGGAGGGTTTGTAAGATACCGTTTGATATCATTGAAAACCTGCTGGCATGCTTCATTCCAAACAAAATTTGCACCTTTCTTCATCAGTTGAGTGAGTGGTCTACATTGACCTGAGAGGTTTGAGATAAATCTTCTGATATATGTCAATCGACCTTGCATCCCACGAAGCTCCTTAAGGTTACGTAGAGGCCACATTTCAAGGATAGCTTTAACTTTATCAGGGTCAAGGCAGATACCCTTGGAATTTATAACGAATCCAAGAAATTTACCACTGGAGGCTCCCAGAAAAGACTTGGTTGGATTTATCTTGAGTTGGTGTTGGCGCATTAAGTCGAACCCCGTCTTCAAGTCTTGGAGGTGTTCATTTTTGAGATGACTCTTGACTACGATATCGTTCACATAGCATTCCACCGTCTTCTGCAAATGATCACGGACGATTGTACTCATAGCCCGTTGGTATGTTGTGTCATCACCCGCACCCGAATGATCGGTGCACGAGTACGTGGGTACATCTAGCCTACGCCATAGCATCACCGGTAGAATACTTTTTAGACCTCAAGATCAATATCAAGTCTAACTAAATAACAATAAGTACTCAATCACAATAACCAGAAGAAGATATGAATGAGAATAGAAAAATCTAAATATAAATTCAAAAGTTAACTAAGTCTCAAACTAAGAATCCAAATATATAATAATACAAGCCAATTAAGTTCCAGAGACAAATCCGATAAACTATCTAATAGAATGAAACTAATAAAAGTACAAAATAGGAAATACTATATCTAGTCCTCTCAGATAATTCCAAGGTGCAAGTAGTCTCAACTATATCCTCGCCTGAAGGTCCAAGTGTGGCAAAGCATTCATAATATTTGTCAACATATCCAGTCAGGAGCGGAGCTAGTATTCTTACAACCATAAAAAATACACAATGCATGTATAAAATCTATCATGATGGAAAGTATTGTACATGTAAGATACTCATGTAAAGTAGACGATAGAGGCAAGTAGAGCATGAAACTTTAAAATATAGAACTTCCAACAATAAGCAGGTAATAAGGTGAACTGGCAATATAAAAATAGGGAATAAGAAGAACTAGCAACATATAACTAAGTAAAGTAGAGCATGTATCACAGGATTTGACAACTGAATATACCATATGACCTAGAACACAGTATTCTACATGTTGGGGCTAGGCTAAATTTGGCATGATGTACATGAGGTATACGCCTGGTATATATTGAATTGAATAGAAAAAATAGGGTTTACCACATGTCTACTAGTGTATTCTCCCACCTGACTCCCTCTCATAAGATCATGGAAGAACAGTAATCACAGACATGAAATATGAGTCCAGAACCACAAATAGATAGTCACTACTCTAAAGAATGGATAATCATGAACCATGATATGGATAAACACATGTCACCAATACGGATAGTCTCGAATCATAATTCGAGTTCAACGAATCATGACATGATAACTCACATCATAACTCGAGCTCACATATCAAAACTTGAATAAATACGATGTCACAACACGCTTTTAACTCAATTATTAATCACAATAGTCCATCCTTGTGTACAATATCATAGTGTTAAGACAACTGGTAAGGAGAAATACTAGCATTTCTCATGTAAAGGTAAATTCATAATTGTATAGCACTTATCTGTCGTCCGGAACCGGTGGTATGAGTCAAACACTAAAATAGGGTCTAGACAACCTATATTTGGAGTTTATAATGTCAATAAGGAATTTGGAATAAAAAATAATCTTAACTAGTTGGTTATTAAGTTTCTAGGTTAATTAGGTCAAACTAGGTTATTTAGGATTAAACTAGTTAATTACCTTCTTTTTTTGGTTTTAATTTGTCTACTAGAGTGGCCTATGAAACTATACTAGTTATATTAAGTCAATAATAGGTTTTCTAGATTATATCCAATAGCTATGATATGCTAAATATCACTACTATATATATATATATATATATATATATATATATATATATATATATATATGTATATATATATATATAAGTCTATATTCAATACCTTGTATCCTACCCTATACTCCATTACCTTAACATATTACCTAATATTAACCTATTACCTTGACTATAACTTGGTATCACAACTCAAAATCTAATATTAGTACTTGATACTTATAAATAGTATGACCTCACACAACTAAGTATCTTGATACCCCAATTTAGTAACTTACCTTACCTAAAAGATATCCTTAGTAAACTAAGATACCCACCTTGACACTACCCTTGATGCCCACGTTAGGCACTCACTCAATAGGCTAAACACCCATCACTCATATACCCAGACTTGCACACCCTCTCATATACTTATGTATCATAGATTTACTAGTACATTGGCACTTAGAATTCAATACACAAATACAAGGTACTAGACATACACACGTCTTATCATATAACCTATCTCTTGTTGATACCTTGGTTCAGATACACAAGCTATACACATACAACCCAGGATATCACAATACCTTATCTAACACTTAACCCAAATGACACCTATCCTAATTGACACATATCAATATTTAAAACATACATGAATAACTCTCATATACAAAATTGAATACTCACACCTACACACACAAATGCAAATCATGCACTCAATGCAAACCCATACAACCTCTGTCACTTGTACATATTCAATAGAATTGCACATATACCCCAGAACCCAACTGCCCAGATACCCCCATACCTCCACACTTTACTACAATGCCTCAACGAAAGCAATAATGCCCTGCACATATGCCAAGTTGTTTGCCTCCACTGCCTCATTGCTCGAGTATAATCCCTGCAGTTAAGCCTGCAGCATACCCTCACAGGCAATGCTCGAGCCTAACACTCCTTGCCCTCATTCCTTACTGCATTTATTGCACACTCTGGAACACTCTTTATTGGGTACCCTCTGATACAGACCTACCTTTACAATTCAAACACATACACACAACCAAGTAACCCCAAAACACATTCATATGGAATAGATTTCAGTATACACTCACACAAGCACTCCCACCAATAGTAAGATACCCTACACTAAAGTTTTACCCATAGGTTTGAAACACACACAGACCCAAACACATACTCAACTATAGTGATACACATATGGATACCCTTCACTCTCAAACTCTTACTACAAACATCCCCTAAAATTGTGCACTACCCGAGCTCATCCCCCTCCTTCCAAGACTCACTGCCTGCACCTAACAGAACTTGCACATCTCACGCATGGCACTGCAGACTTCCTAATCCACACCCATCATAAGACTTGACCCAGGCCACTTCTCAACTCCTGAATGCCACTGAATACAGCTGAGCCCACTACCCTCAAACACTCATAGCCATCTATTACAGTTGCTAAACTATAGGACAATAACTAACATCGCCCCTAATACTGTACAGATACTCCGCTCTCCAACCATGGTACACCAACACTCATAATACCCTCATGATACCAATTCAATACTTAACTCCAATACTATGGTACACCTATGGTACCACACACCCAAAACCAATCCTCATGATACCCTAAGCCCAAACTATAATACTCTATAACACTCACCAACCTCATTAAAACTCTAAAAGAAAAACCAACACCCAAAATACATAATCTATATAAACTCATATGTATATGTAACAATGCCATGGAAAAATATATGTAAATAAAACAATATCCTCTCATATGACACTAATTATGATACAAGGAGTCCCATGACACATGGACACACTTCTCAAATCCTAAATTCATATACAATTATGATAAATAGAAATTAAGCACAATTAAACCATTAGAAACATAATTTTATATAAATTATCAAAATTAGCTAAGTGTATCCCAATGTATCATGACACAAATCTTCAATATCATTATTATGACAAATGGACACAAGAACAGCATAAATTAGGCTAAAAATCCTATTAAGATCATTCTACAAATACTTGATGGTCAAAATTCATAGTTTTACCAAATAAACCCTAGAAAATACCAATATAACATCCAAATAGTAGATCTAGTGGATTTGAGTCCTCTAACATCAAGACCTACCATTAAAAGGTTATTTTCACCTATGTGATGGGTCCTATTGGCTCCATTTGGGTTTCTACCATAAAAATTATAGGAAAAAAGGGATTTACCTATTGGGAGTTGGATCACAATGAATCTTCATAAATTTGGAAAAGAATGAAAGAAGAAGTGGCACAAATCCTCCTTGATAGTGCTCCTCCATGTCCCTCCTAGGTGCTCCCAAGCTCTATCTCTCCATGGAAGAAGTTTGAAAAAGTTTCTATGGAGAAAATAGCATATAGGAGAAAAATAGGGTTTGGAAAAATGGTGGAAGGCTTTAGAGAAGATGAAGTGGAGTAATGGAGAAAAATAAAATGAATGAAAATAAAATAAAAAAAGGCTTGGGGAAGGGATTGGTCATGATGGATTTCAGTTATTCATAAGTTTGTCATTCCCCACTAATTAAATTAAATGGAAATGAATCAATTTAGTGTTATGGATGGCATCTAACTAATCTAGAGAAACATTTTATCTATGGCAATTAACTTAATTAATTCTAATTAGCTAGTACCAAAACTAATATTAATTAATTCTAGGCAACACTAATTAATTCTAGACTAACCACTAATATAATATAATATAATATAATATAATATAATATAATATAATATAATATAATATAATATAATATAATATAATATAATATAATGTAATATAATATAATATAATATAATATAATATAATATAATATAATATAATATAATATAATATAATATAATATAATATAATTAGCAACATATAAAATTATTAAAATATTTCTATAGTGGAAAATGGTGGTTACATGTTCCCCCTGTGTTCTTTAAGCCAAAAGTAATTACTGTGTAACAGTACACTCCTAACGGTGTCCGAAATAATATATACTTTTTGTTTTCGGGGAACATCTTGATCTGATTATACCCTGAGAACCCGTCCATGAATGACATACGTTCAAAGCCGCAGATATTGTCAATCATAAAATCTGTAATAGGGAGAAAGAATTTGTCTTTTAGGCAAGAAGAATTTAGATTCTGATAATCTATGCAGACTCGGATCTTCTTATTTTTCTTCATGCCTGAGACGATATTGGCAACCTAGTCAGGATGTTATTCCTCTCGAACAAAGTTGCATGCTATCAGCTTCTTGACTTCAGCTTCGATTGCATCCATCACATCGGGGTGGAACCCTCGATGTTGCTGCTTCACTGGTTTAGCATTAGGAAGGATGTTGGGTTTGCCTGTAGTTATTTGAGGATCTAGACCAGGCATATCCTCGTAGCTCCAAGCGAAGACATCAATATATTAGTTAAAAAGCTGTATACATGCTTGTTTATCCTCATCGGGGAGACTTTTGCAGATGAAGATTGGTTTTAGGAAAGACTCCTCACCTACATTGATCTGAATAATTTTATCTTCTGTAGGTGATTCATATTACTCAAACCGTAGCTCCCATTGTGAATCCATCCATTTTGCCCATGGATCATTTTTAAAGGGTTCAAGTGATTGATCATCCTCGTCGTCTGGGTCGATCGATACTATGTTGATAGACATAGCATGCTTGAATACATCACCTATTCTTCCATCAAAATCCCAGGATGATGATTCAGAGGAGTGAGAAGGTATTTTTTTTGTCTGACTCTGAGATTTTAGGAGTCATCGGAGGAGTGACATAACCTAAACTACTACGAGTCCATTAGTAGTAGGTTTCAGGCTTGCCTTTTAGGAAAAAGTGACATATAGGAGTACACCGACCTCTTCCATAGTTGAGACCTTTGTCAGACATTAAATTATAGTCTATTTTTCGGATGATGTTTTTGGCAGGTCGGCTATATCGGTGGAGTTATATTTTCACTGTATCTTAATATGAGTCATCAGTATATGTGATTATATTAATCTTAGCTTTGACAAAGAGTATTTGATGTTCTCTATTTCGTCTTATTGGGGCTACGAAGCAGGAACCCTCATATGAACTATATGAGGTACCTATCCGAAATGGTGGTGCCACTGGTATGGATAGGGGTTTATAAGCATACATGACTTTTGAAAACTCCCTAACAATGGGGTCAACATCAGTGTAGTGTGAAGAGGTATCATCTTTATTTATAAAATACATAATCTCCTCCTTTATAGAGTCAGCAGAAGGCTCTGCTTTAATAGCAGGCTTAGTAAGATTAATAACTAGAGGTTTACTTGCTGGAGAAGGGTGCTTGTTGCAAGTCAGATTAATAACAAGTAGAGGCTCTATCTTCTTAGTTATGTCGATCACCAAGGGTGCCTTTGTTTTTTCTCACACGTTGACTTACGAAGATTGATAATAAGAGGCTCTTGAGGTGATGGTTTCTTCGCCTTCTCCTCACACACTGACTAGCGGAGGTGAATAACAAGAGGTTTCGGCGGACTCTGATGAGTGACACATCTTTTAACCCGGATCATGAGAGGTTCCTCATTTAGAGTTGCTTGGCCTCATCATTGGCTTCATGTGCTTCTTCCTCCAAGTACTCTGGAGTGTAGAGAATAGAGTCAGAGTAATATGCCTCAACACCCTTGAATGAGTTGATATCAAACTCTGTCTTAACATCTCCCTGACTGTCTATATATTTGAAACATGGTGCTGGGTTAAAGGCACAATCTTGTTCTCATGTATCCAAGGGCTTCCGAGCAGGTATAACCATCACTTTTTGGTATAGGAGTATTTATGTCATTAGTATTATATTATTGAATTTAATAATAATTGGTATATTTATATTTAATTAATAAATATTGAGGGCGGTGCATGATTAGCCTCTTAGTTAGACTTGAACCCAACTAGGCTTGTCATGACCAATATGGTAACACATTAAATTAGTTTGGTTAATTAGTAAAAAGAGGGAATGAATATAATCCTCACCAATTTAATATTGAACCTTCATTAATTAAACCCCTCTTTAACTAAACCCTTAATGACAACCCTTGAGAGGGCAATTTGGACAATGTAAACTAACTAACCCTAACTCTAGGTGAGGTCAGCCCTATTTAGAGGGGAGGAGCCTAATTAATGCTCATCACTTTATCCCCTTCCTCTTCATTAGTTCATCCAAAAAAATTCCTCCATTTTTATCCACAAAATTCCTCCAAATTAATCCCAATCCCTCTTATTATCATTCCTATGGAGAGCTAAAAGCTTGAAGATTGTAAGAGGCTAGAAGCAGAGCAGTTTTGCTAGGAGTTGGTATCTATTTCTTATCATTGTGCTCATTGAAAGAAACCACATTGGAAATCCATCTTCTAATAGGTAAAATTTTATTTTTCCTTGTTATTTCAGATTTAAATGGTGTAATAGACCCATAGGAACCCTCCATTGGTTTAAAACTACCCAACTAGGTCCATAGGAGGCCTGTAGAGGAAGTTATATTATATTTTGTGTCCATTGAGAGAACTCCGAGGTGGCGCACCAAGTGTTTGATTAAATGCCTAATGGATTATTTCTTACTATTTTATATTGTATTGGTATATTAGGATGGGTATGATGTATTTTGAGTAGTGGTATCACATGGAAATGGACATTTGGAGGATATATCATAGGTATCCTGGTATTGCACTAGAAGTGTTTGTTTAAATATAATGTTAATTTTCATATAGTTGCATCTATATATAGAGTATTAGCATTTGTGTTTATATATTCTAATTGTGAACATATTTAGATGTATAGATATATCTATGCTTATATGTATTAGTATATGTATTAAAGAGTATACATATGTATATATATATATATATGTAATTGGAGGAGGCATTGTGAGCATGGGGGAATATTTAGGTTGAAACAACAAGTTGATGTTATTGTTGTGGTTGTAGTGTTATCTGTTGTAGTTGTTTTATAGGTCGAGTGATGAGTGGTACTATGTAGTTGAGAGGTTAAGGTATCAGTGGGGGTTTTAGTTCAGTTAGGGTGCCTGACTGAAAGGTCGAGGGGTAAGTTCACTAACGTGATTGATGTACACTGCACAGTAGAAATTGATTGACAACAAGTGTAATTGCACTTGTTGTGCAACAAAAATTATTCAAGAGAAGGCACTGTGCAATGTATCAGATGTTAGGAGGTGTACTCAGGTTTGTGTTGAGTGTTTGACACACAATTGTGTATTAGAGGAAGTAGTAGGTATAATCTGCAACTTAGTGCATTTGCTTAGATATAGTAGTGTGCTTATGTGAGAATGGAGTTAGAGATATGGTTATCATATATGTGGGTGTGTGTTAGGGTACAAGTGTGTATCTGGGTTCAAGGACTGCTCTGAGCAGTGTAATATCAGAGATTGATGAGTGAAGTATCTTCATGTATGTGTATGCAGTGAGGTCATTGCAACTTAGTGTGTGAGAGTGAATAACATGAGGTAGTAAAGTATTTAAGAGTGGTTTTTAGAGTTTCTAGTGAGTGTGTGCATTGGTGGTTTGTGTGTAGTGAACCATTGTGTTGGGTGTAGCAGATTGGGGGTTCAAAGTAACAGATTGTATTATTTAGGTCAAGTGTTCTAACAAAAGGATTGATAAGTGCCTCTTGAGGGCATATGTATTGGGTGTATTATGCTCGGGTAGCAGTGCTGTGATGTTCAGAAGTCTGGGAGCTAGTGCATATGCCAGTGAGCACAGCAGCAAGGGTAATAGGTTGCAACAGTGAGTGGGTGGTTTAGAGAATGTGCAGTCAGGTAGGGGAATACCTAGATAAACATATGTGTGGGAGTAGTGCAGTGGGGAGGCTCGGGTTCGAGGGGTTTCTGTGGTTGGTTGCAGTGGGGAATGCAGGCTCTTGCACTTTACGATTACCATTTGCTTATTGATGTTATATCTGCAGTCCATGGGAGTTTAGGTATAGTTTTATGGATATGTAGTATAAACTAGAGTGGGGGGGAAATCCTAGATGTTCTAGTGTTTTAGAATATCATAAAAAGCAATGAGATGGAAATATGGTGTGAGATATCTGATACAACTTAGTATCAGATATGGGTTTATAGGTGAGGGAGTATCACAGTGGTGATGTTTAGGATATGCACTAAGTGAGGAGTATAGCGAATGTGTTTGATCTTAGAATATCATGATAGGATTATCTTAAGTATTGATAACAAGTGTTAAGGCAAAGGTAAATGAGTTATGGGGCAGGTTAGTGTAGAGTGTCAGTGAAGGCATACTAGGTATTAGTAGCTATATGCATAGAGTGTATATATAACTAATGACTAGATATATGAGAGGTATGACCTAGTGATCACCTAACACTAGTGGTATTAGCTAATATAATCCAATTTTAGCTAGGTATTAACCTAGTTTGACTAGAGAGACCTAATTTTGACCTAGAAATCATATTTTAACTTATTTAATCTTGTTTATGCTTTCATTACACCAAATAACTTAATATTTTATATAAAGGTCTGTGTGACACCAGTTCGGATACCAATTTATATCATTGCTCAGGACCTCAGGTGAGTACATTCTCTGTAAGTTTTCAGTACTTGATAGTGTATATATCGCATGTTCAATATCTGTTTTACTTGATTCTGACACCATGATTATACGGGCTGGTATTGTATGGATTGAGTCAGGAGATATTATTTATTGATGCGTGCATTGGATACTTCTTACACGTGTACTTTATCATGTGCTTCGGGTATTCCTTGTGCTCGTATCTATCGTGTGCTCCGTGTGCTCATATTATATTCGTATGTGTAACGTGTCATGATTGGATCCATGAATATTAGTCGGCGAGGGGGAGTAGGAGTTGATTATGTGATCAAACCCTTTAGCGTATTCGTGTGCATGTCAAATATACCCTACACGTATAATTGAGTTACCTTAGTATATTCGTGTGTAACATAAATCGATCACATAATAAACTTGCAATCTAAGGCACTAGTTAGTATCAACAGTCTTATTTATAGTTCTCTTATTTATAGTTCACACCATATTACCTGTATTTACTTTTCCAGTTATTCTTCGTGTTTATATACCTAATTCAGCTGTATTTTCCATTTCTTGCTTACCTGTGCATCTTGAATTTTTTCTATTATTGTTATATATCCTCTACCATATATATGAAACTGCTTTCAGAGTTTTATACTTTGCTCCAATCCTGGCTGGATATATTTTTCCAGACAAATATATAAAGGATTGGTGTCCCACCTATAACGGTCCGCAGGACGGAGAGCTAGCTGAGGTAGCACCCTTAGCCCAGGATGATCAGGCACCAGTTGTTGAGGAGACACACCTAGCTATAATAGACCATTAGCTAGTATTTATTGTACTAGATATGTCTCCAGCATTAGACTATGGTATGTTGATTATATTGAGACCATTTATGGTTATTGTTAGACTCCAGACTTGTTAGTAATATGACTTGTGATTCTCTTCTATTTATGACATCTTACCATTATCTATCTCTAGTTTGATTGATTGAGTATTGATGCTATATATTCATCTTGTCCTCCTTTTGGAGTTGAGTTACCATTGACAGGTTGTATATATATATATCTTGCATGAGTTTGTTAGATAGTATTGTGGACCATTACAGTGTTCTACCGCCGATGCTGTGGAGTAGGCTGGACGTACCCACGACTCATGCCTAATTTTTGGTTGTGGGTCATGACACATTTTAGTGGTGGCCTATATAGGTCGAGATCGCAACTATTGAGATATCGTAATAGTACTCCAAGATGTAAACTATTACGAGCCTGCTATAGGACTTAGGATATAGGACGAGAGAATACTCAATCACAACTACAAAAATTTCTAATAAATTAAAATTTTCTAATTCTCAGTCATTCTAAATATTATTTTCCTTGAATATTATTGTCCTTCCTTGATGATATCGTATCTTTTGATTATTAATCTCTTGTTTTGATCTGTCTTCATGATGCCTCCGAAGACCAGGTCACAGCGACCAGCAGCAGCAGCTTCGGAGAGGTCGGCGACTTCTCGACCACCTGTCCGTGTAGCAGTATATACTGCTCCTGCTCCACCAGTTTGGAGGGCTGCCTCACCAGTTCAGGTGGGAGCCTCAGCTATTTTTGGGGGTCCTCCTCTCTGTTCAGAGGATTGTTCCAGTCGCTGCGGAGGGTTATCCTCCTTCTCCTCGAGTAGTTCAGAGGGCTACTCCAGTAGTATCAGAGGGTCTTCCACCCCCACCACCAATGTCAGCTAACGGGGCACAGATGTTCACCATATTTTGAGAGATGATGGCAGCATAGTAGAGACAAGCAGATATACTATGCTAGGTTATTGAGAATGCCCACCAGGTTGCATTGGTTGTAGTGGAGAAGGTGATGTCGCCCCAGCCATAGGTTGCACAGCCCAGACCGAGCAACATATATGATTTCAAGAAATTGGGTCTCCGCAACTTCAAGGGGACAAACGGTATTATTTATGCTGACGATTGGATCAAGCGCCTCGAGCATATTATGCGCTTGTCCCATCTTGCCGAGGACCTGAGGATAGAGGGGATTGGGTTGCATATGTCAGATATTGCTAGCACTTGGTTCCGGAATAAACCATAAATTTTTTTATCCAGGGATGACATGGGATGGCTTCAAGGGCCTGTTCAATAGGAAGTTCTTTCCGTGCACGAAAAAACTCAACCTGGAGAGATAGTTTCAGAACCTCCAGCTGGTGCCCCGCTCCGCATAGGCACTATGTACAAGTGATATCGCTTTGCTTGCTCGAGCGAAAGTCTTCTCGGAGAGTTTCCGACTGAACCATAAGACGATTGATCAATGTGAGTGGGCCGAACTGCATTCTTTGATTCTTGCACACCTTAATAATGAATCTGAGTTTTTGAATGCTTGTTGCTTAAGAAGATAGTTTCATAAAAGAATGATAGAACCTGACTCTGCATGCTTAATAAGAGAACTCATATAGCTGGTCATCAAAACGAACCTACTTGCTTAACTAAGAAAACTTGTATGTTTGTCTGAAAAGAGATAGAACATTGTCATGCTAAGTCAAGAGTATAAGAAATGTTGCATGCTTAATTACACCGATACAGCTATCGAACGAACCCTTGCTATGCTAAAAAGATAAGTAAATGAATGGCTTAAACAAGTCCCTTTATTATATGTTAAGAAAGAGATAGATATTGCATACTAGTTATGAAATTAAAATCGTGCTTGTCAATATATGTTTCGCTTGTCTATTTTGTTATATTGAACTGTTATAAGTCTTTGATTCGTATAAGCATAGACTAATAGTGCGTCCTGATGTTTCGGTCCTACGGGATCTAGGTGGGTGTTATTAGATATGTGAAAAGATGTGTTTTGCTTAAAATAATGAAAGAGAAGAGTCTAGTAGTCCGTCCTGATATTTCGGTCCTACGGGATCTAGGGGGTGTGGCTATTAGATTGTTAGATACTTGTTAATGTTGGTGCATCATAAGAGTTTATTTGATAGAATATTGCTTGTCATGCATTGGTCTCGGACAACTTGTGCACAAGGTAATAGTCTCTTGATCGATTTCTGGGATACTGGGAATCGGCCGGTCTGGAAGGGATTGTTAAAGCACCCTGTTTTTCCGGTCCTATGGAATCTAGGGGGTATTGTTTGTCCATCTGTGGGGCAACTCATGGGCCATCATATAGTTAGGGCGCATGCTAGGCTAGCCTTCTTGCATACTTAACTGTTTGATACAGAGACGAACAAGAAACTAGAGAACCTTATACACATATGTTTATGCAAATTATTGCTAACTTGTATGTCTGCTGCAGGGATAACCAATCGACAAGGGGTAAGAAACATAAAGAGTCTATATATAGCCTGCTTGTTCATGAAGATGTGCATCTTAGAGTTTATCTGATAGTACTTCCTGCATTCGCATCGGTCGGACAATGGCTATTAGTGCAGAGCTGAACCTTGGTCCCGGCTGTTATTATGTTAGTGAAGAGCAACCATAAGTCACAGCTGCTAATAGCATCAAATAAAGGAGTCATTGGTTAGCTGGATTACTGATACCGATCCTGAGTTTCTCGGGGACCAAAATTATATAGCTAGTTCTTCTTGTGTGCTTGAAAGTATGATAGTCCACTTAATACTTGTCTTGTTTGAGATGAATAGTCCACTAGAGAACTTGCCCCTAAGAGTTAGAATATGGTGCACAATACATGTTGTGCACTGCACGATAGAATACTATCCCGATTGTATGCTCATTATTTGACTATGCAAAACTATTTTTAAGCTATGTTTTTAAAAGATGTAAACTGACTATAATTCTGAGCTGCATAAAATAAACTTAGGTAAAAGTAGCAAGATCACTAGTAATGTAATATTTTGCCACATGCTTACTTAGTGTGGATTTCAGGAGATATAGCTTCTGTTCAGTTGTTTTATACTCACCAGTACTTATAAAAGTGCTGACCCACTAACAGTTTACTTGTTCTCAGGTACTGGTTCGTCCGAGGAAGCGATAGCCATACCTCATCCCAAGGACCCAAAAATTTGGAGTCGATGCCTTGAGCCATATCGAGTTTGAGCTGCTTTTATATAGAGGGACATAATGTATGGAACGGTGTCATTGTAATCGAGAGAAAGAGTGCTGGAGCAATCTGTAAGCTTGGCCATGCGCCGCTTGTAACACTTTTGATTATTAAAAGAGCTTGTTTCCATATGCTATTGTGTTTTTTACTTTTCAGCAATATATGTGTCGCTGCTCCTGTCTTGAATAGCTTACTTACCCTTGTTCAAAGCTTTGGCCTTGTGCAAGCGTACTTTAGGCTTGCACGATATCACGCCCGTGCGAGGACGATCGGTTCGGTAGGGATCAAGCGAGGACGAACATCCCCTACGGAACCAGGGTATGACATAATGGTACCAGAGTAACTCGATTCTTTGCCCATTCCGTTGCCTCCAACTCTGAGATGTGCCCGATGTGTGATGCAATGAACGTTCCATACAATGAGTTCATAAATATTCTCAAAGTTACCGGCAAAAGTTTTCTGGATTTTTTTTAATTTGCTTGAGATGTGATTTATGTTTTCTGGTGGCTAGAGTTTTATTGAGTTTTGATTGCTAGAGTTTTGATTGGGGATGGTGAGGGATGAGGACTATCGCTGCTCTGTATTTTGTGAGTTTCTCATTGAGTTTTGAGGACGAAACTCTTTGTTGGTGGGTAAGTATGTAGTGTCCTGCTCTACGTAGGCACTATGTACAAGTGATATCGCTTTGCTTGCTCGAGCGGAAGTCTTCTCGGAGAGTTTTCGACTGAACCACAAGACGATTAATCAATGTGAGTGGGCAGAACTGCATTCTCTAATTCTTGCACGCCTTAATAATGAATCTAATTTTTTGAATGCTTGTTCCTTAAGAAGATAGTTTCATAAAAGAATGATAGAACCTGACTCTGCATGCTTAATAAGAGAACTCGTATAGCTGGTCATCGAAACGAACCTGCTTGCTTAACTAAGAAAACTTGTATGTTTGTCTGAAAAGAGATAGAACCTTGCCATGCTAATTCAAGAGTATAAGAAATATTGTATGCTTAGTTACACCGACATAGCTATCGAACGAACCCTTGCTATGCTAAAAAGATAAGTAAATGAATGGCTTGAACAAGTTCCTTTGTTATATGTTAAGAAAGAGATAGATATTGCATGGTAGTTATAAAATTAAAATTGTGCTTGTCAATATATGTTTCGCTTGTCTATTTTGCTATATCGAACTGTTATAAGTCTTTGATTCGTATAAGCATAGACTAATAGTGCGCCCTGATGTTCCGGCCCTACGAGATCTAGGGGGTGTGCTATTAGATATGTAAAAAGATGTGTTTTGCTTAAAAGAATGAAACAAAAGAGTCTAGTAGTCCGCCTTGATGTTCTGGTCCTACGGGATCTAGGGGGTGTGGCTATTAGATTGTTAAATGCTAGTTAATGTTCGTGTATCCTAAGAGTTTATTTGATAGAATATTGCTTGTTATGCATTGGTCTCGGATAACTTGTGCACATGGTAATAGTCTCTCGATCAATTTCTGAGATACTGGGAATCGGTCGGTCCGGAAGGGATTGTTAGAGCACCCTGATGTTCCGGTCCTACGGGATCTAGGGGGTATTGTTTGTCCATCAGTGGGGCAACTCATGGGCCATCAAATAGTTAGGGTGCATGCTAGGCTAGCCTTCTTGCATACCTAACTGTTTGATGCAAAAACGAACAAAAAACTAGAGAACCTTATACATATATGTTTATGCAAATTGTTGCTAACTTTTATGTCTGTTGCAGGGATAACCGATCGGCAAGGGGTAAGAAACATAAAGAGTTTATATATAGCCTGCTTGTTCATGAACATATGCATCTTAGAGTTTATCTGATAGTGCTTCCTGTATTCGCATTAGTCGGACAATGGCTATTAGTATAGAGTTGAACCTTGGTCCCGGCTGCTATTATGTTAGTGAAGAGCAACAATGAGTCACAGCTGCTAATAGCATCAGATAAAGGAGTCATTGGTTAGCTGGATTACCGCTACCGATCCTGAATTTCTCGGAGACCAAAATCATATAGCTAGTTCTTCTTGTGTTCTTGAAAGTATGATAGTCCACTTAATGCTTGTCTTGTTTGAGATGAACAGTCCACTAGGGAACTTCTCCCTAAGAGTTAGAATATGGTATACAATACATGTTGTGCACTACACGATAGAATACTGTCCTGATTGTATGCTCATTGTTTGACTATGTATAACTTTTTCCAAGCTATGTTTTCAAAAGATGTAAACTGACTATAATCCTGAGATGCATGAAATAAACTTAGGTAAAAGTAGTAAGATCACTAGTAATGTAATTTTTTGCCACATGCTTACTTAGTATGGGTTTTAGGGGGTGTAGCTTCTGTTCAGTTGTTTTATACTCACGAGTACTTATAAAAGTGTTGACCCACCAACAGTTTGCTTGTTCTCAGGTACTGGTTCGTCCAAGGAAGCGATAGCCATGCCTCATCCCATGGACCCGGAATTGGAGTTGATGCCTTGAGCCGTATCGAGTTTGAGTTGCTTTTGTATAGTGGAACATAATGTATGGAACATTATCATTATAATCGAGAGAAAGAGTACTTGAGCGATCTGTAACCTCGGCCATGAGCCGCTTGTGATACTTTTGATTATCAATAAAAGAGCTTGTTTCTATATGATATTGTGTTCTTTACTTTTCTACAATATATGTGCCACTGCTCCTGTCTTGAATAGCTTACTTGCCCTTGTTCAAAGCTTTGGCCTTGTACAAGTGCACTTTAGTCTTGCACAATATCACGTCCGTGTGAGGACGATTGATTCCGTAGGGACCAAGCGAGGACGAACGTCCCCTATAGGACCGGGGCGTGACAGACATGTCGGTCGAGGAGTACGCCGCAGAGTTCGATAGGCTGAGTAGATATACGAGGAACAGGGTACGAGATTCGGAGGATAGGGCAAGTCATTTCAGGAATGGCCTAAACTGGGACATGAAGGCCCTTATTTCTTCGAGCCATGAGACGTACACGGCGATTCTTGCGGAGGCCCGCAAGGTCGAGAGGGACCTGAATTTAAGGCCCAAGAGGGACCGAGAGATATTTGGCAGAAGTAGCGCATACCCAACCAAGCAGCCCCAGTTCCAGCACCATCAACAGCAACAACGGACCTTCTAGTCTCAGCGTCAGCAGCCTCAGAGGCATCAGCAATAGCCTCTTATCTGTCATTTCTGCAATAAGTCAGGACACGGATGGGACATCTCCAGAAAGAGGTTGGGAGTTTGTTTGCTTGTTTTATGGAGCGGCATATCACCAGTTGAGAGACTTTCGTCTGGCACCATCTCATCCAAGTCAGGGTGGAGCCCCGTTCAGAGAGCACCAGTTCAAGCACCAGCAGCACCTGTTGCACAGCAGAGAGGACCTCCACTCCCGACCCAACAGCAGTATTTCGTGCATCATCAGCAACAAAGGGGAGCACCACAGGGGTGAGATTTCGCCATGATGATTGAGGAGACAAAGCCAGTTGGAGAATTCATCGCAGGTTCAGTTCTCCTAAATTTTATTCCAGTATTAGCTTTGTTTGATTCCGGTGCTTCCCATAGTTTTGTATCAGTGTCTTTTTCTCTTAAGCATCATTTAGAAGCTGAACCTTTGGCTAGGACTTGCAAGATCACGACTAGGGTAGCATTATCCTGGTCAGTGATGTTTGCAAGGACTAGAGTGTTACTTTGGGAGGCCAAAAGTTGAGTGCGTGCTTACTTGTAATGCCACTTCTGAGTTACGATATTGTACTCAGGATGGATTTGTTGATTATGCACCATGCTAGTATAGATTGTCGTAGAGGCAGAGTTTTGTTTCGACTGCCGGGAGAGCCAGATCAAGATTGCTAGAGGAGTAGCGGAGTAGAGCGAAAGAGTCATCTGTGGAGCCCTGGTGGAAGAGAAAGAGTTGCCACATCCTTTGATTACGGAGTTCCTGGATGTCTTTATAGAGGAATTATCGGGTTTGCCACCAGACAGAGACGTTGAGTTCTCTACAGACTTGGTACCAAGCGTAGAGTCGATATCACAGCATGTTAATAGGGTTAACAATAATGAACTGGCAGAGTTAAAGAAGCAGGTAGACGAGTTGTAGGATAAGGGCTTTATCAGATCCAGTTCTTTACCGTAAGGTGCTCCGATATTATTTGTACCAAAGAAGGATGGGTCGGTACGCATGTGAATTGACTACAGGGCTCTGAACAACCTCACTATCAAGAACAGATACTTGCTCCAGAGGATAGATGATATCTTCGATCAGTTGAGTGGAGCAAAGGTATTCTCGAGGATAGACTTGAGGTCAGGCTACCACTAGGTGAAGGTGAAGAGAGAGGATATTCCAAAGATAGCTTTTCGAGCTCGGTATAGCCAGTTCGAGTTTATGGTGATGCAGTTTGGGTTGACCAATGCTCCAGCAGTATTCATAAACTTGATGAACAAGGTGTTCCACCAGTACCTTGATAAGTTTATGGTGGTGTACATTGATAATATCCTTGTGTATTCGAAGTCGCCGGAGGAGCACGAGGAGCACCTGAGGATAGTTCTTGAGACTCTCAGGAATGAGAAGCTTTATGGGAAGCTTTTGAAGTACAAGTTCTTCCTAGACAAGGTCAAATTCCTTGGATATGTGGTGATAGAAGATGGGATCTCAGTTAACTCTATGAATATCGCGGTAATGGAGTCATGAGCTACTCCAAGTTCGGTGGCAGAGATCAGGAGTTTTCTGGGTCTGGCAGGATAATACAGAAGGTTTATACAGAACTTATCCAGGATTGCAGAGTCGATGACTAGGCTGACCAAGAAGGACGTGGAGTTTGTATGGTTTGAGGAGTGCCAAGCCGCTTCTGATGAGCTGAAGAAGAGATTGACAATATCTCCAATGTTAATATTGCCTTCGAGGTTAGGTGAATTTACTATTTATAGTGATACTTCAGAAAACGTTTTGGGTTATGTTCTACAGCAAAATGGGAAGGTGATTGTCTATGCTTCCAGATAGTTATGTCCTCATGAGAAAAACTATCCCACCCACGATCTGGAGTTGATAGCAGTCATTTTTGCTCTAAAGCTGTAAAAATACTATTTGTACGGAGAGCGTGTGGAGATCTTCACAGACCACAAGAGCTTGAAGTACGTGTTTACGCAGAAGAAGCTAAACACGAGACAGGGGCGATAGTTGGAGTTGATGAAGGACTTCGATATATCATTGCAGTATCATCCAAAGAAGGCCAATGTAGTCCCCGATGCCTTGAGCAGGTATCCGGTGGCAATGTTCATGACATCAGACAAATATTTGTTGGCCGACCTTGAGAGTTTGGGTATTGATATGATAGCTTCCGGTATCGAGATACATATATGGGGATTACAGATACAGTCATAGATGATGGACAGGATCAGGACCACACAGTATGATGACGTAACTCTGAGGAGCATCAGAGCACTGGTTCAGGCCAGGTTATTAGATGACTTCACCATTGTTGAGGACGGTTCCTTGCGGCATGGTACGAGGCTGTGTACTGAGTGGAGAGTTGTGCGAGAAGGTTCTGCAGGAGAAGCATCGCTCTCAGTACTCTATGCATCCAGGTGCCAACAAGATGTATAGGGATCTGAGGGAGCATGTCTGGTGGTATGGTATAAAACGGGAGGTTATCCAGATGCTTAGTGTGCCAGCAGGTGAAAGCAGAGAGGCAGAGGCCAGGCGGTTTATTTCATCCCTTATCCATTCTCAAGTGGAAGTGGGAGCATGTTATCATGGATTTTTTTTAGGGCTTCCGCGATCTCCAGGAGGGAAAGACATAATTTGGGTCATCGTAGACAGTTTGACCAAATCAGCCCACTTTTTGCCATTTAAAGTGAATACGTCTATGGAGAAGCTCGTGGAGATGTACGTGCGGCAGATTATCAGATTGCACGAGGTCCTGATGAGAATAGTCTCGAATTGGGATAGTCGCTTCACGTCCCATTTTGGGAGGAGTTTACCGGCTAGCTTGGGCACCCATCTCAAGTTTAGTACCGCATATCACCCCCAAACGGATGGACATTCGGAGAGGACTATTCAGACTCTCGAGGATATGTTACTCACATGTGTTCTGGACTTTGAAGGTTCTTGGGAGGATCATCTCCACCAGATAGAGTTTTCATACAACAACAGTTATCAGGCCATTATTGAGATATCACCATTCAAGACATTGTATGGGTGGAGATGTCGCACTCCTTTATCTTGGGACGATGTTGGAGAGAGAGCATTGTTGGGACCAGAGATGGTTGTGGATGCAGCCGAGAAGGTAAAGCTTATCAGAGATAGACTTCGGCTGGCGCAGGATAGAGAGCGGCATTGGGCCAACAGCCACCGGAGACCTTTAGAGTTTGAGGTAGGTCTTGTTTGTGATTGCTTGTATTTGCTTTGTTTTAGATTATATTTTAAGGTTATGTTTTATTCTAGGTTGGCGATCTGGTGCTCTTGCGAATTTCTCTGACACGGGCACGATCCGCTTTGGTGGAGGTAGAAAGTTTAGTATACGGTACATCGGACCCTTCAGTGTTCTTGCAAAGGTCGGTGTAGTGGCCTACAGACTAGACTTGTAGCCTACACTAGAGGGAGTACATGATGTATTCCAAGTGTCGCAGCTGAGATAATACGTGGCAGATTCTAGTCACATATTAGATCATCGAAGATTGAGGTGGGTCCAACTCTCAGTTATCCAGAGCAGCCAGTGGAGATTTTGGATAGCTGGGAGAAGGTGTTGCGGAACCAGATGATTCCCTTGGTACGCGTTGCATGGAGGCATCACTCTCCGGGAGAGTCTACCTGGGAGAGGGAAGCCGAGATGTGCGAGCGGACCCTTATATATTCGAGCTGTGAGGTATTTTCTTTACTTGCTTGTGTAGTGCTAGTTCTTTCTTAAATTTTGAGGATAAAATTTTTCTAAAGAGGGTAGGATTGTAACCTTCACTTTTCGGAATAGGGGTATTTATGGCATTAGTATAATATTATTAAATTTAATAATAATTGATATGGTTGTTTATATTTAATTAATAAATATTGAGAGTGGTGCATGATTAGCCCTATAGTTTGACTTGAACCGAACTAGGCTTGTCATGACCAATAGGGTAACCCATTAAATTAGTTTGGTTAATTAGTTAATAGAGGGAATAAATAGAATCCTCGCCCATTTAATATTTAACCTTAATTAATTAAACCCCTCTTTAACTAAAATCTTCATGAAAACCCTTGAGAGGGTAATTTGGACAATATAAACTAACTAACCCTTACCCTAGGTGTGTCCAGCCCTATTTAGAGGGGAGGGGCCTCATTAATGCTCATCACTTTATCCCCTTCCTCTTTCTTAGTTCACCCAAAAATATTCCTCAATTTCCCTCTACCAAATTCCTCCAAATCAATCATAATCCCTCTCATTATCATTCCCATAGAGAGCTAAAATCTTAAAGATTATAAGAGGCTAGAAGAAGAGGAATTTTGCTAGGAGTTGGTGTCCATTTCTCATCCTTGTGCTCATAGGAAGGAACCACATTGGGAATCCATCTCCTAATAGGTAAAATATTATTTTTCTTTATCATTTTAGATTTGAATGGTGTAATAGACCCATAGGAACCCTCTTTTGGTTTAAGACTACCTATAGGAAGAAGAAATAGGTCCATAGGAGGCCTATGGAGGAAGTTATATTAGGTTTTGTATCCATTGGGAGAAAACTTCGAGGTAGCACACCAAGTGTTTGAAATGCCTAATGGATCATTTCTCTCTATTTTATATTGTATTGGTATATTAGGAAGGGTATAATATATTTTGAGTGGTGGTATCACATGAAAATGGGCATTTGGAGGGTGTATCATAGGTATCTTGGTATTGCACTAGAAGTGTTTGTTTAAATGCCATGCTAAGTGTTCATATAGTTGTATCTATATATAGAGTATTAGCATTTGTGTTTATATATTCTAATTGTGTATATATTTATATGTATAGATATATCTATGCTTATGTGTATTAGTATATGTATTAAAGAGTATACATATTTATATATAATGTAATTGGAGGAGACATTGTGAGCATGGAGGAATATTCAGGTTGAAACAGCTGGTTGTTGTTATTGTTGTTGTTGTATTATTGTCTGTTGTAGATGTTTTACAGGTCGAGTGATGGGGGTAGTATATAGTTGAGAGGTTAAGGTATCAGTGGGGGTTTTAGTTCAGTTGGGGTACCTGACTGCAAGGTCGAGGGGGAAGTTCACTGACAAGATTGTTGTGCACTGCATAATAGAAATTGGTTGACAACAAGTGTAATTGCACTTGTTGTGCAGCAGAAATTCTTCGAGAGCAGGCACTGTGTAGTGTATCAGATGTTAGGGGGAGTACTCAGGTTTGTGTTGAGTATTGGATACATAATTGTGTATCAGAGGGAGCAGTGGGTATCATCTGTAACTTGGTGCATTTGCTTAGATATAGTAGTGTGCTTATGTGAGAGTGGAGTTGGAGATGTGGTTATCATATATGTGGGTGGGTGTTAGGGTGAAAGTGTATATCTGGGTTCAAGGACTGCTCTGAGAAGTGTAAGTTGGGTGTAGTAGATTGGGGGTTCAATGCAACAAATTGCATTATTTGGGTCAAGTGTTCTGACACAAGGATTGATAAGTGCCTCTTGAGGGCATAGGTGTTGGGTGTATTGTGCTCAAGTAGCAGTATTGTGATGTTCAGAAGTCTGGGAGCTAGTGTATATGCCAGTGAGCACAGAAGCAAGGGTAGTAGGTTGCAACAGTGAGCGGGTCATCCCGAGAATGTGCAGTCAGGTAGGGGAATACCTAGATAAACATATGTGTAGGAGTAGTGCAGTAAGGAGGCTCGGGTTCCAGAGGTATCTGTGGTTGAGTGCAGTGGGGAATACAGGCTTTTTCACTGCTGGATTACCATTTGCTTGTTGATGTTATATCTGTAGTCAATGGGAGTTTAGGTATACTTTTGTGGATATGTAGTATAGACTAGAGTGGGGGGGGGGGAATCCTAGATATAGGATGGAAATATAGTATGAGATATCTGATACAACTCAGTATCAGATATGGGTTTATAGGTGAGGGAGTATCACATTGGTGATATTTATGATATGCATTAAGTGAGGAGTATAGCGAGTGTGTTTGATCTTAGAATATCAAGATAGGATTGAGTATCTTAAGTATTGATAACAAGTGTTAGGGCAAAGGTAAACGAGTTATGGGGTAGGTTAGTGCAGAGTGTCAGTCAAGACATACTAGGTATTAGTAGCTATATGCATAAAGTGTATATATAACTAATGACTAGATATATGAGAGGTATGACCTAGTGATAACCTAACACTAGTGGTATTAGCTAATATAATCCAATTTTAGCTAGGTATTGACCTAGTTTGACTAGAGAGACCTAGTTATAACCTAGAAACCATATCTTAACTTATTTAATCTTATTTATCCCTTCATTACACCAAATGACATAATATTTTATATATAGGTCTGTGTGAAACCAGTTCAGATACCATTTCGTATGATTGCTCAGGACATCAGGCGAGTACATTCTCTGTTATTTTTTTGTACTTGATAGTGTATATATCGCATATTCTAGATCTGTTTTACTTGATTCTGATATCATGATTATACGGGTTGGTATTGTATGGATCGAGTCAGAAGATGTTATTTATTGACGCGTGCATCGGATACTCCTTACACATTTACTTTATTGTGTGCTTCGGGTATTCCTTGTGCTTGTATCTATCGTGTGCTCCGTGTACTGATATTATATTCTTGTGTGTAACGTGTCATGATTGGATCCATAAATATTAGTCGGGGAGGGAGGAGTAGGAGTTGATTATGTGATTAAACCCTTTAGCGTATTCGTGTGTATGTCAATTATACCCTACACGTGTAATTGAGTTACCTTAGTATATTTGTGTGCAATCTAAACCGATCACATAATAAACTTGTACTCTAAGGAACTAGTTAGTCTCATTAGTCTTATTTATAGTTCTCTTATTTATAGTTCACACCATATTACCTGTATTTACTTTTCCAGTTATTATTCGTGTTTATATGCCTAGTTCAGCTGTATTTTCCATTTTTTTCTTACCTATGCATCTTGTATTCTTTTCTATTGCTGGTTATATATTCTCTACCATTTATATGAAACTTCTTTCAGAGTTTTGTACTTTGTTTCAATCCTGATTGGATATATTTTTTCAGACGGATACTTAGAGGATTGGTGTCCTACCTATTACGGTCCGCAGGACGGAGAGCTAGCTGAGATAACACCCTTAGCCCAGGACGATCAGGCACCAGTTGTCGAAGAGACACACCTAGCTTTAGTATACCCTTAGCTATTATTTATTATACTGGATATGTCTCCAACATTAGACTATGGCATGTTGATTACATTAAGACCATTTATGGTTATTGTTAGACTCCAGACTTGTTATTGATATGACTTGTGATTCTTTTCTGTTTATGACATCGGGCCATTGTCTATCTCTAGTTTGATTGATTAAGTATTGATGCTATATATTCATCTTGTCTCCTTTTGGAGTTGAGTTACCATTGACAGGTTATATATATATATATATATATATATATATATATATATATATATATATATATATATATATATATATATATATATCTTACGTAAGTTTGTTAGGTAGTATTGTGGACCTTTACAGCGTTCTACCGCCGATGCTGCAGCATAGGCTGGACGTACCCATGACTCATGCCCAATTTTTGGGTGTGGGTCTTGACAGCAGGATATTGTAGGATACTTTTAAATTGATCACATAGTAGGTGACCTCAGTTCGAATATCGCCTATTTGAATTTTGAGGTGTATCTTCCCAGGGGGGTGGCTCTTTCCAGCATTGAAGTCCAAGATTGTGGTATTGGTAGTTGACAGGGTATGCATTAGAATCTTCAAAGCTCGGAGCAGGCTCTTGGGGATGATGCTGAGTGACGATCCCGGATCTATATGAATCCATCTTACCTTGATGGAACCAAAATAACCAGTGTAGTATAATGGTCTATCGTGATGGTTGTTCTTCATCAATATATCATCTTGTGTGAAGGAGATATTAAGAATATTCTCCATCAAATTGTGATAGTAAGGGCATGCCACTGGTTTCTTATCTGGAGACTTGATTGTATATACGAGTCATGTCACGACCCGCACCCGGTTTAGGGGCACGAGTGCGTGGGTACGTCCAGCCTACGCCGCAACATCGGCGGTAGAACGCTGTCTAGGTATTGATACTATCTAACTAATGTCACGCAAATATCCAATCTCCTTTAGGAGGCACGGATGACACAAATAGATAAACATATACTCAATCACAGGATTACAGCACGATAAGATTTCAAAACAGAAATTAAAATTAAACACAACACAAGTCCACAAGAAATAGCTTAACTTAACCATATCCCAGAATCATCAAAATGCCGGAGACAAATCCGGTACCAAATAGTCTACTTAAGAACTAACAATGAATAATAATTCTGACTAGACCTTCCAGAATCAACTACTATCAAGTCTGCAGCTACTCACCATAAGTGTCGGACAGCGGTCCTCTAAGGCATAGTCAGGAAAAATATTTCCAGTCAGGAAGGAGCAAAGCACAATCTCAAATAATAGTTCCATTAATTGATAATGTCTATAATACAATAAAACATGTCATGCTAGCTACTGAGAAGACAGTGAAATAGATGAAATGGCAATTTTTAAGAGAGACAGGCAATGTAAAGAGACAGGTAATAGGCAATTATGATATAGTCAGTGCATGTATGGAAATAAAAGAACAAGGAACAGTATCATATACGGGTGATGTAGTATATGATTTAAAATAGGGAACTGTAATCTATTCTAGGTGTTTGAAATAGTAGTTTCAAAATGTGATCGACTTGGGACATGTACAATTGCTACAGTCTGGCTAATCATACGTGGGGGTATGATTAACACCAATAATATAAACTTGTACGATAGGTATTTGATCACATTTCTCACTAGCAATTTCCCCGCCCCCAACTAGTACTGTGGATCCAATCATGACACGTCACGAATACACAACATTGTCTAATATATTATGTACAATGTCTAATGTAAATGTCAATGTCGATGTCAATGTAAATGTCGTGTATAATTTCAATACGATAATCAAGGTAACATCTCATGACTGCAGATCCAAGCTATACTAGTCCGTGTAGCACAGTGTCAAAGATTCAGTTGTAACATTTCACGAGCATTGAACTTATAGAAATTATCAAGAATTGGAAATTATCAGAGAATGTACTTGCCTCGGTCCTTAGCTGGTATTTATGGATGTCCTGTTCCAGAGTACCCCCTGGGTAACCCAACAGTCCTATAAACATATCACAAACAAACCACATTTACATCAGATGCTACGCTAACACACAGTCTATAAACACTGGCCTCAGGGCCATGTCAGACAGGGCACTAGTCAACTAGGGTCATCTAGTAGGACTACATATATATTAATATCCCTTAATTACAATAATAGATATAAGTAAAATATATATACACTTTAAATAAAACTAATACCTGTATGTATATACAATATCTCAAATTAAATACAAATATATATATGTATATATATTAAAAATATGCTAAGGTTTTATACAAAATGTATACCAATATGAAAATATAACTCTACATATATACATTGATACCAAAATACGGTTATTTACATATTTGTTCATTTATACCAAATTACGTTTTTATTAATACTAATACCAAATTAATATATATATAGATATATATATATAACTACTGTTTAACATCAATTTAAAATACATAATTACATATACAGTTAATTAATACATACCTGTACTTATACAATTAAATATTTACAAAAGAAATAATATACATATCTTTAATTAACATTACTAATACATTGATTAATATACCCTTATTCACATTAAATAATTACCTACAATACATATACATTAATACATTCTTAATTATACAATTTATTTGAATGCATACAATACTCATACAATTAAATAAAAATAATTACTATACATATATATTTTAAATACATACATTTACAAAATATACATTTATACATGTATTTCCATTTTTTTATATATAAAATATATTAAGTATATACGAATATATATTTATTCGTATACCAACATTATATGTACTATTTAATCATTAATAAAAAATAATACTATTCACATACCTACACATACATTAAATAAATACCTACAAATACATATACATATTATATATATATACACCCATACGTATATATATATATATATATATATATATATATATATATACACATATATATATATATAAAGATATATATATATATACAAAGAGAGAAGAGAAGATGGAAACTTACAGAGGGGAGGAACTTCCGGCCGCCGGAGTGACCGCCGGAGGTGGAGGAGATAGGGAAGAGGAGCGCCGCCGGGAGGGGGAGCTCGCAGCAGGCCGCCGGGCTCGCACAGCAGCGCCGGCCGGCTGAAGATGGTGGTGGAGGTGGTTATGGAGAAGAGGGGGATGGAGAGCAGCCGCCGGAGCAGTCGCCGGGTGACTCGCGAGGGCCGCCGGGGTTGCACGGGGGAGCAGTGAGAGGAAGGAGGAGATGGGAGAGGTGCAGCGGCTGATGGGGAAGGTCGCTGGCGCCGGACTGCACGCCGGAGGGAGGTCGGGGAGAACGAGAGCAGAGGGGAGGAGCCGCCGGGATCGGTGCAGGCAGCCGGACGCACGGGCAGCGGCTCGTGAAGCGGGGCCGCCGTGGAGAGCTGTCCGGCGGGGAGTGCACTGGGCCGCCGGTCCGGAGTCGGCCTGAGAATGGCCGGCTGAACAGCAGTTGGCCGCCGGCCGGAACAGGGTCGGGGAGAGGCACAGTGAGTTCCCCCCTTTTTTTTTTAATTCGAAATTTCAAATTAAGAAAATAAGAAGAAGAATAAGAAAGGAAAGGGAAGAAGAAAAAGGAAGGAGAAGAGAAGAAATGAGAAGAGGAAGGAAGAAGGATGTGGTTTCTACGTATGAGAGAGGGGATGGTGGCTTGTGAGGGTGGTGTTTTCTAGGTTGCCTAGGGATTAGGGTTTGAGGGTACAAGTCATTAAATAGGAAGAGAGAGGGTGTGATATAGGGTGAGGATTTGACCCACTTAAATGAGTGGCTATGATGATTCATGAAGGAAGTTAATTCATGTAGGGATGAGGGTTTTTAATTAAAAATTAATAGGCTCCCTCATTGGTTAAAATAATTAGGTGTTGGCACCTACAATTAAATAATTTGCAACTTAGCCCCTTAAATTCGGGAAATTGCACAAACACATGAAATGATGAAAATTTGGCGGGCGATTCGGGGTCCGGTATTTTGTACGGTCAGGGGACGCTGTAAGATGGGTATGGGCTGAATTTGTAGGGCACTGGAATTAAATTGGGATTTTTAAATCAGATAAAATGGTATCCTCAATTTAAATAGAAATAAATACAAGTTGTGTTCAACAATTAATTAGGAGTACATGGAGCCAAAATCAGGTCAAGTCATCAATACCAATATTGAAGAAGACTCAGAACAGAATATTACCCTAATTTGGGCCGTACGAAAAATAGGTCAAGATGGCCTCCAATTTTCGATTGGAACGCACAACGATACAAAAATAGGAAATTAAAAATAACGTCCGTGACGATTTTTGTGCAGCCAGAAACAATGTACAGGGAGCAAAATTATGAGTTGTAAAAATAGCAGAATGGAAGGCGGGCATGTCTAGGGCAAGATGGTGAAATTAGTTGGAAGACAAAAGCTAGGGTAGTGCTCCAAATATCGAAGCAAAAGCAATGCGCAAAAATATTAAATAAAATACAGTAATTAATTATAAACTCCAAGAATTAAATTCTAGATAAAATAATTAACCTCAAAATTCCATACTTCGGACAGGTGCTATCTACTGGCTTCTAGGTCTGGCCTGCTAGCTAAAATAAAATAATTAACACTGCATATAAATATATTTTTAATTACACATCGCACAAAATTATTTAAATCAATTACACTATCATGCAATTAATTAATTGTAAATAACATAATATTAAATACTGTAAAAATTCGAAAATTCCCCTGTTTTCAGAATGTGGTAGTGACAAGTCTACCCACCTTAAAAGAATTTCGTCCTCGAAATTAAAATCCTCATACTAGTATTTAAATCATACACACTATTATTCCCTCAATTAAATTCATCAACCACGAATAATCCACAAGGTCTTTTCACAATTTCAAAAATCTGAAATTATTTGTATTCTTGTAAAAATCCTCGACATAGAATCAAAGTCCCTTTTTATCAAAAATTTCCTGAAAGTTTTTAGCTACTAATTCGATACTCAGAATTTAATATCCACTCCTCAAAACTCAACAATATGATATTTAAGGATTCTCCAAATGTCACATTCAAATATAAAGTTCTAAAATTCATAACTTGCAATCCATTAAATATATTGATAATCCCCCAATTTTTCCAAATTTTTTTTTAACCCATTTAATCATGTCATAATCTTCCTGGAATTAATACATCATAAATTCCGTCATGTTAAATTCTTGACCCTTTATTTAAATCAATGTTTATCCTCGAATTTTTAAATCCTCGATTGTTTTATTTATGTATTTATTTCCATCAAAATTAAATTCCTTGAATCATATAATCATGAACTACTCCATATTGTTATTTCACAATAAATTCTTTCAAAAATTCTATAATTATCATATCCCTAAAAATCTTCAAAATAAATCAAATCCCATTCTTATCACAATATCCTCCAAAATTTTAAGTTAATAACGAAATACAAGAATTTAATATTCAATCCTCTAATTGAAATCCAGTCAGTGCATATTTCAAAATTGAATCTCGTCCCCAATTTGAATTTAACACTAATCCATTTGTGTTCTTATCCCTCGAATTTTTTTTTTCCATAATATGCAACGATGTAATACTTATGGAACCTCCAATACAATATTCAAAAATATAAGTTCACAATTTGCAGTCCAACAATTTTATCGATGGCCTTCTTAAATTCCTCAAATTCACTGATAAATTCAATCATTTCATAATTTTCTAAAAATCAATGTTTTAACAAAAACTTCAATTACGCCATATTAAATTCCCAACTCTTTATTTAATTTAATATTTTTCCTCAAAATTTTAGGCACCTTGTCTCTCTTTGTCAAGTCATAACCTCTTCGTTAATCTTTACTACAGTTAAATCCTCAACAATCAAAGTCTAAGAGAATTCTACCTACACCCATACAACATGCAACCTAAAGGAAATATGTATGATCATGGTGTCTTTTGCTAGGGTATTACAGTCTCTGTATCAGGGGTACTACTAACTACATATTAACAAGAAATCATGCATACAAGCTACGGTACTAAGGTATCAATCAATCAGAAGACAAAAAGAACATGAGGAAAGAAGAGAAAGAACCTGCTAATATATTACTTGCAATATCTTCCAACATAACCATAGGTCAAAGGATGCATGGAAAGTTTGATACCTCTATCTCTTTAGGTACCACACTTTACTACAAGCATACTCACTGCTAGCTTCCTTACCTACTGCAATAGTTGATACTAGTTATTCTTATCACACAAGTGCATATCAATTGCAACACACTATACTAAGTACTGCTCTCTCTAATACCACCCTAGATTGACACCCAAGTCAGTTGGCAGTGAGATCTCAATCATACTCAAGTCATCAGATCCTTACACATGTATATCATCTACTCATATATTAATATTCATCTCTTATCTACCATAAAGTTAATCCTCGAAATAATCGTCAAGGTTTAACTCCTCGATCAACTTAAAAATAAATTGCATATACCTCTTCAAAATCAGATACTCAAATATCGAAAAATTTAACCACTTTTAAAATCCTTATAGCCTTGACTATGTTTATTGAATTGAATTCGAATACTCAAAATTTAATAACATAAATCTCATCTCCTCAAAAATTCTTTAAAAATTGAAATTCATTTCCACTCTACAAATTATAATTTAATCCACAAGTATACATATACTACTCACAGTCTCTAATACTCAAGGTGCACACTAATACACTAATTATTTACAACCTCAACTGTGTATGAAAATTGTACTGTCCGAATAATTGCACTATCATTTCCAATAATCCAAATTATCATCTCACATATTTTCTTCAATGATTTTCTATCTATATTACTTAATACCCCAATCTGTTTGTCATCACACGAAGTACTTACTGTCATTTGCACCTTGCTCAACAAATATTTGATATACAATCACTAGCACTATTGGTATGGTAACACTAGCTTCATCCTTAGATTAACTCGTCAAACTTATTACAAATCACGATCACTTGCACTTTCTATAATACCAATACTAATTATAATAACACTTATCATAGAACTATTGCTACAAGGTACTATGCTATGGGTATCTCTAGATTAATGCCTAATGCTCATATGTCCAACTAGGGAACACTTACAATCTCACAGGCAACACTCAGTCAACTAATACAAGACACAACCAAAATTGCAAGTCACTAATTATCATACTAACAAGGAATAAGCTCAAAAGGAATTGGATCAAGGACGGAAGGTATCCTTACTGCTAGTAAAGAAAAGAAGCGATGGAACAAAGTCCTGGAATAACAAAATGGATAAGTCTTGAGATGATATTTTAAGGACCAATTTAAGATACAACCTGATAATCATACACGTCTGCCAGAAATCATGACACACAGAATTTCTCGCCACGCCAGTAAGCATAGAGGCGATAACGACAGGTTCCGTAACTAAGGTATGCAACTCTATAATCATGTCATCTAGAATCCTCGCCACGCCAACCGGTATGGCTGCGAAAGACTCTAAGTTTCATAACTACAGTATGTACATCCAAGTCTGGTTCCTACGTTCGCATCGCGATAGCTAGAATGGCTGCGACAAACTCTAGGTTCCATAACCAAAGTAGACATTTTTCCTTTCTCACTGTCCTTATCAATATATGTTATCAGATGATACCGTAAATTTTAGCCCATAAAATTCATCTCGATATAAAATCAAAACTCCATACGATACCAAGATTTAAAGTTAACAACTGGTCAACAAGAATCAAACTCAATATCAATGAGTGAGAACGGACGAAAACAAGGAGGAAGGATTTAAATTGGAAATTATAACAAGATTCTCAAGGGGTCGTCCCAGGAATCTCTTAAGAATTTGTGATTGAGTATCCTCTCTCATCCTAGTATCCTATGTCCTATATTCTATAGCAGGTACGTAGTAGTACAACTATGACGTCGCACTACTACGACATCGCTCTAAATGCGAAGTCTGACCTGCATGGGCCACCACTAAAAATGTGTCACGACCCGCACCCGGCTTAGGGGCACGAGTGCGTGGGTACGTCCAGCCTACGCCGCAGCATCGGCGGTAGAACGCTGTCTAGGTATTGATACTATCTAACTAATGTCACGCAAATATCCAATCTCCTTTAGGAGGCACGGATGACACAAATAGATAAACATATACTCAATCACAGGATTACAGCACGATAAGATTTCGAAACAGAAATTAAAATTAAACACAACACAAGTCCACAAGAAATAGCTTAACTTAACCATATCCCAGAATCATCAAAATGCCGGAGACAAATCCGGTACCAAATAGTCTACTTAAGAACTAACAATGAATAATAATTCTGACTAGACCTTCCAGAATCAACTACTATCAAGTCTGCAGCTACTCACCATAAGTGTCGGACAGCGGTCCTCTAAGGCATAGTCTGGAAAAATATTTCCAGTCAGGAAGGAGCAAAGCACAATCTCAAATAACAGTTCCATTAATTGATAATGTCTATAATACAATAAACCATGTTATGCTAGCTACTGAGAAGACAGTGAAATAGATGAAATAGATGAAATAGCAATTTTTAAGAGAGACAGGCAATGTAAAGAGACAGGTAATAGGTAATTATGATATAGTCAGTGCATGTATGGAAATAAAAGAACAAGGAACAGTATCATATACGGGTGATGTAGTATATGATTTAAAATAGGGAACTGTAATCTATTCTAGGTGTTTGAAATAGTAGTTTCAAAATGTGATCGACTTGGGACATGTACAATTGCTACAGTCTGGCTAATCATACGTGGGGGTATGATTAACACCAATAATATAAACTTGTACGATAGGTATTTGATCACATTTCTCACTAGCAATTTCCCCGCCCCCAACTAGTACTGTGGATCCAATCATGACACGTCACGAATACACAACATTGTCTAATATATTATGTACAATGTCTAATGTAAATGTCAATGTCGATGTCAATGTAAATGTCGTGTATAATGTCAATACGATAATCAAGGTAACATCTCATGACTGCAGATCCAAGCTATACTAGTCCGTGTAGCACAGTGTCAAAGATTCAGTTGTAACATTTCACGAGCATTGAACTTATAAAAATTATCAAGAATTGGAAATTATCAGAGAATGTACTTGCCTCGGTCCTTAGCTGGTATTTATGGATGTCCTGTTCCAGAGTACCCCCTGGGTAACCCAATAGTCCTATAAATATATCACAAACAAACCACATTTACATCAGATGCTACGCTAACACACAGTCTATAAACACTGGCCTCAGGGCCATGTCAGACAGGGCACTAGTCAACTAGGGTCATCTAGTAGGACTACATATATATTAATATCCCTTAATTACAATAATAGATATAAGTAAAATATATATACACTTTAAATAAAACTAATACCTGTATGTATATACAACATCTCAAATTAAATACAAATATATATATGTATATATATTAAAAATATGCTAAGGTTTTATACAAAATGTATACCAATATGAAAATATAACTCTACATATATACATTGATACCAAAATACGGTTATTTACATATTTGTTCATTTATACCAAATTACGTTTTTATTAATACTAATACCAAATTAATTTATATATAGATATATATATAACTACTGTTTAACATCAATTTAAAATACATAATTACATATACAGTTAATTAATACATACCTGTACTTATACAATTAAATATTTACAAAAGAAATAATATACATATCTTTAATTAACATTACTAATACATTGATTAATATACCCTTATTCACATTAAATAATTACCTACAATACATATACATTAATACATTCTTAATTATACAATTTATTTGAATGCATACAATACTCATACAATTAAATAAAAATAATTACTATACATATATATTTTAAATACATACATTTACAAAATATACATTTATACATGTATTTCCATTTTTTTATATATAAAATATATTAAGTATATACGAATATATATTTATTCGTATACCAACATTATATGTACTATTTAATCATTAATAAAAAATAATACTATTCACATACCTACACATACATTAAATAAATACCTACAAATACATATACATATTATATATATATACACCCATACGTATATATATATATATATATATATATATATATATATATATATATATATATATATATATATATATATATATATATATATATATATATATACACACACATATATATATATATATAAAGATATATATATATATATACAAAGAGAGAATAGAAGATAGAAACTTACAGAGGGGAGGAACTTCCGGCCGCCGGAGTGACCGCCGGAGGTGGAGGAGATAGGGAAGAGGAGCGCGGCTGGGAGGGGGAGCTCGCAGCAGGCCGCCGGGCTCGCACAGCAGCGCCGGCCGGCTGAAGATGGTGGTGGAGGTGGTTATGGAGAAGAGGGGGATGGAGAGCAGCCGCCGGAGCAGTCGCCGGGTGACTCGCGAGGGCCGCCGGGGTTGCACGGGGGAGCAGCGAGAGGAAGGAGGAGATGGGAGAGGTGCAGCGGCTGATGGGGAAGGTCGCTGGCGCCGGACTGCACGCCGGAGGGAGGTCGGGGAGAACGAGAGCAGAGGGAAGGAGCCGCCGGGATCGGTGCAGGCAGCCGGACGCACGGGCAGCGGCTCGTGAAGCGGGGCCGCCGTGGAGAGCTGTCCGGCGGGGAGTGCACTGGGCCGCCGGTCCGGAGTCGGCCTGAGAATGGCCGGCTGAACAGCAGTTGGCCGCCGGCCGGAACAGGGTCGGGGAGAGGCACAGTGAGTTCCCCCCTTTTTTTTTAAATTCGAAATTTCAAATTAAGAAAAGAAGAAGAAAAATAAGAAAGGAAAGGGAAGAAGAAAAAGGAAGGAGAAGAGAAGAAATGAGAAGAGGAAGGAAGAAGGATGTGGTTCCTACGTATGAGAGAGGGGATGGTGGCTTGTGAGGGTGGTGTTTTCTAGGTTGCCTAGGGATTAGGGTTTGAGGGTACAAGTCATTAAATAGGAAGAGAGAGGGTGTGATATAGGGTGAGGATTTGACCCACTTAAATGAGTGGCTATGATGATTCATGAAGGAAGTTAATTCATGTAGGGATGAGGGTTTTTAATTAAAAATTAATAGGCTCCCTCATTGGTTAAAATAATTAGGTGTTGGCACCTACAATTAAATAATTTGCAACTTAGCCCCTTAAATTCGGGAAATTGCACAAACACATGAAATGATGAAAATTTGGCGGGCGATTCGGGGTCCGGTATTTTGTAGGGTCAGGGGACGCTGTAAGATGGGTATGGGCTGAATTTGTAGGGCACTGGAATTAAATTGGGATTTTTAAATCAGATAAAATGGTATCCTCAATTTAAATAGAAATAAATGTAAGTTGTGTTCAACAATTAATTAGGAGTACATGGAGCCAAAATCAGGTCAAGTCATCAATACCAATATTGAAGAAGACTCAGAACAGAATATTACCCTAATTTGGGCCACACGAAAAATAGGTCAAGATGGCCTCCAATTTTCGATTGGAACGCACAACGATACAAAAATAGAAAATTAAAAATAACGTCCGCGACGATTTTTGTGCGGCCAGAAACAATGTACAGGGAGCAAAATTATGAGTTGTAAAAATAGCAGAATGGAAGGCGGGCATGTCTAGGGCAAGATGGTGAAATTAGTTGGAAGACAAAAGCTAGGGTAGTGCTCCAAATATCGAAGCAAAAGCAATGCGCAAAAATATTAAATAAAATACAGTAATTAATTATAAACTCCAAGAATTAAATTCTAGATAAAATAATTAACCTCAAAATTCCATACTTCGGACAGGTGCTATCTACTGGCTTCTAGGTCTGGCCTGCTAGCTAAAATAAAATAATTAACACTGCATATAAATATATTTTTAATTACACATCGCACAAAATTATTTAAATCAATTACACTATCATGCAATTAATTAATTGTAAATAACATAATATTAAATACTGTAAAAATTCGAAAATTCCCCTGTTTTCAGAATGTGGTAGTGACAAGTCAGAGTGTGTCAGTGCCTTGCTCAATGCATTACGAGTTTCCTTCGAGAGTTGAAGTAACTCAAAGATGGAAAGTCGAACCGGTGTATTGGCCAGCTGCGTCACTATATCAAAGTTGTATGGTTTGTCCGGTCCTTATGGTGGATTCTTCTTCAAAGACTTGTCAAAACACACTTCCTTCTGCTTAGCTTTCTCTGTTGCAGTAGGCTTCCATGGACCTACCTCCACATCGGCTGGGGCAGTAAGAGTAGAGAAGGTAGGAGGTACAACTTCCTAAGCCTATTCGTATATCCTTAAATAATTTTTGCCGAATTTTGTTTTCCTGGTTATTGCCTCTTCAGGTACGGGAGAAAGAAGGACCATGTGACATGACTTGACCTTCTTCCTTGTACTACTTTCTTTTGCTTTGGTAGAACAATTTTGTATGCTAGCATCCTCATATCCCAGCCAATTGCGGGACCTGCTAGGACAACCCTGGGGTTGTAAAGGAACTCAGCGTCCTTTGCTGAATTTCAGACCCTCGTCCTTCTGAAAGTCACACCCCATCTTCTATACGAGACAAATTGACTGTTGACTATAGTGCTAGAATTGAGGTTCTCCATTGTTACTTACTTCGGATGTTGTCGATGGTTTGGTTGAAGAGGGAAAGGAAGACTTGTGCAAGAGAGCAATGGACCATGTCACGACCCACACCCGGATCTTCGGGCACGAGTACGTGGGTACGCCCAGCCTATACCGCAAGCATCGACGGTAGAACATTGTCTGGGTCAATTCTAACTAACTAACATCTCAATAATATAAATAAGGTACCTGTCAATCATCTCAACTCCAAAAGGAGGAACAATATGGTATCTCACAAATGTAACCATACTCAATCACAATGCAAACTAAGGAAGATAAAGCACGAATGGAATAACGAAGAAAGGAATGAAGATACAATCCACAAGTCTGAAATAATATACGCCATGAATCTCAAAGAAGTCTAATACAAGTCCACCAAAATATAAACTAAACCTCCTCAGGCTCTGCAACTAAGTTCTCCTGGTCTACAGGAGTATCCTCTAAAGGTATGCCCTCCTGCGGCCCGTAAAATGTAGGACACTGATCTATGAGCCAATTATCTAGAAAAAATATATCTAGTCAGGATTGGAGGAAAGTACATACCTCTGAAAGCAGCTTCAAATACATAATCGAGCATATAAAATATATAATAGAAAAGAATACAAGATAACTAAATATCTGAATAAAATAAACTAGAGAGAGAGGGTAATGTACTGGAATAAAGAACAAGCAATATGAATATCTGCAATATAAATGAATAACTAAAATCTAACTAATGTGCCTCAGAATACAAGTTTATTATGTAATCGGTTTAGGTTGAACACAAATACAATAAGGTAACTCGATTACAAGTGTGGTATGTAATCGATATGTACACGAATACACTGGGGCTTTGATCACATAACCAACTCCTACTCCTCCATCCCCAACTAATACCAATGGATCCAATCATGATACGTTACGAACATGAATATGGGCACACTGAACACGAGCAGTGTGTGAATACAAAATAAGCACACTGAACACAAGCAATGTGTGAACACGAAATATAAATAATCAATACCCAATCCACATGATAAAATATATTTGAAGGAGTACCCGCTGAACACGGTAGGGGATAACATCTCCTGACATGATTCATGTCGTACCAGTCCGTGAAACCACTGTGGCATAATCAAGTATACAGTTCTAGAACATGAGATATATACACTATTATAAATTAAAAACTAACAAAGAAATATACTCGCCTGAGATCTTTAGCAAGGTGTGTCTCTCGATGCCCAAGCTGGTGTCATACAGACCTATATATAGTATGTTGCATCAATACAAGGTTCTGGAATAAAAATAAGTTAAACTATTTTAATTTAGGTCATGAAGCCATTTCTAAGTCAAAACAGTCAAACTAGGTCAATCTAGCTATTTCTAGATTGCATGAGTCCAACTCTAGGATATTAGGTCCATCCACTATGTAACTAGGCCACACTAGCTAAACTAAGATACTAGGATACACACAAAGCACCGTATCATAGGATACGCAAGTTTTTAGATATAAAAAATACTAATTTATATATATATACAAAACAATACATATAGTAATCTTAGCTAGCTAATGCAAAGAGGATATCTTGGCTTTGAACCAATGCGTATCTCCCTACCTACACACCCATCTTGATACTCAAACCCAATACCTCGAGTATCGACCAATACCTTGACATTACCTTGGTATCCCAAGGTAATTCAAATCCTATTATATAGCTAACTGCCCATACACTAAACTATATGCTAACATGCATAAGCTACTAATATACTACTAATCTACCTACTAACATACAATACATATATATAAATACTACATACTAACTTATAGCTACTAGTCTAACAAGTACATATATATTTAACTATTAGATTAACATGTATCTATATGCATAACTACCTAACAAAGTATATAACTACTATACTATTTTTAGCTATATCTACTAACTACACCACTAATAAACTACTAAACCACTACTAAAACTCACTGAACCACACCTATCTAGCTGAACCCCAGACCTGCCTCACATTGCTGTTGATGTTAGCTACTGCACTGCACTTGCCTTTGCTGAGTTGCTGTTAAGGTTGAACCCTTGCTGCTGCATGCTACTGTCCTGATGTATTGCACAGTTACTCACTGCTTGCTTGCAGTTGATGCACACTGTGCTCTACATTGTTGCACACTGCTATTGTTGATGGATGTTGTAGGATGCTGCTCTCCTCTTACTGCTGGTGAATGCATTATTGCAGTTCAGTTGATGGATTGACTGCTGCAGTTGGTGATGCTCTTCTTGTTGTTGCTGGGACTGATCTGAAGTTGCTGCACAAGATGCACACTACAAACTGCTTGTTGTTCTCTGCAAAATGCTTGCTGCATTTCTCCTCTCATCTGCAGCAGAATACTGCTACTTGATGTGCTGATTTCTACAGGCTAGCTGTAAACTGCTTGCTGCATATGCTGTGTAGCTCACTGCCTTCTCTTGCCTTGCTGTGTTCTACTACACAGTTGAACTGCTACTTGCATTCAGTAGTTCCCGACCCCTCTCACACACTGCTCACTTACCCACTCACAATATGCACACACATATATACATATATGTATATATATACTTACCTATATAGATATCAACATATATGTATATGCTCACATCTATACATATACCCTCACACACACACACACACACACACACACACACACACATATATATATATATATAAACATACACACTTACATATAGATATATCTACATATACCTATATAACACATATACATATATCACTACATCTATACATATAGCCACTTATACATATCTATACAATATAATATAGATACATACACATATACATAGATATATCATTAGATATATATCATATCTAATAGATATCAACAAGTCAAATTGAATTAAGATACAATGAACAAACACGTGGAGTGCACCGCACCCGTATCACACTCATTCTATGATACGCTTGCGATACGGCTCCACAACACAACCAAACGTATCTCAAAGGACACGAGCAAGTCTAGAATACTAATTATGAACACTATGAAGAATTAAATACACAACTATGTGTCTGTGTCAAGATGTGACATGCATAAACCTCCCGTGTAGGAGAAAAATCCCCAAAATAACACGTATCTCAAAATTGTCGGGATACGGCCTACACGTATCCAATTGTGGATACGACACTAGTCACACACAATCAAACACATGTCAATTTGGTCTAATTGACCAATTGACAAACACAAGATGTGCCAATCTCAGAATTCTCCCAAAATTGACATAAAATACCACATAACTTCCTCCATATGCCTCCTATGAACCTAATTCTAATTCCTATGGGTAGACTTAGCATATGGATAGTTTCTTATGGTTAAATTACAGATTTAGAACCTAATTAGAGAGAAAAAACTGAATTGTACCTATTGGGAGATAGATTCCCAATAAAAAACCTAAATTGAGTGAAAAACCCTCCAACTTGTAGATCCTTGCTTCCTCCTTGTAGATTCTTATTGTAGTAGCATCCAATAAAGAATATGGAAGGAATTGGAAAGAAATTTTAGTATGAATTGGTATGGGAGTGGAGAATTTGGAAGAGGGAAAATTCTAGATCTATATTAGAATGTCAAATGAGAAGAGAGAGACTCTCTCTCCTCCCTAAAGGTGGCCGCCCCCCTTGCCCCTCCTCCAAGTTATTATGAAAAGTCTAAAACATCCCTTGGGGCTTCTCATGAAGAAATTAATTTAGGAGAGAATGTTCTAGTCTAATTGGTTTCACTAATTAATTTATCCTCCTAATGAATGGGCCTACTATTGGGCTCAATCTAAACTAGAATTAAATATTGGGTCCATGAATCTAAACTAACTAGTTAGGTAGTTAGTTAGGTCCACTGCACATGTCCAAAATAAATCTAACATCTAACAATAAATAATTATTATAATATGCACAATATCTAATATTATAATCCTAAAAAAATAAATTATCCATGTCAATTACCAAACTACCCATAGTTGAAAAAGTGAGGGTGACAGACCCGCCCTATTTACTTTGGCTTGAATTGAAGATGTATTGTGTTCTGTATAAAGGAAAAATGCCCAACCAATACCACTGTCGGTGAGTCATATGAGGCTTGTTTGCGGAGGCTCTTGGAGATAAATCTAGACCTCAGAGCCTAGGTTCTAGGAAAGTACTTTCTCTAGAAAGATCTCGATCTTCGTCTGAGTTATACTGCAGAGAAATCATATTACATGATCTTCTCTTGTATGACTTCTTCTTAGATTAGAACTCGAAGATGTTGCTTCTTGTTCCATATCTTATAATGTCAGGATGAGTCCACATGACTTCGCCTCATTGAGTAGTAAGAGGCACCAGTCCTTCGGCTTTATTGTGATCTGGTGGAAGATTGATGATCTTCATCGTAGCTCTTAGTATTGGCACGACACCGCCTGGTACTTCGCTGAATTGAAGAGACACCTAGTTGGCAATAACTGTCTTCTCAATATTGTGAAGTATGATCACCTTGGATTCTATCAACTGTTGTATTTTTCTTTTTTAATACGTAGCAGACCCTTGTGGGGTGGTGTATGTATCGAATAGTACAAGCAGTACTTTGGGTCGTCCGTCTTTTCGACTTTCTTTGGTCGTTTGATGTCAGGAAACTGCAGCTTGTTGCTTTTTATCAGACAATCGAAGATACTAATGATGTCATCCTCGTTGAAGGAGTAATCCTCCTTAGGCCTCGAGGATTCTGGAGCCTTCTGGTTCAACGGAGAGGCAGGTCGCTTGGACACATTCGCCACAAAGGCATTTTTCCCGTGTTGCTGCGATTGTTGTTGTTGTTGTTGTTGAGGCTGAAGGGACACTTGCCTTTATCCTCAGAACTAGGTATTTTGATACCCAAGAAGCCTAAATTGACATCTTTCGCATTTTGTTCCGCCACATCGACATTCATAATGAATGATGTTGTAATCACCACTTTTCAATTTGGAATAAATATTTCTAGTTTCAATAAAAAAAATTCAAATATTTGATTAAGTATTTTTCGCTTTGAATATTTTTAAAAGAAATTTCTTAAAAACATATTTTAGTTAATAATTATAGAAGAGGAGTGACACTTTTAGGCAACCCTAAATATTTTCCAAGAACTCCAACAACCTTAGTAACAAACTCCAACTAACTATTTGGCATGTGCCAAATTGGATTGGTCTAGAATCTTCCCTTAGATTCTATAAATACCCCTCAAATCCTATGCTTTCCATTCATTTTCAGCCCAACCCATTACGGTCCAGCCTACCAATTACCAACCCACTCTTTCAAGAAACCAACCCAGCCATTCCATTGGACCGAAGCCCATTTTTCTCAACTCAAAACTGAGAGAAGACCTCTCTCTCTTCCATTATCCAATTTTTACCACTTCGTTCTTCTTTCTGAACGCGAGAGCAGAGCTCACTTGAGCAGAGGCCATGTGGGTTCTCCGGTGGTGATCTCTCCCAGCATGCAGAAACATCGGCAGGCGCTTCGGTGACGAGAGGCGGCGATGACGAGCGACAGTGACGACGGCTGATGCGAAGCTTTATCCTCACCGGCTGACGCGAAACTTCCTTAGTCGATCGATCCATTCGACACATCGACGCGACGAGGCACAACGGGTCCCCATCAGCGTCCCGACGACATCTCTCGGCGGAGCGACATTTCTCGACGGCGAGCGGCGCAGCGATCATCTCTCGGCGGTGCATCGGTGGTTCAAGGCGATCGACGACTTCTTCTCCGGTGATCGGTTCCGTTTCGTAACGGCGGTGAGTTCTTTAATTGATTACCACTTATTTCGGTTTCAATTTCGATGTTGATTCTCTAATCGGCATCTTCTCCTCCAATTGATTCTTGATACTTCGAACTACTCTGACAGTGACGATCTTGGTCTCTGAGATATGAACTCCAAGAACTCCGGTGAGTTTTTCATCTCCATCGATCATTCAAATTCCATTTGAATTAGTGAGTAGCTTGTGACCACCACATGTTCGGTATGATGACGTAGAGAGGAGTCATCAGCTCGGGTCGCACGGACTGCACCGCTGTGAATACGCGAAGACTCATTTCATCTTTGAGTGAATAGGAATGGTACGTTCTCCTTGTATTCTTGTCCTGATTGGATCGTTCGATCATTTTTGGAATTCTTGTTCTGTTCGATCAGTAGATCATTTGGTCAATTGGTTTCTTCTTTTGGTACGTTTGATTGATGATTCAAATTATTGGAAGCCTTCTCACTGAGATTACTGTGTTGACCATTCCGAGTTTCGACAGTAGTGGTCATCACCTTGGAGATACAAGCTACGCCACTTGTGTCCGACTAATTTTCGTACTGAGTCATCGGCTCTGATCGAATGCTTGAGTCTTTCCTGGCGATCAACTTTGATCAATAGGTACGTTTCTTTTCTTGTTTTGTTCTGTTTTGGGGTTAATATGTGATACGGTTTCTATTATAGTGTTAACTAAATTGGAAGAGTCAGTATGGAATTTCGGTTATTTGGGAAGAGTTGTAGTAAATGGAAAAGAAGAGCTTTCTCTTTCTTATTTGAGAAATGAGGTAACAGAGCATTAATGGGTTACATGGTTTACTTGTCCAGTTGTTTCTCCTTGACTCTTGAGCCATGAATTTTGAGCCTTGAGTCAAATCTTTAGGAAATTTTATGTGTAGAAAGTTTGTTTCACATAAGAATTTGGCCGGGGTCCATTCTATAGTGGTTTTTGATAAAGGTTTGAGTTTATATATAAAATCTTCAGTTGAAATTAAAATCTTAAGGCTAGGTACAATTGTAATGGACTTTAACTTGAGGGGGCTAGTTATGGGTTGGGAATTGAAAAGTGTATATTATGGAGTCTTGGGCTTTGGTAAATAAATTAATTAGCTGGATTTGGGGGTTAAGTAAGTGAACCTTATTTGGGTCTTTGAGGAATAAAAGAGTTAGGACATAAATTTCTAGTGATTGGAATCTAATAAGTAATATTATTTTATCTAGGTAGACTAGGGCGACTTTAGATTTGGACCGGAGGCAAGTACTTTGTATGATGCTTTCTTCCGTTTCGTATTTCGCGATTTATTACAAGTTTCTATATTTCCATTGTATTGCTTTTCCATTGTCAGTTCATCTTTAGATTCCCGTAATTTATTATTTATTATTTATTATTTATTATTTATTATTTATTATTTATTATTTATTATTTATTATTTATTATTTATTATTTATTGTCAGTTCCTACACATTGTGCATCTTGCTAGTATATATTCATTTTATTGCATGTTTCGTGACATTGTAGGACACAGTTGATTGCGTGTCGTGTTCATTGTATCTCGTGTCGTGTCGTTGTAACTTGTGTCGTATCTCGTTTTGTGATTATCATTAGTGTCGGGAGGGGGAAACTAGAGTCGTGTGTCGATGACCCCATTCTCAAACTGTGGAGAGTAGCGGTTGCACGTTACGTGCGGAACGCCAGATCATTTCTAGTTGTCTACCGCAACAAATGTATTCAAATCACATGTTAGATTGGTTACTTGTGCATATTGATTTTACTTGTACTTTATTGTTTTCTGTTCGTTTCATTTCATATTATATTCTAGCATTGTATAGATGTACTTTGCTACGTCCTGACTGGACAGTTCACACTAAGTACTACTCCTTCTAATGCAACTCTAGATGGACACCCAAGTCTGTTTGTAGTGCCATCTCAAGCATTCTCAAGCAAATAGATCCTTACACATGCACATCAACCACTCATACACTGTTATACATTTCTTATCTACCATAAAATTTTATCCTCAAAATATAACCCTCAAAATTTAACTTCTCGAACAATTTAAAATAAAATGCATATACTTCCCTCAAAAGTCAGATATTCAAATATTGAAATAAAATTTCTAATCACTTCCAAAATCTTTATAGCTTTGACCATGTTTATTGAATCCAATTTTGAATCCTCAAACATTTAATAACATAAAATCTCAACTCCTTAAAAATTCTTAAAAATTGAAATTCATTTCCACTCTTCAAATTATAAATTTAAATCCACTAGTATACGTATAAATACTCACAGTCTCTAATACTCAAGGTGCACACAATACACCAATTGTCTACAATCCTCAACTGTGTACTGAAATTTGCACTGCCCGGATTACTTGCAATATTACTTCCAATAATCAAAGTTATCATCACACGTATTTTTTCCAATGATTTTTAATCTATATTAATTGATACACCAATCTAATTATCATCACATGAAGTACTTAATGTTACTAGCACAATTCTCAACAAATCCTTGATATAGAAACACTAGCACTATTGGTATGGTAACACTAGCTTCATCATCAGATTATCTCATCAAACTTATTAGAACTCACGATTATTCGCACTAGTTATAACTTATATAATACACATGTTTCACTTCGCTCTCATGGGCGGCATATGGTTCCATATCTCGATTGATGTATAAGCATATCTCTTAAACCTTTTATAGCCTGTTAAACTAATCTGTGATACACTTCACAACTTTTATTACCAATTCTGATATTTCTCTACTCATGACATCTCATTAAACCCTTTATGCATATACATTCCTTTACTCTTGATACACCCAGTATCAATCATCAAATTGAACATCATGCTCCATTAATCTTTAACACAATTCCTTGATACTTAATTGTTTACATAGATCATCCAATTATATAAATTCATGACTATCCAGGACGGGTATGCTGACTCTGATACTAACTCTTGGAACCATCACTGATACTCTTTTCTCCTTCTATCTATAGTGCCAATACTAACTATAATAATACCTATCATAGAACCATTGCTACAAGGTACTATGCTATGTGTATCTCTAGATTAAGGCCTACTGCTCACATGTCCAACTAAGGAACACTTACAAACTAACAAGTCACACTCAATCAACACTAATACAAGACACAGACATAATTGCAAGTCACTAATTATTATACTTAACAAGGAATCCTCAAAGAATAGAAGCTCAAAAAGGAACTAGATTGAGGACTGAAGGTATTTCTACTACTAGTAAAGAAAAGAAGCGATGGAACAAGGTCATGTAATAACGAAATAGATAAGTATTGAGATGATACTTTAAGAACCAATTTAAGATACAACCTGATAATCATACACGTCTGTCAGAAATCATGACACTCAGAATTCTTGCCACGCCAGTAAGCATAGATGCGATAAACGACAGGTTCCGTAACTAAGGTATGCAACTCTATAATCATGTCATCTAGAATCTTTGCCACGCTAACCGGTATGGCAGCGAGAAACTCTAGATTCATAACTAAGATATGTACATCCGAAGTTAGGTTCCTACGTTCTCGTCACGACAGCTAATATGGCTGCGATAAACTCTAGGTTCCATAACCAAAGTAGACGTTTTACCTTTCTCACTGTTCTCATCAATATATGTCATCAGATGATACCGTAAATTTTAGTCCGTAAAATTCATCTTGACATGAAATCAACTCAACAACGATACCAAGAATTAAAGTTAACAACTTGTCAACAAGAATCAAACTCAATATCAACAAGCGAGAACAGACGAAAACAAGGGGGAAGGATTTAAATTGGAATTCATAATGAGATTCTCAAGGGTCGTCCCAGGAATCTCTCAAATAATTCGTGATTGAGTATCCTCTCTCATACTAGTATCATATGTCCTATATTCTATAGCAGGCACGCAGTAGTACAACTAGGACGTCGCACTACCACGACATCTCACAACTTGCGAAGTCAGACCTGCATGGGCCACCACTAAAAATGTGTCACGACCCGCACCCGGTGTATGGGCACGGGAGCGTGGGTACGTCCAGCCTACGCCGCAACATCGGCGGTAGAACGCTGTCTAGGTCATGTAACTATCTAGTCAATCTCACATGAATATCCAACTCCATAAGAAGACACAGATATCCCAAAATAATATGGAATACACTCAATCACATAAGCTAAAGCACGATGAGATATCGAAGCAAGCAATGAAATACAAGACAAGTCTAAACAACAATAAATAGCCTAACCTGCAATCTAAAACATCCGGTCTCCAAGTATGACGGAAACAAGTCCTCTATGGCATAGTCTGAAAACATATTTCCAATCAGGAAGGAGCAAAGTACATCTCAAATAACAGTTCCATTTAATTGGTAAGGACTATAAACAATAAATAGATGATGCTATATACTAAGAGAAGGCAATAAATAAATACAATGACAATATAAAGAGACATGCAATATAAGCACTATGGTACAGTCAGTGCATATATGAATGAAGAGAAAGAGCTACAATATCATATATATGTGATGTAGTATATGAAAATAAAATGAAGAACTGTAACTATTCTAAGTGTTTGAAATATCAGTCTATCATGTGATCGGCTTGGGACAAGATCAGGCTTGTTACATATGATTAGCTATGATTCATGTAAGGTCAGGCTAACCATTTGGTTAGCTATGATGCAAGTAATGGTCAGGCTAATCATATATAACAGGCTATGAGGCATGTAATGGTCAGGCTGCACCCGACGTGAGATGTGGGGTGAGCTATGATGCATGTAGAGTTGGGTATGATCACATAATCTACTAATATTTTCCCGCCCCCAACTAGTACAGTGGATCCAACCATGATACGTTACGATACACGATCAATGTCCAATATATCATGTACGATGTCTAATATCAATGTCGTATGCAATGTCAATACGATAATCAATGTAACATCTCATGACTGCAGATCCAATCTATATACTAGTCCGTGTAGCACAGTGTCAAGAATCAGATGTAACATTTCTAGATACTGAAATTATAGAAATTATCAAATAATTGAAAATTATCAGAGAATGTACTCGCCTTGGGTCCTTAGCTGGTAATACCAATGTCCTGTTCCAGAGTATCGTCTGGATGATCCAACAGTCCTATAGACATGTCATAAATATAACATTTGTATCAGACGTTACGCTAACACACAAAACACGATGAACTCCGGGCTATGCTAGATATTACACTGGTCAACTAGGGTCAAGTGCGCGTCTAATTGCGCGGGTGTCGTGTCTGTAATTGCTGTGAATTCAGACAGTCGGTGATACGGGTCTCGCCAATACGTGAGTGTACATATGGCAGCCTTCTAATAATTAACAGGGTTACAGGTCCCTGTAAATACGGGGTATCCGTAATTACACTCGGGTTGCCTAAAACATTCATCAATTAGCATATATCATTAATTAAATATAATACATATATATGTGTATACCAATAATTACATACAAAATATGTATAAGTGTATATTTTAAAATATACATGCCACATATTTATATAAATATATAACGATCAATATTTATACGTATCAAAAGAAATACGTATACTGAATATATATATATATATATATATATATATATATATATATATATATACATATACATATACATATACATATACATATACATATACATGTATATAGTATATGTATTAATTGGTATATATATATATATATATAAATATAGTACGTATACTATATTTATATATATATACCAATTAATACATATACTATATACATGTATATATATGTATATGTATATGTATATGTATATGTATATGTATATACATACATACTAGCATATACATATGCTACATATATATATATATATATATATATATATATATATATATATATATATATATATATACCAAAATACATACTAACATATATTATGAATACGTATATACTAATATATATTTTGAATACATATATACTAATAGGGAAATACACTATATGCTAATACATACATATATTATGCCACATATATATGTATACCAAATACGTATTTACTACCCATATACCAATACATACATATATATATTATTGAATACATAAATATACTAATAGAGAAATACTAATACATACATATATACGTACACGCGTACATGTACGCGAGGGGAGGATCGAACCTGTGCGCGTCTACGACGACGGCGAAGACGACGACGACGAGGTGGTGGTCCTGGTGGTGGGGGCTGGTGGCATGTCATGACCCGCACCCGAAAAATCGGGCATGAGTCGTGGGTACGTCCAGCCTACGCTGCAGGATCGGTGGTAGAACGTTGTCTAGGTCAACTATCTAGCTAACAATCTCACACAATCAATATATAAACCTGTCAAGATCTCAACTCCAAACGGAGGAGCAATATCATAATGATAACCAAGTACTCAATCACGAATCTAAGCACGATAAGCTAACACAGAAATCTAATCAACACCAAAGTCTAAACAACTGCTACTAAAACAACCACAACATCAAAATAATAATACATCATCCAAAATCATATACAATACAAGGTCTCAATCCAAAATCGGAGACAAATCCGGTGCTAAAGGCTAATAAAAATAATAACAAGGTCCTAGTGATCCCGGCTACCAACCCGAAAATCACTCATAAACTAGAGGGTCCCTGTCTGCACCATCGACAGGCTCAGGTCCATAAAACGTTGGACACCAATCCTCCGGATACTCTGAAAAAAATATGTCCAGTCAGGACTGGAGCAAGTACATCTCTAACAGCAGTTCCAGTTAAATGATAAAAACTATAAAACAGTTATAGCAAGTAGCAAGAAGAATGAAGTAAGTATGAAACAAGAAAATATACATGTATCACTGGTGCATAAAGGTAAAGATGCATGGATATCAGAAGCAAGATAGTAATAACTGTAAGATACAAGAAATCTAAACTAAGATCAAGTCTGTGCACAAGAACGTGTAGTGAGTCCAGCATGAAAAACATGTAGTGAGTCAAGTCCAGAAACATGTAAGTGAGACCAGCAAGAAATACAAGAGAGTCCAGACTATAAAGAATGAACTCGGTGTCTTTGAAATACTTGTTTCGACATGTAAACGGCTAGGGGGTAAGTACGGCTCACCGCGCACTGGGTACACAGCTGCTATCATTCTAGATTAGACCAGAGGGGGTGATTCCTGATGATTCCAGATGGGAATGTTTACATGTCTACTCGAGTATTTTTTTGCTCCGACTAGTACAAGTGAATCCAAGATCCGACACGTAAATCAAGTATGAGTCCAGCCTGAAACATAGGTGTATGGGACCCACCCAAAACACCCAGAAAAATCCTGTAGAAATATCCCAAAAATTAAATTTACCAAAATATCCCCAAACTTCCCTTTATTTATAAAATTGCCATTGGGCCAAACCCTATATAAACCGACTCCCCCCCTCTCTTCAAACTTGCATCTCCTCCCTCAGCCACTTCCGGCCACCCCCTCCGGCCCAACTCCGGCCAGCCCTTCGCCGTGACCCCCTCTCCCCTCCGGCCAAGCCCCACCGCCAGCGCCGCCCTGCTCCGCCGGCCACAGCCTCCGCAAACACCCCACTCCCTCACTGCTACCCACAGCCACCACCACCCGAACCACCTCCCCCGCCGCCTCCGGCCACCGTGCACCGCCACCACCACCCCCACTCAACTCGCCCCGACCTCCCCTACCTACCACCACCACCTTACCTCCCCACGACGTCTCCTCCGCCGGCCAGAACCCCCGCAACACCCTCGGCCACCCCCAACCCTAAACTACCACCCCCACCTCCGACGGCCTCCAGCCACCGCCACCGCCGTCGTGGACCTCCGCCACCACCACCAACCTGACCGTCACCCTCCCCTCTGTCGAACCCGACGCCTTCCCGACCACCTCCGCCGCTCCTCCGCCGCCGGCAGCCTCCGCATTCAGCTGCTGCTGATAACAGCTACTGCTGTTGTTGCCGCTCCTCCGGCCGCCTCCGGCCGACTCCGCCGCCGTCCACCCACCGTCGACGACCCCTAGGGCCCACCTGTCAGAGGGTATAATACTAAACCCTAATATATATGTATTTACATATATATCCCTATATGTATATATATATGTATATATATATATGTATATATATGTATATATGTATATTTATATATATATATGTATTATATTATTAATATATATTATATATACTATTTTTATACAGTATATTATACTGTATATACTATTATTATATATTTACTAAATATATGTATATATACCTATTATTTCTATACATATATATATATATTTATAGTATATTTATATGTATATATGTATGTATATGTATATATTTATATATAATGTTATATATATTTTTCTGTTTTATTCATATATATTTATATATATATATTATAGATATATATATATAACATATTTCATATATGTTATATTATTACTATTATAATTATAGTATATATGTATGTATATATATACTATGCATTTTTCTTTTATTTTATTTTCTGCACTTAATTTCCTGCACCTATTATATATGTTTATATATATATATATATATATGTTAATATCCAGCTGGATAATACAGCTTATATATATATTTTAATTCTTGCAATGTCATTTCAATTAATTACATATCTATATATATATGATATTATATTATATACTGAGCTGAATAATACAGCTCCTATATATGTATACATTTACAATTTTTGCACTGTCTTAAATTTATTATATATATACATATATATATTATCTATATGCATTATATAAGTTATATTTACATTTCTGCCCTGTCAATTCATTTACCTATATTATACATCAGTGGATATACCCTGATTATTATATTATTATAAATCAGAGGATACACCCTGATAATATTATATTATATTATTATATATATAACAGTGGATATACCCTGCTACTATTTACCTGTATTTCTTTTCTGTTCTTTATATACTATATATACTGCTATATATATTATATATATATCTATATATATATACATACTATATATATATATATATATATATATATATATATATATATATATACTTTATATCACAGCCTTGATATTCACAAACCCTGTCTGTTTTAACAGAAACCAACTTCAGTACAGCTAGTGACCCCCAGTCACAAGCACCCTCAACCCTGACTGGGAGATCAGGTTTTCAGTACTATCAGGGAGTAGGCAAGTATACCTTGCCAAGTTAATGTTCAAATTAAATTATTGATATCTGCTTTGTTCCTGAACTTCATATACCATGATTACCTGAGACTGCCTTGGGTACAGGCAACTGATACGTTGACATTAGCATATTAACTTAGTCTTACAGACTCACCAATTGTTGTGAAAGTATTCTAATACTCTCCTAGACCCTATCACGGGAACACGCAACATGGTTGTAATGCATTTTGGGATGCGAGCTGCGTGGTGATTAGCTACCAGTATGTGTGACCCGCATCACGGATTAGAATAACTCAGGAAATGTACGACTTGACATTTAGTTTCATTGGGATGGGAAAGATAACTAGTAGACGTATGGGACACCCCCTCCATAAAAGTTTTATACTTTCCAATAATCCTCCAACTTAAATGCATTGTTTCTTTTGATATTCCTAAGGTGACCTTCCAGGAGAAAGGGACAGGACGAAGACTTGGGACTGGCACTTGGCATGAGGGACTGTGGTACCTAGATCGATAAGGACTGAACTCAGCATTGGTATCTATGGCAGAGAAGGCTGGCATGGAAGGACTGCAGCAGAGGACTGAGGATACCTTGATACTCCATCATCGGAGGATGGGACATTCTTCCTTTGATACTCTAAGTAAGTTGTATCCAGAGATTTATGCAAAAACAAATAAAGAGAAATTAGTATGTGATGCGTGCGAGTTAGGAAAACTTACTAGGACCTCATATGTTGGCACGAGTCATAGGAGCACTTTTGCTTTTGAGGTAGTACATTCTGATGTCTGGGGTCCATGTGCTACTAACACTATGAATGGTTATAAGTACTTTGTTTCTTTCATTGAGTGTGCCTCTCGTGTTACCTGGTTATATTTGATAAAAAATAAGAATGATGTACCTGCTTGTTTTCGGGATTTCCATAAGCATGTCCAGACTCAGTACAAAGCAGTTGTGAAGGTACTGAGGTCTGACAATGGAACGGAGTATACCAACAGGACGCTTGCAGAATACCTGTCAGCACACGGAATACAGCATCAGACCACCTATGCATACACACCAGCACAAAATGGAGTTGCAGAAAGGAAAAACAGACACCTTCTAGATGTCGCAAGAAGTATGATGATCGACATGAATGTTCCACAGAATCTGTGGGGGCATGCAGTGTTGACAGCAGCTCAACTCAGCAACAGGATGCCCTCGAAGGTCCTCGGATGAAAGTCCCCATGTGAGGTATTACAAGGCAATAATAGTGGGATACTCCCACTAAAGGTGTTTGGGTGTGTGTGTTTTGTGAAGGACAACAGGCCATCAGTTGGAAAACTTGACCCTAGAGCGGTTAAATGCATCTTCGTAGGCTACTCGGCGACCCAGAAGGGGTATGTGTGCTGGAGTCCAGTAGAGAAGAAGAAGTTTGTCAGTATGGATGTCCACTTTCGGGAGCATGAGCCATACTACCGCCAGGACGGAACTTCACACAACACGCCTAATACTGCCAGTATTAGGCGATAGGGGGAGATGGAGAACTTGGTGGTAACCGATTTAGAAGTTTGGCATAGAGGCACGGAGAAGGGACAAGAAGGTGAAGGTGTTAGGCCTACGGCTCAGGGAGAGTTACTTACCTACAGCAGGAGAGAGAAGAAAACTGCAGGACCAGTACCGACAGTGTCAGTGCCAAGTCCCTTGCCTGCGTTCGTCCCAACTCCTGAGGCACCGACACCAACCCCCCTTCAGGTGATACCCCCTCCTTCATAAGATATCATTCCTCCTACTTCTACTCCTCCCACACCACTATCTGTACGGAGGACCACTCGCAGCAATGCAGGAAATCCTCCAAACAGATATGGTTGGAATATTGCTCAGTTTGTTTCTTATGACCATATCCCTTCTTCTCATGGAGCATTTATAGCATCTTTGGATAATATTACTGTACCTAACAATTGGCAGGTTGCCAAGAACTATCCAAAGTAGAAAGCGACAATGCACGAGGAGTTGGGAGCTCTGGAGAAGAACCACACTTGGGAGCTTGTGAAAATGCCAGAGGGGAAGAGAGCATGTCACGCCCCAGTCCCAAAAATACGTAGGACTAGGACACGTAAGCATGCCAGCCGCATGGATATGGCAACTCCAATGTATGGAAACCAAATCCACACGTACGCTGTAATATGAATATCAAATCCACAAGTGGTATAAAACATATGTCACAAGTCACAGGGTATAATCTAAATCTCATCCACCAAAATCATATAGAAATAAATGACCAGTATCTATGAAACTAGATCTCAATAAGGAGTATCTAAGGATGATAGTTGGATGGAGACAAATCCACTACCAACTCGAATATAAGAGCAAATACAATATGAGTACAACACCACAACACAATATAAGAATACCAGCTATCAATTACAGCTCGATGAGAAGACATCCTCGGATCACATGTAACCATCCAAATCTGCGCTCCTGCAAATACTCAAGAAAAGATACACCTGGCAGCAGACCAGGTCCTCAGAGGGACGTAACAAGATACAGAAAATACGAGCCAATTTGAATACAGTAAACATGCATATGGTTTGAAAATAGATAAGTACGCTGTACATGACAATCTATATGAATGCAAATGAGGACAACTTTTCGACGTATGGGCAAGGGTAGTCTACTCGATCTAAGCCTCACAACTCACACACCCGTCTAGAACATCAGAAATCGACATACCTCTGGGGTAGCGACCAGCGCGACTCTACAGAAATCGACATACCTCTGGGGTAGCGACCAGCGCGACACACGCCCGTAGTGCGAACTATATATTACGGTTTACCAGAGTGGTTAAAAGCCCATACGCCTAATGATTGTCCTCCCATGATACTAGGTGCCATGTGTGTGTCAACATATCTAATACATAGTAATGACTGAAGAAAAACTACACATGCAAGAACTATACAGAAATAAAATAAATAAAAAGAAATATAAATAGCATGCAAAGTATTGTAAACAATTTGGCAAGGTATCTTGCCTGGGGTCCTGCTGCTGGTATGAATCCGAGTCCAAGTCACAGTCCAAATAGCCTATGTATTACAAATTTATCACGTCAAAAAAAATAATTTATTTTAATTTATTTAATTCTAGAATAATTACTCTAAAATCCTATTTTAATCTTATTATTCTGATTTTTATGTTAATTCCTAAATTTTGTCCAAAAAAACTGAATTTTATCAACTCGAGACTCATGGCACGCAAATCGAGGCAATCTGTTGACCAAAAAGTCAACCGACACAAACTCAACTTTTATGCATGATTTTTTGTAGATTTCAGCATCAAAAATATGCTGGAATTTACAGCTCGTCCGAATTTAAATTCGTTTGGAAATTATGGCACATACAAAATTTGTATTGTGCACCGATGGTTAAATTCTAACCTAGAAGTTCTACAGAATTAACAGTATATAAATACTTTGAAATAAATTCTGGGAAAAATATATGTCGATGATCTCGACATTAGCTTTCCGAAACTTTAAACGGTTCATGATTCTGATTCCTGGTTCTCCCGAAATCGCGAATACATCGAAACACGTCTATTTTCGGATATGCTGTGCTCTACGAATTTTCCAGAATTTAATACTAATAATTTAGAAAAACAATTTATTTAATCAGAAATCTAACCTCATTATCGTTCTAACAAAAAAAACTGGAGCGCGTTTGGAGTCCGGAGCTAGGAGATATCATCTTTTTAATTCGTCATAACTAGTAGAAAGTGAGGCTGAATTTATGACGAATTTGGCTATTTTTGGACGAAAAAGAGAGGAATTTTGGGAAGAAAAATATGAAGGATGAGATATTAATAATGGTGGAGACTACTTAATTAAATACAACTAGGATTGGTTAATTTGGATAGGATTATGATGAATTTAAATAAGGATATGATATACATTAAGTTGCTTTCCTAGTAGGTTCAGGATTTGAATTAATTTAAAATAGAGTTTAAATTTATCTCAATAATTTATAATCTTAAATATAATTAAAGATAATACAAATAATTTATAAAATCTTATTAATATCTATTAACACTAAATTAGTATATATCTAATATTAAGACTATATATATCCAAATAAATCCTAAATAATTTCAAAAATCTAAAATAACCTAAAAATGATTCTAAATAAATATTTATATAAGTAAATATATCAAGAATTTCATTTGCTAATTAAATAACAGAATACTCTAAAAAAATTAAATATCTATAATAATATAAAATATACACAAAATATCTATTTTGGGTGAGGGGGTTTACAATCTACCCAACTTACAAAAATTTCGTCCTCGAAATTAAAATAGAACATAATTTGTTAAATCCTTCACATTCGTACACAAGGTATGTCAATCGCAATCTCTTCCAAAAATTTAAATAACAAAATCTATTCAAATCTATCGCGATCACTTCAAAATTAAGATAACCACTGTTTAAATCAAAATTCAACCTGTCGTAATCTCTTCTCGATTTTTAAATAATCAACATCCAAATCTAACTCAAGTCTATATGACATCCCACATCAAAATTTATATCATAATTTTCAACTATCATAATCTCCTCTAGACTTTGAATAATAAACAATTCTAATCAAATCTTATTCCTATTCTCAAATTAAGAATTTTGTACTATTCAAATATTTAAACTCAATTTACATCCTCAATATTTCAAATAGGTGACCCAACAATCAAAATTAAACTTTTAATTCAAATCATCAAATTGTAAAATTTAAATCTACTTCACCAGTTGTTCAAGTCTAAAATTCTATATTTATCCTAAAAATTTAAATCGATGATTCATCCTTCAATATTCAAAATTTAAATCATGTGCTCAAAGTATAAATATTGGGTCCTCAATATCAAGATTTTTAAAATTTCATTAAATTTTTATTATCTTAATCCTTCTTTTAAAATTCTCCACATTTAAAAGGACTTAATCTCTCAATCTAATCCTACTTGATCACAATCTAAAAGAATTCTCCTCAAGTTTAATAATGCAATTTCTACCCAACTTAGAATTTATCCATCTATCACATAAGACTCTTACACTTAAGAAAAATATTCCTCAATTTATTTTCTCATGTCATTCAATCCTCAAAACTTTAACACCAACTATATCATATGTGATGTGCCCTTAATCAATTATGAAAGATAGTCATCAAATAATGTGATTGGCCTATGGGGTATATCTTGTACTATCCGTGTATCACTTATATCCAAGCACGAGATTTCGTTTTTCCGAAACAAGGGAAAACGGAAAGCAACGGAAAAGAGTTCAAGGAGGGGTAATAGAATGGAAGTATGGGAATCAAAGCGTTTAAAAAATTCAAATGGGAATTGTCAAGACAGTTGTGGATTGAAATCTTAATTTGGTAATTTTCTATTCGCATGCTCACATCGGTGCAGTTATGTACTTGATATGATATGCTTTATCGTATCTAGAGGGTAAGTATATTTGTCTACTGGTCCACTATACATCTCAATCCACGTAAAATACTATTGCGAAGGGCGAATCAAGCGCATTATGGCTAGCTAGACCATAATACACTGATTCTGATTAGACAATTTGTATTAGTGTGGTTGATCAGGCCCCAATAACACATATGTCATGAACAAGCTCGATATAAGATTAAGCTTGCAAAAACTAGGCTATAATAGCAGCATAATTCAAGGTAGCACAGAAAATATAACGCTGGATTATGATGTGAGAAGTTACAAAATAATTCAAGTTCGCAAAAGCAAAAACAACATAAGCAATAATAATAAAAGACTCTACAATCTCTACAGTTATCATACAACCTCCTTATCTAAGTCGCTAGTCGACCAAATAGGACAAGGACCTTTAAATTCTATGGTCTGAATAAACACTGTCGTCTTTGCTAGCATGCGATAAATATCATTCGGTTACACTTCAATTAATAGGTCAAAAGACTATGTGATACTAGGTGTCAAACATTATGGTAAAACTTCTAACTAACTCTAGTAGTGTCTATACTACTCTCAAGTCTTCTTAATACATCAAGGGGTAATGGTATAACAATCTAAAGATAAGGAATTCTAGGTTCACCAGATATTCTAAACTTAGTGGTGTGTCTATATTCTCGTTGTATTCTTAATAGGTGTGCTACTCTAATTATCATCCTAATAACATGGGTTCCTATATTCTAGCAGGAGACTATACTCAAGAAACTATTAGGGAAGCACATGAATCAAGCAGGATACAATTGTTCAAAATAGAACAGATAGGAGGAGATGAATCACAGTCAATTGTGGATGAGATCCTATACTCTAGTCCTAGGTGCAGGCTTGTTCGGTACAGTAACGTAACCGAGACAATATGCTCTCGACCTGCATGGGCCACCACAAAAACATGTCACGCCCCAGTCCCAAAAATACGTAGGACTAGGACACGTAAGCATGCCAGCCGCATGGATATGGCAACTCCAATGTATGGAAACCAAATCCACACGTACGCTGTAATATGAATATCAAATCCACAAGTGGTATAAAACATATGTCACAAGTCACAGGGTATAATCTAAATCTCATCCACCAAAATCATATAGAAATAAATGACCAGTATCTATGAAACTAGATCTCAATAAGGAGTATCTAAGGATGATAGTTGGATGGAGACAAATCCACTACCAACTCGAATATAAGAGCAAATACAATATGAGTACAACACCACAACACAATATAAGAATACCAGCTATCAATTACAGCTCGATGAGAAGACATCCTCGGATCACATGTAACCATCCAAATCTGCGCTCCTGCAAATACTCAAGAAAAGATACACCTGGCAGCAGACCAGGTCCTCAGAGGGACGTAACAAGATACAAAAAATACGAGCCAATTTGAATACAGTAAACATGCATATGGTTTGAAAATAGATAAGTACGCTGTACATGACAATCTATATGAATACAAATGAGGACAACTTTTCGACGTATGGGCAAGGGTAGTCTACTCGATCTAAGCCTCACAACTCACACACCCGTCTTGAACATCAGAAATCGACATACCTCTGGGGTAGCGACCAGCGCGACTCTACAGAAATCGACATACCTCTGGGGTAGCGACCAGCGCGACACACGCCCGTAGTGCGAACTATATACTACGGTTTACAAGAGTGGCTAAAAGCCCATACGCCTAATGATTGTCCTCCCATGATACTAGGTGCCATGTGTGTGTCAACATATCTAATACATAGTAATGACTGAAGAAAAACTACACATGCAAGAACTATACAGAAATGAAATAAATAAAAAGAAATATAAATAGCATGCAAAGTACTGTAAACAATTTGGCAAGGTATCTTGCTTGGGGTCCTGCTGCTGGTATGAATCCGAGTCCAAGTCACAGTCCAAATAGCCTATGTATTACAAATTTATCACGTCAAAAAAAATAATTTATTTTAATTTATTTAATTCTAGAATAATTACTCTAAAATCCTATTTTAATCTTATTATTCTGATTTTTATGTTAATTCCTAAATTTTGTCCAAAGAAACTGAATTTTATCAACTCGAGACTCATGGCACACAAATCGAGGCAATCTGTTGACCAAAAAGTCAACCGACACAAACTCAACTTTTATGCATGATTTTCTGTAGATTTCAGCATCAAAAATATGCTGGAATTTACAGCTCGTCCGAATTTAAATTCGTTTGGAAATTATGGCACATACAAATTTTGTATTGTGCACCGATGGTTAAATTCTAACCTAGAAGTTCTACAGAATTAACAGTATATAAATACTTTGAAATAAATTCTGGGAAAAATATATGTCGATGATCTCGACATTAGCTTTCCGAAACTTTAAACGGTTCATGATTCTGATTCCTGGTTCTCCCGAAATCGCGAATACATCGAAACACGTCTATTTTCGGATATGCTGTGCTCTACGAATTTTCCAGAATTTAATACTAATAATTTAGAAAAATAATTTATTTAATCAGAAATCTAACCTCATTATCGTTCTAACAAAAAAAACTGGAGCGCGTTTGGAGTCCGGAGCTAGGAGATATCATCTTTTTAATTCGTCATAACTAGTAGAAAGTGAGG
>JAYESA010000018.1:67512518-67522518 GCA_036927795.1 Iris macrosiphon | reverse complement strand
AGAACAAAATCAAAGTTATAAGATTTTGTTGTTCCATGTATATCCGGAAAATAAACATGTAAATTTTTACTTTATGATTTACTTGGACCCGTCGTCCCATGAAATCATTAAGTTTTCCTTTTTTATCGAGCTGGAGTCTAAGATTTTCAGGAATGAAACATTCTTGAAGTAGGCTAACTTCGGCTCCAGTATCAAAAAGGGCATGAATGGTAAATTCATTATACCCTTGAATACAGATGGTTGATGGAACATATATGTGTAGTTGAGCCTTGGATTGTAAGTCGATAGAGCGCACCATATTAATATTAACTTGATCATTCTGCCCAATATTGTTTTCATTTTCGAGAAAGTTTTTCCAACAATTGAAATCAATTGGATGATCTGTCGCTTCTAGAGCTAAATCTATATGGTCCAAAGAGGTACTAGCAATCTCTTGGTCTAGTATATTTTCTATATTGAGTATATCATGGATCCAAGGATTGGTAGTAAAGGTATTAATGTCGGGATGTTCTCCACGATAGCGAGTAATATGTTTATTTAGAACCTGAAGAGTTCTATCCAAATGACGCATAACTATTGTCCTATAATTACTCAAATGAGTATCTTTTATAATTCCTTTGAATTTTTTTATTAGGTGAACCATATGATGAGCGTCCGCAATATTGTCTTCATCGTGTCTCATATGATCAATATACCAATCGGGATATCTATTTTTACTTTTATTGCTAGTTTCAGGATCGAAACTAACACTTTTTTTTCCCTTTTTTAGCAGGTTTACTCATTTGTTACGGATTTGAGAAATTGGAACCTTTAGGATCATATCCCTTCGGTTCTTCTCTTGTTTTTCCTTTTCAAGAATTTGATGTGTTCTTCCTTCAAGAGGATTACTAACACTCATTCTTTGTTGTATATCAGAGATATTTTCAGGTAATAGTTCTATATTAACAAAATTATCAATAGACCTTGCTCTGGTCAACCTTGGGTTTGAATCCAATTCTGAGTTTATTCTAGGAAATCTAGAGCTTGATCCCATTTCATGGTTGTTTATACCAGAAATATCTTTAGGATGTTTCCCATGAACATAGATTGATATAATATTTCCTGAGGCAATAAAATATTCAGTAGGAACCTCAATTTTGGGTTTTAGAGATTTGACAAATAATTGCATTTCATTATCTAATTTTAAATGTTCGAGTTTTACTAATCTTGGTTGGATAGTTTTACCCATTCCAACTTCGAATAGTCTAACAAATTCTTTGGGTGTAATGGATTTAAAGGTAGGAGTAACATTGAGAGCCATCATATGCTCCCATTGTTTTTCAATAACTTTTGATCCAGGCAATAATTCAATTCCTTGTAAATTTATTGATAAAGTAATTATTTTTTTAATATTCTGATCATCAAGACTTATCGAAAAATCTGGATGGATATTTATACCAAATAGTCTATTCACCAGGTTGGATTTAGCACCTCCTATGATGCTGTTTAAAGGATTATTTATAATTCTTTCGTCCATACAGACTAAGAGGATGGGAGTATCAATACCCGATCTAAATAGACCTGTAATCTTTAGTTGAATTAATCCTATATGAAGATATTTCATTTTAGGATATTTTCTTCGTAATCGTTCCATTTTGACTTTGTCAAGAAGTTGTATTGAAGAAAAATCTTCATCTCCCTTTAATTCTATATTTCCCTGCATTCTTTCGAATATATATGTGTATTTATTTAAAAATCTAGATTGGAGAGAGACAGGCTTATAAACCTCTCTTTTATCCGAATGAGGAATTAGTTCTTTTAGGTTTTCTAAATCTTCATCCGATATTTCTAAATGTTCTCCCTCACTATTAGGGAAACTTGAATTAGAAGTTTCTTCTAATGAAAATTTATTCATATAGATTCTGAATTCATAGTAACTTTCTCTTGATCCTTCTCGGAGATTGGTTACTATGGGCTTTGCTGAAGTCTCAGCAGGAGATTCTTCTCTAATTATTGGAAGGTCTTCATATTTATGTATTACTAATAATCTAATAGGATCTCCATGTTCAAACATGTAATCTTTATCTTCATAAGAAGTATTTTTCATTATTATAGAAATATTGGCTTTAGAAACGGGTTCAATAAAACCATAGGTAATAAAGATGTTCTTACTGGCATGTAAAGGTATATTATGGATAATTCCGTAATATCCCATAGGTATAAAGATTCTAATATCAAGAAAAATTTCCATAGTATGATATCTTCTGAGTCTTACATTCTTATTAACATATAAAGTATATCCAGCAGATATTCCTCCTTTCTTTGGAAGAATAGCTTGGACATCTAATAAGGTGACCCTTATTTGGTTTTGGGTTTTATTTATAGTAATCATATTGATCTTAAGATGATTCAGACTATCCTCAAGATCATTAGAATCTGAACTATCAGAATAATCAGTTTCGACTTCGTATATTGATGAGGCAGAAGTATCACTACTTATTTCATCAATAGTTCCAATATGAATACCATATTCATCGAGATTTCTTATCGTAACTGCTTGAATGCTGGTTGGACATTCATTAGCAAAATGTCCTTCCTTGTTGCATTTAAAGCATTTACAACCCTTTTTAAACTTCTTCCTTTTTATGAATTTTTTCTTTTTTACCATTTCCTTGCCGGTTTCATCTTTTTCAGATTTAGCCTTTCGCCTAAAATTAGGCTTCCATTTTCTTCTTGTGATTTTATATTTAGTTTTTCCTTTCTTCTGGAAAGCTTTATATTTCTTTTTGATAGTCCGGCCATACTTTGGAGGACAACCAAACTGGGTGTTAATATCGTCGTCATATTTCGGACAACAATTATATCCCAACTTAGAATTCTTAATTGTCTTATTCATCTGTTTTTGTGCCTTGGCTTGTTCACAAATTCTTTCCATGGCTTCCATACAAGCTCTTTTTAACAAGCCAGTTGAGTGAGTATTATTTCGGATTTCATCATACCTTTTCTGTATAATATTATTCCATGGATAGGGTATTTTGGTAAAAAATCCTTTTAACCAAAATTCTTTTTGGTTAACCACTTTTAGATGAAATAAAAGACCGATGAATTTTGCCGTGAATTCTTCTAGCATACAAATGTCGCAAAGTTTCATTTTATGAAGTAATTTTTCATAATCGATTTCACTATGGATTTCATCTCCCGTGAAATCAGCTACCAAGAGAGCAATAAGCTCTCCAAGCGCTTTTTGTGGATCTTCGATGGCCCTGACCTTTTCAGTCATAGCTACATTCCCAACTTCTAGGCTTCTTAGCCATGCAAGGGCATCCCCCTTCCAATAGCTAGTGGCCATATTGAGAAATTGTTTAGTATTTAAAGGTTGATGGGTGAAATAGATAGTTCCACACATCTGTTGTCCCCAATTATCAACATATCTTTTAATTTCTCTATGAGAAATATTGTCGATGTTAAGGATGAGTCCATCACTAGTGTTATTTTGTTTATTTTTATAGTAACTCTTTTGGGTTCTATAATTAACCCAATCTTCTCTTGTCAAGGGATTAAAATTAGATAAAGGCATATTAGGAGTAATATTTGGTTCAGTACTTGTCTCCCTGTGAGCAAGGCTGATCTCAGGATTTATTTGAGGAGTTTCTGTCTCAGCTGGAGGCATGAGTTCTTCTCTTCCCGTGAAAGTGGGGTAGAGACCAGGAGGTCCTGGTAACGCTAATTGTGTTTGATTACTACTTTCACCTTCTTCATTATTTAAAATATTAAGACTATCTTCATCATCGGAATAGTCACTGTATTTCCATTTATAAAAATCAATAGCAGAAGAATGCTCTTCATAGAAAGCATAGATTTGACTACTGCTTATTTCTCCTAAGAGTTCCTGTCTTTGGAGTTTTAGAAATATTTCGTAGAAATCCCTTTGGATTGTCTGAGTGTCAACCTTATTTTTTTCCTCAGATGTATATTTTATCATCCTGATATTCCAATAGAGGCTTGGCTCAGGATTTATCGTGCTTTGCGTACCAAGATTATTCATCTTGTTATCTGGATTATTCATCCGATTGGCGTTATTCACGCCTGCGTTATTCACGCAATTTTTGATGTTATTCACATCTGATTTGATATTATTCATATCATTAGAGATGTTATTCACATCTATCTGAATTTGTCGGAGAATATCCACCATGTAATTAAAGATACCATTATCTGCATTATCTTTAGTAGGAAGATGAATAATATGATCATGTGATTTTTCTAATTTATAATGACACTGGTGGGTGTCAGCATATACATAAGCATTTCCCGTAATGGGGTTGTTGTCGTTCATCACAAATGATGATCGTTCTTGAATATGTAAACGAACACCTTAAAATATTCTTGTCATAACCGGGTTTGGTTAATGTTTGACCCAGAATTCTGCGGCTAGGCATAGCTTCCCCATATCATCAAGACCACATGGTCGATGATCTCTCGTGGATTTATGAGGGGGTTAAGCTTCGAGCATGACCACAAGCCTAAGCTATCGCTTCACAGAATTTGAGCACAGCAATGATTCGTTTCCTACCTCATTGCATGTTAACCAAACACCGACTAGTTCGAGAACATTTTAATTAGGTGCCGTTACATACTCAAGAACTAGTTTCTAAGCTACCATTACTGAGAAAGAAAAAGAAAAATCACGTACCAGATATGCACACAGAACACTAGAGCTTTATTCACAAACTTGGCTCTGATACCAGAAAATATAAAAAAGATTACAGTAGTGGAGAGCAAGAGCAAAAGGAGTGCATGAGAAGAGAAAATACAAGCAAACTTCGATCCCTCAAACAATGGGCATTCCTCCTTATTTATAGGTCTAATGTGACCTCTTAACCCTTCGTCTCCGGTTAGTTTACCGGATCATTCCTTAGTGCGGTTGGTAGTAGTGCGGTTGGTGTAGCTTTTTCAAAAGTTATCCGCCATGTTCAACAGTTGTTGTAGTCTTTCAATCTTTCCTTCCAGCTCATCAATCCACTCAAAAAAGTTGTCCATCTGCTTATCCCTATCTTCAATTCTTTCTTTTTGGTCGTCCACTACCGCTTGAAGATTCCTTATCTTTTGGTAGTGTTGTCTTTTCAATTTTTTTACTTTTTTCTTCCATCGCTTTTTCCATCGTTTCTTAGAGGAAAGAAAACGACACAGGAGTCTGGAACTAATCTTAATCATAGGAATAGGTATGGGTCCACTGCGCTTCTACAAGTGCTTCTACAAGCTTCTCATACTGCCCTCCAACCCTTCAATGTCATCTTCCGGATCGTTGGGCTCCACTGGTAGATCTTTCTCTGCAAGTCTGTCTTCGTATACTTGCAAAGCAATTCCTCCGAGATTAAGGTTTTCGGAGAAGTTATTAACCAGTTCATACTTATCGTTATAATCTTGGTTACGAGATATAAAGTCGATAAGCAAAATGTTCTGAGAAGCTGAGGCAGAGCCCGTTCTGTCGGTAGAAGTAATAGTGATCCGAGAGAAGAATTCTTCAGCTGCAAGCTTCCGGTCTCTATCTTCAGAAAAACTCTGTTTTTGGAATTTAACATACGATAGACTTGGGTCTTCGGTTACTTTAAATAATTCCCAAATCTGAACAGAGGGAAAGAGCTTGACCTGTTCGATCAACTAACAGGAGCCGTGGTATTCTCGAAGATAGACTTGAGATCAGGCTATCATCAGGTCAAGGTACGGAGGGAAGATATTCCAAAGACAGCATTCAGGACTCGTTATGGAGCATTTCAACGCCAAGTACTTTCCAGCGACAGTCCAGAATGCCCTATACTCCCAGTTCCTGCACCTAGAGCAGGGAAACATGACGGTAGATGCCTACGACGCGGAGTTTAGCAGACTAAGTCGTTTCGGTGCTGATCTGATTCCGAATGAGCTGAAGAAGGCTAAAAGATTCCACCATGGCCTTAACTACGAGCTCCAGAGGTACACAACAATGCAGTCAAGAATCTCCTACAACGAGGTTCTTACAAAAGCCAGGGAGCAAGAAGCCATTGGCCGAGGAGCCAGACGCTCAAATTCAACCTTCCCGGCCAAGAATCAGCAAGGAGCAGGAGGACCTGTACGTCGTCCCCAATATCAGACTCAGCAGACAACGGGGCCTTACCAGAAGAAGGAGCTCCCGACTTGTCACTTTTGTGGCAAGAAGGGGCATTTTGCCAATGACTGCAGAAAGAAGCTAGGATTATGCTTGCTATGTGGAGATAAAAATCATATGGCCAAAGACTGCCCACAACGCAGAGATGCAGCACCACAGCAAGGGCAGAAGCCAGGAGCCCAAGCTCAGAAGATGCTTCCCTCCACATCAGGAGGATATCAGAGAGGAGCACCCCTGCCTACTCAGGAGGCCCAGTTCAAGGCCAGACAACAGACCGGAGGACAAAGGCACGGACAAGCCTTTGCGTTAGCTGATTGAGCAAGGAATAGGCCAGACTCCTAGAGCTTACATGGCGATGGAGACAGCACTTCCCTCAATTATAGCAGAGTTCGAGGACGTATTTCCAGAAGAATTGCCAGGCCTACCGCCTGACAGGGAAGTGGAGTTCATTATTGAGCTGATACCCGGAGCTGCACCAGTATCCTCAAATGTATACCGACTGGCGAAGAAGGAGCTTGACGAGCTGAAGCTTCAACTGGAGGAATTACAGATCAAGGGATTTGTTCGTCCTGGTGCATCACCCTGGGGAGCACCAGTGTTGTTTGTACCAAAGAAGGACGGAACATATCGCATGTGCATTGATTACAGAGCCCTCAACGCTCTGACAATCAAAAACAAGTACCCCTTGCCGAGAATTGACGACCTGTTCGATCAACTAACAGGAGCCGTGGTATTCTCGAAGATAGACTTGAGATCAGGCTATCATCAGGTCAAGGTACGGAGGGAAGATATTCCAAAGACAGCATTCAGGACTCGTTATGGTCATTACGAGTTCCTGGTGATGCCTTTTGGACTAACTAATGCACCTGCCGTATTCATGAACCTGATGAACAGAGTCTTCCACCAATATCTGGACCAGTTCGTGGTAGTCTTCATCGACGACATTCTGGTGTATTCAAAGAACCACGAGGAGCATGAAGAGCACTTAAGGTTGGTATTAGAGACGCTGAGACGGGAGAGCCTTTATGCTAAGATGAGCAAGTGTGAATTCTTCCTTGACCGTGTCGCATTTCTTGGACACGTTATCACCGGAGAAGGCATCTCGGTAGACCCAGCAAAGATCTCATCTGTTGAGACGTGGCCAACCCCGACCAACGTCTCAGAGGTGAGAAGCTTTCTAGGACTTGCCGGATATTACCGGCGATTCGTAGAAAACTTTGCAAGAATCGCGAAGCCGATTACTCGTCTTACCCGCAAGGAGCAAGAGTTCATATGGACTGAAGATTGCCAGACAGCTTTTGATGACTTGAAGAAGAGTCTGACTACAGCTCCCATCTTGACTATACCATCTGGATCCGGAGGTTTCGTCATATATAGCGATGCATCCGGAAAAGGATTTGGTTGTGTCTTAATGCAACATGGGAAGGTTGTAGCTTATGCCTCAAGACAGTTGAGGACTCATGAGAAGAATTACCCCACTCACGACCAGGAGCTTGCCGCAGTCATCTTCGCCTTGAAGCTATGGAGACACTATCTATATGGCGAACGAGTGGAGATATTCACCGATCATAAAAGCCTGAAGTACGTCTACACCCAGAAGGACCTAAATATGAGACAAAGACGATGGCTCGAAGTGATGGCGGATTTCGAAATTGATCTACAGTACCATCCAGGGAAAGCTAATGTGGTGGCAGATGCTCTAAGCAGAAGACCCTCGGCATTCTTTATGATCACCCAACCAGGTCTTCTGAGAGATCTAGAAAATTTGGGAATAAAGGTCATTATGCCAGGACTTGACGGGCAATTATCAAACTATCAGCTGCAATCAACCTTGGTAGAAAGAATCAAAACTGCTCTACCAACAGATGCAAGATTTCAGAGGCTTCGACAAAGAACAGAGGCTGGAATTCAGACAGGATGTCGCATACACGAAGATGGGACTCTAAGATGTGGTGATCGTCTTTATGTTCCAAATGGAGAACTTCGTAATGAGCTGATGTCAGAAGCTCATAGCTCAACATACTCTATACATCCAGGAGGCACAAAGATGTATAGAGATCTGCGACAATATTACTGGTGGCATGGAATGAAGCGGGAGATAGCACGCTTTGTGGCCAAATGCCTGGTATGTCAGCAAGTCAAGGCTGAGCATCAGAGATCTGCCGGTCTACTTCAACCCCTCCCAATACCCGAGTGGAAATGGGAACACATTACGATGGACTTTGTTACGGGCTTCCCAAGAAGTCCTAGTGGTCGTAATGCTGTATGGGTAATCGTAGATAGACTCACAAAGGCTGCTCATTTCCTACCTTTCAGAGCCGGACAATCTACAGAAATCTTGGCAGACATGTACATGAAGGAGATAGTGCATCTGCATGGAGTACCAGTCAGCATAGTATCTGACAGAGATACGAGATTTACATCTTACTTTTGGCGAAGTATGCAAGAAAGTCTTGGTACCCGCCTCAAGTTCAGCACCTCGTATCACCCACAAACATATGGCCAATCAGAACGCACCATCCAGACACTTGAAGATATGCTGAGAGCCTGCATGCTTGATTTCAGCGGATCATGGGAAGATCACTTGCATCTGGTGGAATTTTCCTACAACAACAGCTATCAAGCGAGCATTCAAATGGCTCCCTTTGAAGCTTTGTATGGAAGGAAATGTCGTTCCCCAGTATGCTGGAGCGATGTTGGCGAGAGACAGATCTTGGGACCAGAACTGATTATTCGTACGGTGGAGAAAGTAAAGAAGATCCAGGGACACCTACGAGCTGCACAAGACAGGCAGAAGCACTGGGCCAACATTCATCGCCGACCTCTAGAGTTCCAAGTAGGGGAGCATGTGTTCTTGAAGATCTCACCTACTCGAGGAACTATTAGATTTGGAGGAAGAGGGAAACTGAGTCCAAGGTACATTGGACCCTTCGATGTGTTGGAACGCGTCGGAGAAGTTGCTTACAAGCTAGCTCTACCTCAGACCTTGGAGGGAGTACATGACGTCTTCCACGTATCTCAGCTGAGGAGGTACATTCCAGACCCGAGTCATGTGCTGGACTATTCAGAGATCACCATCGGACCAAGCTTATCATATCAGGAGGAGCCTGTAGAAATCCTGGACCGTAGCGAGAAAGTGTTGCGAGGCCAGACTATTCCTCTCGTTCGTGTTGCATGGAGACATCATGCACTAGGTGAATCCACCTGGGAACGAGAAGAGGATATTCGTCAGCGTTATCCCCATCTATTTCAAACCCAGGGTATGTCCAATATTTCAAATTCAATCTTTCTTAATCATCATATGTCCTTAATCAATTTTTCATTTTCATTATATGATTGTTTTTATTTCGAGGACGAAATATTCTAAGGAGGGTAGATTGTAAACTCCCTCGACCAGATTTCAGTAATTTAGGATTAGTTTGGACTAATTAGAATTATGGCAACTTTTTAAAATTTATTTATTATATATTCTGTTGATTGTGCACCTGTCTGTTACACAATTAGTTAGGACATTATACTAGCTGTTAACCCTAAACCAATTTCACATCCCTGTCCTAGGCTTGCTAGACTACTTTTTCTGTATTTATAGCAACTTTCAGAAACCTCGTTTGGTGCTTCGTTTTAGTCGCACAAATATCGTTACAAACGTACGTATTTATTTCCTATTTAAATTTTTGCTCCTTACCCATCTCTGTACCCTAGAGATTTGAGGACCAGTAGGCACCTGTTTTGCCCAAGCAAAAATACGATAATATTCTAGACTGTATATACTACAATTAGTGTATTGACACCGTAGAGAAATTATGACCCTAATAGCCTCTAAATAATTAGTGAACACCGTGCGCAGTATTTATTAAATAATAAATACGGTGACCCGTA
>JAYESA010000018.1:67500018-67505018 GCA_036927795.1 Iris macrosiphon | reverse complement strand
TTGGACGAGAGGTAGCAGACCTCTCGGTAGCAACTGCTGGAATGGTATGACAAGATCGTGTCTTCGGAGGCATCCTGAACACAGATCAAAAGAAGTCAATACGGCACAATATACGATATCATCAAAGAAGGATGGTAATATTTCAAAAGAAAATAATTTCAGAATAATTAGATTGGAATTGTTCCTAGTCGTGATTGAGTACACTCTCATCCTAGATCCTAACTCCTATAGCAGGCTCGCAGCAGTACAACTAAGTTGTTGTACCACTACGATATCGCACTAATTGTGAATCGAGACCTGCATGGGGCCGCCACCAAAAATGTGTCATGACCCGCACCCGGGAAATCGGACATGAGTCGTGGGTACGTCCAGCCTACGCCGCAGCATCGACGGTAGAACGCTGTCTAGGTCAACTATCTAGCTAACAATCTCACATAATCAATATATAAACCTGTCAAGATCTCAACTCCAAACGGAGGAGCAATATCATAATGATAACCAAGTACTCAATCACGAATCTAAGCACGATAAGATAACACAAAAATCTAATCAACACCAAAGTCTAAACAACTGCTACTAAAACAACCACAACATCAAAATAATAATACATCATCCAAAATCATATACAATACAAGGTCTCAATCCAAAACCGGAGACAAATCCGGTGCTAAAGGCTAATAAAAACAATAACAAGGTCCTAGTGATCCCGGCTACCAACCCGAAAATCACTCCTAAACTAGAGGGTCCCTGTCTGCACCATCGACAGGCTCAGGTCCATAAAATGTTGGACACCAATCCTCCGGATACTCTGAAAAAAATATGTCCAGTCAGGACTGGAGCAAGTACATCTCTAACAGCAGTTCCAGTTAAATGATAAAAACTATAAAACAGTTATAGCAAGTAGCAAGAAGAATGAAGTAAGTATGAAACAAGAAAATATACATGTATCACTGGTGCATAAAGGAAAAGATGCATGGATATCAGAAGCAAGATAGTAATAACTGTAAGATACAAGAAATCTAAACTAAGATCAAGTCTGTGCACAAAAAAATGTAGTGAGTCCAGCATGAAAAATATGTAGTGAGTCAAGTCCAGAAATATGTAAGTGAGACCAGCAAGAAATACAAGAGAGTCCAGACTATAAAGAATGAACTCGATGTCTTTGAAATACTTATTTCGACATGTAAACGGCTAGGGGTAAGTACGGCTCACCGCGCACTGGGTGCGCGGCTGCTATCATTCAAGATTAGACCAGAGGGGGTGATTCCTGATGATTCCAGATGGGAATGTTTACATGTCTACTCGAGTATTTCCCCGTCCCGACTAGTACAAGTGAATCCAAGATCCGACACGTAAATCAAGTATGAGTCCAGCCTGAAACATGAGTGATGCATGTTGGTGATGCCAGTAGCGATTCCAGAATAGAGGCCAGAAACATGAAATATACGTGTCGCAAGTAAATGAATCCAGAAATACCAGTCCGTGTCCCGTGTTGTGCCAAAAAAATCAGATAATACTATACTAGAAGCTGAATCATAATAATCATCAGATAATGAAAACTATCAAAGAATGTACTCGCCTGATGTCCTGAACAACTGGCGATCCGAACTGGTGTCACAATGACCTATCATAAAAAGCAAGATTAAACAGGTTTCTAATGAGTTAAACAGATATAAAATAACTAAAATAGGCTCCTAGGGTCGTTCTAGGTCAAACTGGTCAAACCGGTGAAATCTGGGTCAAAAAGTCAACTTTGGGTCCAAAAAGTCAACTCTGGGTCAAAACTAGGTCAAAAGTTGACTTTGGCGGTCAACCGGGTCAACCACGGTCAACTCTAGGTCAAACTAGGGTGCTCCTAAAATTCTAGGTCAAAACTAGCTCATTAAGCTAATAAACCCTCAAACTCGCCTCCTTGAGATACCGGGATACCCTCGGTATCCGATACCTCACCCTACGCTATACGTCTCGTCTAAACCCGCTAAAACCTATGCTAGCACGCGTAAATATATACACATATACATATAAAAATCACTCCAATATTATTCCTAGGCTATTGCTCAAAAACTCCGCTCGAAACTCAATACCTTGGATATCTCAAGGTATTGAGATACCTTGATATCTCAAGGTATTGAGATATCGCCCAATACCCCTCTAACTACCCCTCTAGTTAGCTATCTAAGTATATAGATATATACCTAGTTAATAATCTAGGCTAAAATATATATATCTAGCACACACACATATATATATATATATATATATATATATATATATATATATATATATATATATATATATATATATATATATATATATATAGATATAGATATCTAACTATCTATCTAGCTATAGGTATATATATATCTATACACATAGTTATACATATCTAACTATCCATCTATCTATCTATCTATCTATCTATTTATATCTATCTATCCATCAATCTATTTATCTATCTATCTATCTATCTATCTATTTAACTATCTAGCTAGTTATCTATCTAACTATCAATTTATCTAACTATCTAACTATCTATTAATCTATTTATGTATGTACCCATCTATCTATCTAATATATCTAGGTATTTATCTATCTATCTAGATATCTATCTATGTATTCATGTATCTATCTATCTATCTATGTCTATCTATGTCACGACCCGCACCCGGAAAATCGGACATGAGTCATGGGTACGTCCAGCCTACGCCGCAGCATCGGCGGTACTATCTAGATAACTCTAAAAAAATCTGCCATGACCTTTCCAAAAGGAGGGCAACCACGCAATCAATATATAAACCTGTCAAGATCTCAACTCCAAACGGAGGAGCAAAATCATAATGATAATCTCAAGTACTCAATCACGAATCTAAACACGATAAGATAACAAGAAGGTCTAACAACTAAAAAGTCTAACCAACAACAACAACTAAAACCACCACAACATCAATAATAATAATACATCATCCAAAATAATATACAATACAAGGTCTCAATCCAAAACCGGAGACAAATCCGGTGCTAAAAGCTAATAAAAACAACAACAAGGACTCAGTGATCCTGGCTACCAACCCGAAAATTACCCCTAAACTAGAGGGTCCCTATCTGCACCATCGATAGGCTCAGGTCCATAAAACGTCGGACACCACTCCTCCGGATATTCTGAAAAATATGTCCAGTCAGGACTGGAGCAAGTACATCTCTAACAGCAGTTTCATTTAAATGATAAAAACTATAAAACAGTTATAGCCAGTAACAGGAAGAATGAAGCAAGTATGAAACAAGAAATATGTAAATCACTGGTGCATAGAGGTAAAGATGCATGGATATCAGAGCAAGATAGTAATAACTACAAGATACAGGAAATCTAAGCTAAGATCAAGTCCGTGCACATGAACGTGTAGTGAGTCCAGCATGAAAAATATGTAGTGAGTCAAGTCCAGAAACATGTAAGTGAGACCAGCAAGAATGCAAGTGAGTCCAGACTATAAAGAATGAACTCGGTGTCTTTGAAATACTTGTTTCGACATGTAAACGGCTAGGGGTAAGTACGGCTCACCGTGCACTGGGTGCGCGGCTGCTATCATTCCAGATTAGACCAGAGGGAGTGATTTCTGATGATTCCAGATGGGAATATTTACATGTCTACTCGAGTATTTTCCTGCCCCGACTAATACAAGTGAATCCAAGACCCGACACGTAAATCAAGATGAGTCCAGCCTGAAACATGAGTGATGCCTGTAGGTGATGCCAGTAGTGATTCCAAAATAGGGGCCAGAAATATGAAATGTACGTGTCGCAAGTAAATGAATCCAGAAATACCAGTCAGTGTCCCGTGTTGTGCCAGAATAATCAGATGATACTATACTAGAAGCTGAATCATAATAATCATAAAATAATGAAAACTATCAGAGAATGTACTCGCCTGACGTCCTGAGCAACTGGCGATCCAAACCGGTGTCGCAAGGACCTAATACGAAAAGCAAGGTTAAACAGGGTTCTAATGAGTTAAACAGATATAAAATAACTAAAAAATAGGCTTCTAGGGTCATTCTAGGTCAAATGGGTCAAACCGGTGAAATCTAGGTCAAAAAGTCAAATCTGGGTCCAAAAAGTCAACTCTGGGTCAAATCTAGGTCAAAAGTTGACTTTGGCGGTCAACCGAGTCAACTACGGTCAAGTCTAGGTCAAACTAGGGTGCTCCTGAAATTCTAGGTCAAACCGAGCTCATTAAGCTAGAAAACTCTCAAACTCGCCTCTTTGAGATACCGGGATACCCTCGGTATCCGATACCTCGCCCTAGGCCACGCACCCCGCCTAAACCCGCTAAAACCTATGCTAGCACGCGTAAATATATACACATATACATAAAAATCTATCTTTAAACTCAAATCTAGGCAAACGCTCAAAAACCCCGCTCGAAACTTAATATCTTGGATATCTCAAGGTATTGAGATACCACTCTAAACTCAACCCGACTACCCCTCTAGCTAACTTACTATGCATAAACATATATATCTAGCTATAATCTAGGCTAAAATATTGATATCTAATACATATATGCATATACCTAGGTATCTACGTATATATCTCACATACCTTACATATATACCTTACATATATACCTTACCTTACACATACCTTACATATATATATATCTATACCTAGATATCTAACTATCTATCTAGCTATGTATATATCTATATATATATATATATCTATGCATATAGATATAGATATCTAACTATATCTAACTATCTACCTATCCATCTATCTATATCCAATATCTATCTAACTATCTATTCACGTATCTACCTATGTATCTATAGTTATATCTATCTATGTAACTATCTACCTAACTATCTAGTATCTATCTATTTATCTAGATATATCTATCTATCTATTGATCTATCTATATACGTATCTATTACCTATCTATCTATCTATCTAATTATCTATCTACCTATCTAAGTAACTATCTATCTATCTAATTATCTATATAT
>JAYESA010000018.1:67492518-67495018 GCA_036927795.1 Iris macrosiphon | reverse complement strand
TGATCCAGGCGGAGGGGAAGAGAACAGGGAGGAGAGGTGGTGGTGCGGGGAGTCTCAGGCGAGGGGGGAAAACTGCTGTCGAGGGGAGAACGGGGATGGTGGTCATCCGGGGAAGATGAGGAGATATCGAGGTTTCAGTCGGCTGGTATGGTGGAGGACGACGAAGGACGACTCGGTGGTGGAGATCCGATGATGATGGTGAGGAGGAGAAGACGATGGCGAGGGTGGTGGTGATGGAGTTGTTGTTAACGGTGGCTGTGGTCGAGGAGGCCGGCGGGGGGTGAGACGAGTCGACGGGGCTGATGACGATGGAAGAACTCAGGCCGGAGGGGAAGAATAGGTCGGGGTGCTTCAGTGGTCGGGTCGGGAGTTAAAGGTGGAGCGGGATCGGGGCTTGGCCGGGCTGGATGGACTGGGGAAGAAGCTGGAGGGATGCAGCGGTGGTTCAGTGGCAGCACAGCCGGGTGGAGCTCGGCTGGGTGCTGCCGGAGGGAGCTCAGTTCGAGGTGGGTCTGGCAGAGATGGAGGAGGACGGGTGGAGAAGGCCGAGTGCACGCCACAGTAGCAGCCGGAGTTCGGGCGGCCGGGGTGGCCCGGGCTGAAGGTGGTGATGGTTTATTTTCCCTCTCTTTTTTTAAAAGGAGGAGAACAAGAAGAAGAAGAAGAAAGGAAGAAGAAGAAGAAGAAGAAGAAGAAGGGAAAAAATGGAAAAGTAGAGGAGGCTACGGTTGAGTGAGGAGGGAGGAGAGAGCGAGGTGGGGGCTTTCCTAGGTTTGGGGATTAGGGCATGTTGGGAAGGGTGCATTGAAGAGACATCTTATAGGAGAGGTGATGGGAGGTGTGTGGTGATGATGAGCCTCATTTTGAATGGGTGGCTCAGATTTGACATGAAGAAATTACTCATGCAAGGAGGGGGTTGGGTTGACTAGTCAAATATTAGGACTTCTCCATTTGGTTTGAACCAATGGGGTGTTGACACCTAATACAATATTTGCAAATGAGCCCCCTTAAATTTGGGTATTTGTACAGACACATGAAATGATAAAAAATTGGTGGACGATTTGGTGTTTGGTATTTTGTACGGTGAGGGGGTATTGTGTGTTTTATATGGGCTTAATGAATAGGGTATTTGGATTAAATTGGGTTAAAATGGGATTAGTCAAAGTTGGTATCCCCAATTTAATTAGAAATAAATGTGAGTGGTGTTCTAAAATTAATTAGAAATACATTGGGCTAAAATTAGATTGGGACACAAATATCATTAGTGAAGAGACTCAGAACAGAATATTACCCTAATTTGGGTTGCACGAAAATGGGTTGAGATTGTGTCCAATTTCGATTGGGACGCACAATGATACAAAGTTGTAGTTTATTTAGAAATTAAATAAACGTCTGCGACGAATATTGTGCGACTAAAATGAAGCACAAGAGAGCATAATTACGAGTTACAAAAAGGTCAGAATGGAAGGCGGGCACGTCTAGGGCAAGGTTGTAAAATTTGTTGGAAGACAAAAGATAGGGTAGCGCTCCAAATATCGAAGCAACGGCAAGGCACAATAATTATATAAAATTACAGTAATTAATTACAACCTCAAATAATTAAGTTCTAAATAATGCAAATTAATTCATAACCATATAATTCAGTCAGGTGTTCATCTAGTGGGCTTCTAGGTCAAGTCTACCAGCTCAAACATTAATGAACACTATATATATATATATATATATATATATATATATATACACATCTCATGCTGTCACTACCACATTCTAAAATTAGGGGTATTTTTGACTTTTTGTATATTATTAATATTGTGGTAGTTATTTATAAATGATTGCATGTATTTAATTTAAATAATTGTATGAGATGTGTATTTATAAATATATTATGTACTGTGTTCTTAATGTTTGAGCTAGTAGACTTGACCTAGAGGCCCACTAGCGAATCATAGGGTTATGAATTAATTTGTATTATTTAGGATTTAATTATTGAGGTTGTAATGAATTACCGTAATTTTATTTAATTGTTGCGCCTTGTCGTTGCTTCGATATTTGGAGCGCTACCCTACCTTTTGCCTTCCAACAAATTTTACAACCTTACCCTAGACGTGCCCGCCCTCCATTCTGACCTTTTTGTAAATCATAATTATGCTCTCTTGTGCTTTATTTTAGCCGCACAATATTCGTCGCGGACGTTTATTTAATTTCTAAATAAAACCCAACTTTGTATCGTTGTGCGTTCTAATCGAAATTGGAGACACAATCTCGACCATTTTCGTGCAACCCAAATTAGGGTAATATTCTGTTATGAGTCTTCTTCACTAATGATATTTGTGTCCCAACCTAATTTTAGCCCCATGTATTTCTAATTAATTTTAGAACATCGCTTGCATTTGTTTCTAATTAAATTAGGGATACCAACTTTGACTAATCCAATTTTAACCCCAATTTAATCCAAATACCTATTCGTTAAGCCCATACAAAACACACAATGTCCCCTCAC
>JAYESA010000018.1:67140018-67487518 GCA_036927795.1 Iris macrosiphon | reverse complement strand
TGACGGAAACAAGTCCTCTATGGCATAGTCTGGAAACATATTTCCAGTCAGGAAGGAGCAAAGTACATCTCAAATAACAGTTCCATTTAATTGATAAGGACTATAAACAATAAATAGATGATGCTATATACTGAGAGAAGGCAATAAATAAATACAATGACAATATAAAGAGACATGCAATATATGCACTATGGTACAGTCAGTGCATATATGAATGAAGAGAAAGAGCTACAATATCATAAATAAGTGATGTAGTATATAAAAATGAAATAAAGAACTGTAACTATTCTAAGTGTTTGAAATATTAGTCTATCATGTGATCGGCTTGGGTCAAGATCAGACTTGTTACATATGATTAGCTATGATTCATGTAAGGTCAGGCTAACCATTTGGTTAGCTATGATGCAAGTAATGGTTAGGCTAATCATATATAACAGGCTATGAGGAATATAATGGTCAAGCTGCACCCGACGTGAGATGTGGGGTGAGCTATGATGCATGTAGAGTTGGGTATGATCACATAATCTACTAATATTTTCCCCGTCCCCAACTAGTACAGTGGATTCAACCATGACACGTTACGATACACGATCAATGTCCAATATATCATGTACGATGTCTAATATCAATGTCGTGTGCAATATCAATGCGATAATCAATGTAATATCTCATGACTGCAGATCCAATCTATATACTAGTCCGTGTAGCACAGTGTCAAGAATCAGATGTAACATTTCTAGATACTGGAATTATAGAAATTATCAAATAATTAGAAATTATCAGAGAATGTACTCGCCTTGGGTCCTTAGCTGGTAATACCAATGTCCTGTTCCAGAGTATCGTCTGGATGATCCAACATTCCTATAGACATGTCATAAATATAATATTTGTATCAGACGTTACGCTAACACACAAAACACGATGAACTCAGGGCTATGCTAGATATTACACTGGTCAACTAGGGTCAAGTGCGCGTCCAATTGTGCGAGTGTCGTATCTGTAATTGCTGTGAATTCAGACAGTCGGTGATACGGGTCTCGCCAATACGTGAGTGTACATATGGCAACCTTCTAATAATTAACAGGGTTACAGGTCCCTGTAAATACGAGGTATCCGTAATTACACTCGGGTTGCCTAAAACATCCATCAATTAGCATATATCATTAATTAAATATAATACATATATATGTGTATACCAATAATTACATAAAAAATATGTATAAGTGTATATACACTAAATAGAATTTTATACTATATATATATATATATATATATATATATATATATATATATATATATATATATATATATATGTTTTAAAAATATACATGCCACATATTTATATAAATATATAATGATCAATATTTATACGTATCAAAAGAAATACGTATACTGAATATATATATATATATATATATATATATTTACCAAGTAAAAATATACGTATAGTATATTTATATATATATACCAATTAATACATATACTATATACATGTATATATATGTATATATATATATATATATATATATATATATACCAAAATACATACTAACATATATTATAAATACGTATATACTAATATATATGTTGAATACATATATACTAATAGGGAAATACACTATATGCTAATACATACATATATTATGCCACATATATATGTATACCAAATACGTATTTACTACCGATATACCAATACATACATATATATATATATTATTGAATACATAAATATACTAATAGAGAAATACTAATACATATATATATACGTACACGCGTACGTGTACGCGAGGGGAGGATCGAACCTGTGCGCGTCTACGACGACGGCGAAGACGACGACGACGATGAGGTGGTGGTCCTGGTGGTGGGGGCTGGTGGCATAGGGTGGTGTGAAGCCGGAGAAGAAGAGGGGAGTGGCCGGCAAGTGGTCGGCTCGACGTGGAGGGGGAAGAACTCGGGAAGAGGTGCTGGTTTGGATTGAGGCGAGGCCGGGTGCTGCCGGAGTGAGTTGCAGCAGTGGAGTATGGTGGTGATGCCGGTGGTGATTGTGTTCGTGGTGGCTCATGGTGGACGGGTGAGGCGGAGGAGGTCAGAGGGATGATGGCACTGGTGGTGGTTCGTCAGCGGGAACGGCTCGTCGGGGTCGTGATCGTGGGGGACTACTGAAGGGAGGCGGCTGAACTGATGACGGTAGTGGTGATCCAGAAGGATGGGAAGAGAACAGGGAGGAGAGGTGGTGGTGCAGGGAGTCTCACAAGCGAGGGGGGAAAACTGCTGTCGAGGGGCGAACGGGGACGGTGGTCGTCCGGGGAAGATGAGGAGATGTCGAGGTTGCAGTCGGCTAGTGTGGTGGAGGATGGTGGAGATCCGGCGATGATGGTGAGAAGGAGAAGACGATGGCGAGGATGGTGGTGATGGAGTTGCTGTTAACGGTAGGTATGGTCGAGGAGGCCGGCGGGGGTGAGACGAGTCGACGGGGCTGATGATGATGGAAGAACTCAGGCCGGAGGGGAAGAATAGGTCGGGGTGCTTCAGTGGTCGGGTCGGGAGTTAAAGGTGGAGCGGGGTCAGGGCTTGGCCGGGCTGGATGGGCCGGGGAAGAAGCTGGAGGGATGCAGCTGTGGTTCAGTGGCAGCACAGCCGGGTGGAGCTCGGCCGGGTGCTGCTGGAAGGAGCTTGGTTCGAGGTGGGTGTAGCGCCCCGCTCCGCGTCGGCGCTATGTACAAGTGGGATCGACTTGCTTGCTCGAACGGAAGTCTTCTCGGAGAGTTCCCGACCGATTAATCAAGGTGAGTGGGCAGAACTGCATTCTCTGATTCTTGCACGACTTAATAATGAATCTGAGTTTTTGAATGCTTGTTTGCTTAAGAAGAATGTTTTTGTAAGAGAATGATAGAACCGACTCAGTATGCTAATAAGAGAACTCACATAGCTTGTCATCGAAACGAATCTGCTGCCTAATAAGAGAATATGAATACTTGTCAGAATAAGATAGAACCATTGCTATGCTAAAGAGAATAAGAAATGTAGTATGCTTAGAAACACCGACACAGCTATCGAACGAACCTTTGCCATGCTAAGAAGATAAGTAAACGAAATGCCTGAAATATGTTCCCTGAATATGCTAAGAAAGAAAGAGATAGTTTTTGCATGTTAAATAAGAATCAATCGTGCTTGTCAAAAAGTATGTTTTGCTTGTCTGTTTTGCTATATCGAACTGCTGCCTTTGATCCGTATATGCATAGACTAATAGTGCACCCTGATGTTCCGTGCCTTTGGGTTCCAGGGGGGTGTGCTATTAGATATGTGAAAAGATGTGTTTGCTTGAATAAGAAGAAGAGTATAGTCTAATAGTCTGCCCTGATGTTCCGTGCCTTCGGGTTCCAGGGGGGTGTGGCTATTAGATTGTTATGTGCTTGTGAATATGAATGTGATTGTTGCATTGGTCTCGGACAACTTGTGCACAAGGTAATAGTCTCTCGGTCGATTCCTGGGGCACTGGAAATCGGTCGGTCCGGAAGGGATTGTAGAGCACCCTGATGTTCAGTTCCGAAAGGATCTAGGGGGGTGTTGTTGTTGTCCATCAATGAGTTTCTCAGGACCGTCATATAGATAGGGCGCATGCTAGGTTTACCTTCTTGCATACCTATCATTGTGACACCAGAAGATGGATTCATAAGTTTGTTCATAAGGTGCATATTGTGACTAACTTGTGTGTCTGCTGCAGGGATAACCGTTCGGCTATGGGGTAAGAAATATGAGTTTATGCATGAGCACGCATGTTCATTTTGTCTGCATCGTAGAGTTTATCTGATAGTGTTGCATGCATCTGCATCGGTCGGACAATGGCTATTAGTGCAGAGCTGAACCTTGGTTACGGCTGCTTCGGCAGTAATGTGCAGCCATGAGTCACAGCTGCTAATAGCATCAGATAAAGGAGTCATTGGTTAGCTGGATTACCGCTACCGATCTTGAGTTTCTCGGGGACCGACCTCTGATTGATAGTTAAACTTGTATGCTTGATACGTTGCCTCGATTCGATATGATCCGTATGCTAGTTAAGCTTTGCCCCTAAGAGTTAGACTTGTGTTGCACAATACATGCTGCGCACTACACGATAGAGCACTGTCCCGATTCGTATGCTTATAGTTTCGATATGCAAACTGTTTTCAAGTTATGTTTTCAAAGATGTAATCTGACTATAGTCCTGAACTGCATGAAATGAACTTAAGTAAAACTAGCAAGATTACTAGTAATGCAATATTTTGCCACATGATTACTTAGTGTGGGTTTCAGGGGGTGTAGCTTCTGTTCAGTTGTTTTATCTCACCAGTACTTGCATAAAGTGCTGACCCACCAACAGTCTGCTTGTTCTCAGGTGCCCGTTCGTCCGTGGAAGCGATAGCCGTGCCTCATCCCAAGGAACCGGAAATCTGGAGACGATGCCTGGAGCTGCATCGAGTTTGTGCATGCTTTGAGCTGCTTTCAGATAGAGGGACATAATGTATGGAACGGTATCATTGTAATCGAGAGAAGAGTGCTTGAGCGAATTGTAACCTCGGCCATGAGCCGCTTGTAACATTTGTGAAATTCAATAAAAGAGCTTGTTTCATGTGCCATTGTGTTCTTTACTTTTCTGCAATATATGTGTGCCGCTGCTTCAGATATTGAATAGCTTACTTGCCCTTGTTTCAAAGCTTTGGCCTTGTGCAAGCGCACTTTAGGCTTGCACGGCATCACGCCCGAGCGAGGACGGTCGGTTCCGTAGGGACCAAAGCGAGGACGAACGGCCCTGCGGGACCGGGGCGTGACATAATGGTATCAGAGCGACTCGATTCTTTGCCCAATCCGTTGCTTCCAACTCTGAGATGTGCCTGATGTGAGATGCAATGAACGTTCCATACAATGAGTCCGTAAATATTCTTAAAGTGCCGGCAAAAGTTTTCTGGATTTGGTTTTCATTGTTTGAGATGTGATTTGTGATTTGAGAAGATTGCTGAGTTTTGATTTGGGATGGTGAGGGATGAGGACTATCGCTGCTCTGTGTTTTCGATAAGTTTATCCTTGAAGTTTCGAGGACAAAACTTTTTGTTGGTGGGTAAGTATGTAGCGCCCCGCTCCGCGTCGGCGCTATGTACAAGTGGGATCGACTTGCTTGCTCGAACGGAAGTCTTCTCGGAGAGTTCCCGACCGATTAATCAAGGTGAGTGGGCAGAACTGCATTCTCTGATTCTTGCACGACTTAATAATGAATCTGAGTTTTTGAATGCTTGTTTGCTTAAGAAGAATGTTTTTGTAAGAGAATGATAGAACCGACTCAGTATGCTAATAAGAGAACTCACATAGCTTGTCATCGAAACGAATCTGCTGCCTAATAAGAGAATATGAATACTTGTCAGAATAAGATAGAACCATTGCTATGCTAAAGAGAATAAGAAATATAGTATGCTTAGAAACACCGACACAACTATCGAACGAACCTTTGCCATGCTAAGAAGATAAGTAAACGAAATGCCTGAAATATGTTCCCTGAATATGCTAAGAAAGAAAGAGATAGTTTTTGCATGTTAAATAAGAATCAATCGTGCTTGTCAAAAAGTATATTTTGCTTGTCTGTTTTGCTATATCGAACTGCTGCCTTTGATCCGTATATGCATAGACTAATAGTGCACCCTGATGTTCCGTGCCTTTGGGTTCCAGGGGGGTGTGCTATTAGATATGTGAAAAGATGTGTTTGCTTGAATAAGAAGAAGAGTATAGTCTAATAGTCCGCCCTGATGTTCCGTGCCTTCGGGTTCCAGGGGGGTGTGGCTATTAGATTGTTATTTGCTTGTGAATGTGAATGTGATTGTTGCATTGGTCTCGGACAACTTGTGCACAAGGTAATAGTCTCTCGGTCGATTCCTGGGGCACTGGGAATCGGTCGGTCCGGAAGGGATTGTAGAGCACCCTGATGTTCCGAAAGGATCTAGAGGGTGTTGTTGTTGTCCATCAATGAGTTTCTCAGGACCGTCATATAGATAGGGCGCATGCTAGGTTTACCTTCTTGCATACCTATCATTGTGACACCAGAAGATGGATTCATAAGTTTGTTCATAAGGTGCATATTGTGACTAACTTGTGTGTCTGCTGCAGGGATAACCGTTCGGCTATGGGGTAAGAAATATGAGTTTATGCATGAGCACGCATGTTCATTTTGTCTGCATCGTAGAGTTTATCTGATAGTGTTGCATGCATCTGCATCGGTCGGACAATGGCTATTAGTGCAGAGCTGAACCTTGGTTACGGCTGCTTCGGCAGTAATGTGCAGCCATGAGTCACAGCTGCTAATAGCATCAGATAAAGGAGTCATTGGTTAGCTGGATTACCGCTACCGATCCTGAGTTTCTCGGGGACCGACCTCTGATTGATAGTTAAACTTGTATGCTTGATACGTTGCCTCGATTCGATATGATCCGTATGCTAGTTAAGCTTTGCCCCTAAGAGTTAGACTTGTGTTGCACAATACATGCTGCGCACTACACGATAGAGCACTGTCCCGATTCGTATGCTTATAGTTTCGATATGCAAACTGTTTTCAAGTTATGTTTTCAAAGATGTAATCTGACTATAGTTCTGAACTGCATGAAATGAACTTAAGTAAAACTAGCAAGATTACTAGTAATGCAATATTTTGCCACATGATTACTTAGTGTGGGTTTCAGGGGGTGTAGCTTCTGTTCAGTTGTTTTATCTCACCAGTACTTGCATAAAGTGCTGACCCACCAACAGTCTGCTTGTTCTCAGGTGCCCGTTCGTCCGTGGAAGCGATAGCCGTGCCTCATCCCAAGGAACCGGAAATCTGGAGACGATGCCTGGAGCTGCATCGAGTTTGTGCATGCTTTGAGCTGCTTTCAGATAGAGGGACATAATGTATGGAACGGTATCATTGTAATCGAGAGAAGAGTGCTTGAGCGAATTGTAACCTCGGCCATGAGCCGCTTGTAACATTTGTGAAATTCAATAAAAGAGCTTGTTTCATGTGCCATTGTGTTCTTTACTTTTCTGCAATATATGTGTGCCGCTGCTTCAGATATTGAATAGCTTACTTGCCCTTGTTTCAAAGCTTTGGCCTTGTGCAAGCGCACTTTAGGCTTGCACGGCATCACGCCCGAGCGAGGACGGTCGGTTCCGTAGGGACCAAAGCGAGGACGAACGGCCCTGCGGGACCGGGGCGTGACAGTGGGTCCGGCGGAGATGGAGGAGGACGGGTGGAGAAGGCCGAGTGCATGCTGTAGTAGCAGCCGGAGTTCGGCCGGCGGGGGTAGCCCGGGCTGAAGGTGGTGATGGTTTATTTTCCCTCTTTTTTTTTAAAAAGGAGGAGAAGAAGAAGAAGAAGAAGAAAAAGAAGGGAAGAAATGGAAAAGTAGTGGAGGCTACGGTTGAGTGAGGAGGGAGGAGAGAAATAGGTGGGGGCTTTCCTAGGTTTGGGGATTAGGGCATGTTGGGAAGGGTGCATTGAAGAGACATCTTATAGGAGAGGTGATGGGAGGTGTGTGGTGATGATGATCCCCATTTTAAATGGGTGGCTCAGATTTGACATGAAAAAATTACTCATGCAAGGAGGGGGTTGGGTTGACTAGTCAAATATTAGGGCTTCTCTATTTGGTTTGAACCAATGGGGTGTTGACACCTAATGCAACATTTGCAAATGAGCCCCCTTAAATTTGGGTATTTGCACAGACACATGGAATGATGAAAAATTGGTGGGCGATTTGGTGTTTGGTGTTTTGTAGGGTGAGGGAGTGTTGTGTGTTTTGTATGGGCTTAATGAATAGGGTATTTGGATTAAATTGGGTTAAAATGAAATTAGTCAAAGTTGGTATCCCCAATTTAATTAGAAATAAATGTGAGTGGTGTTCTAAAATTAATTAGAAATACATGGGACTAAAATTAGATTGGGACACAAATATAATTAGTGAAGAAGACTCAGAACAGAATATTACCCTAATTTGGGTTGCACGAAAATGGGTTGAGATTGTGTCCAATTTTGATTGGGACGCACAACGATACAAAGTTGGATTTTATTTCGAAATTAAATAAACGTCCTCGACGAATATTGTGCGGCTAAAATGAAGCACAAGAGAGCATAATTACGAGTTGTAAAAAGGTCAGAATGGAAGGCGGGCACGTCTCGGGCAAGGTTGTAAAATTTGTTGGAAGACAAAAAATAGGGTAGCGCTCCAAATATCGAAGCAACGACAAGACGCAATAATTAAATAAAATTATGGTAATTAATTACAACTTCAAATAATTAAGTTTTAAATAATGCAAATTAATTCATAACCCTATAATTCGGTCAGGTGTTCATCTAGTGGGCTTCTAGGTCAAGTCTACCAGCTCAAACATTAATGAACACTGTATATATATAATATATATAAATACACATCTCATACAATTATTTAAATTAAATACACATATCAAGCAATCATTTAAAATAACTACCACAATGTTAATAATATATAAAAAGTTAAAAATATCCCTATTTTCAGGATGTGGTAGTGACAATTCATAGCATCAAACCGAGCATGCAACTCCCTCATTGCTCTTGTACAACCACAGGTATATGACAACCCTCAACATGGAAAGGATTAGGAGGTGGTGCGGCTGACTCATTATGGAGACATGGATCTGGAATTGCATTGCCCAGAAGCAGTTGCACATTCAAAGGTGGTTGTACCGCTAGCTATACTGATGCTTCCATGGTAGTATGCTGAGACACCATCATCTGATGCATATTTTGTATCATAGTGTGCATGTCTTTGAACGCAGCCTCAAGTGATTTATGACGTTGCTTAGTATTTTCTGAAGTAGTGGTGTCCTGCTCATCACCAACTACATATACACTGACCTCTCTGTGGACGACAAAAGGACTAATGGATTGTATTGTGTAGCTAGAGTCTACACTGTTTGTTTCAGACCCATGTAGATTGCTATCCCTAAGAAGGTCAGCTTCAGATTCTGAGGAATGATTGCTCCTAGTGAGAGAGAGTTCTCGTCTCCGAGAATGGGTATTTTGGTATACTCCTTCGAAAGACTCGATCAGTTGGTCAAATCTTCTTTGACCGGGTGTTCTCGAAGTACTTCTTCTTGAACGCCTTTCTCTGTAGGGAAGTTGTGAGGCCATTTACATTGGAGCCAGAAGTAACTCATCATCATCTTCTTGTTCAACCACCTGCTTCCCAGATCATTGTCTAGTAGGCAAGGTATAACTCAATCGGTCAAACACAGACCGTTAAGTAGAATCTTCAACTATTTTAGTATAACAGCAGCTGATTACAATCTTGTGACTAATACAATGATGCTCATTTGGAAGCACCACTACAGGCACAAAGAGTTTCTTCTCTTTACGCTTTTGTGTAAGAAAATCGTGTAAATCAGAAGATGGAAGAACAAAAGAAGAAGGAGGCAGACTCTTCATTTTTTTACATTATGTACATTAAATTTTGCACATACATTTTGTGTCCCCATGTATAAAGTGAAGCGCTGACTTGAGCAGCGTTTTCTCCAGAAATACGCACATTCTGTCTTCATGAGCTTAACTTTGTATGTAAGTCTGGTACTTTGTGCGCACTATCAGCAGCTTCAGGAATGGTGGTGTATAATTTTTCTTCGTTTGTACGCACTATCTTAATGTGTGGCAGAGGAGTTTCTTCTGCTTACTCCTTTTGTACGTATGGTATGTTCTTCTTCAAGCGGCATGAATGTTGAACAATTTTCTTGCCACGTGTACCGTAGGAAGAAGGAAATGTGTGCGCACTTTCGTCTGTCCGCAGCATGGACTGGATAGTGGAGTCCTTGTTGTATTTGCTTTACATGTTGCACTGAACATGCAAGGATTTGGTAGCACGAGGATGAACAACCCCCTTGGCATCATAGTGAATTCCTCTGCCAAGGAAAGATTGGTTTACCCCCACTTATTGTTGCGAGAGCTTCGCAGTTTGTCCTCCTTAGTTGGCACACTGGCGTGGCTAAGGGGAGTATCCACCAAGTCACGGAATAGGGATGAAGGAACAGAGTTAACAACGAGGGAATCCTCATTTGCCAAGGTCAGCACCCCTTTTCCATTGTTAACAACAACTTCAGGGTAGGAGGAGTGAGGCTTGGGTAACCAAATCTTGCGGACCTTCTTCGATTTGGTTGCGGTTGAGGGATTAACACTACCCCCAGCAAGCATTTCTTCATAAGCTTGTTGGTCGAATTGTACGACCAATGTCTTCTGCATTGTGCCAACCAACTTGGTGTCGAGTTGATCTATCACCTTCTCATCAGAGGAGAAGGTCGTCCCCAGCATAGTCGCCATGTTGTTTACCATGAACAAAAAGTTGAACGAGCTTTTGCATACAAACTAGAAAGAAAAGGAACGTATAATAAATGCCATACAAGAATCTAAAGTACAATGATTCTGGAGAAGTATAGCTTTAGAGATCTGATCTGCGGTCGATCACTTTACTCCTTGGACTACTCGACACAAAGAAGAAATGCAAGAACACACGAGCGCTTGAGAACTTAGCAAGAAGGCAATAACAACACTAGCTCGAATGACTTATCCCTCTCTCTATATCCATATGTCCGTCCCGTGTAGGATAGCACTAATCCTGTATTTATAGTACTAAAAATGGTTATTTGGATGTGCACGTACAAACGAGAAATATGCACTGTGTTTGTCAATGTACGTGTATATTTTGAAGACTTGCAACCTACGTTCTGCTTAGTGGGTGCACCACATAATATCACCTCGACACGTAGCCTCCTGTACGAGAAAAGCCTAAGTCGTGGGGACAGTTGTTTATGCATATTCCAGGAGAATTGTGGCTGTCACGCCCAAGTCCCAAAATATCGAGGGACTAGACACGTGGCAATGGCCAGCAGCACACACCGATGGACAAACCCAATTTAATGGATCCATCGGGGCGTACTTAAGCTGTAATACAACAATAAGGTCTACTAATCTCATCCACATAATGAATACATCAATAACAACAAAAGGAAATAGAAACATCATCAGTCATAAGTAAATAAATCGGGGAACAACCCGATAATGAGTCTGATACAATAGTCAAGAAATAAGATAACAACTGCATATACTGAGTATGGATAAGACATATACTCGGGAGAAATTCTCGGCGATCACCTCATCTTCTGGATCTGGTACTGCTCCAACGTATGCACCAGTTCCTGCTTCTGCACCTGCTAATGCTCCGGTCTCGTATACCTCGGGGTAGATCTCGTCTGCTAATCCTGGGGACATAATCCGGATCCAGGTCCTCAGGGGACATAGCAAGGTACAAAATAACTCAAGCCATAAATAATGCAGTGTAGCAATAATGAATCAAAAGGTTAAACTATATAACCAGCTAAGTGATATGCAAGATGAGTTTTAGTCATACTCGGGCTGAGACTACTATAGGATCGGTGTTGGAGAAACCCATAGCAGTATTTTCTCGAAGGGACAGTACATGTGTCAAAGCTCTGTGTCAGAGTCTAAGACACCTCCAGATAACAATATATATATAATCAACCTTTTGTATGGTAAATCTCTCCCCACCCAATGTAATCACATGTCTCATATCCATGACACGCAAGATCATAACTAATGCAACAAGTCATATAATATCTAAGAATGTATAAAGTAGATGTCATAAACCTGTATCCTATACAGAATCACCATAAATATCTCATAAAGATTCTGTCTCATGAATAGTGTCAGGTGTCCTGGGTTATAACGTACTTGATAATGCAAGCACGAGAATGTAAAGGGTCTCGATATCCATCTCTATGAGACGTTACACAACTTCGCGTACGGTGTTGGCACCCGAATATTAATCTGACGCTAAGTAAAGTCACACAGTCCTAGGTTAAGCATATAAATCACAAGAATAAAACAAGAGAATAATATGAATCAATATACTACAAATATGGCAAGGTACACTTGCCTGGGGTTCTGACTCCAACTGTAGCTCTCGTAGCAGCGGGATTTGCAGGTAGTCCTCCGGTTGCTAAAGTAAATATCACCATCAGATTCAGAAAATATTAAATAGCTAGAAATGCCTGTCCTTGAGTCCAATTTGGACACAGGGGCAAAAATGACAGTTTCTGGTCAAAGCGGGGTCCACATGTGGCCCGCTTCGCCCCGAAAAATGTGTCAAAACCAATGTTCTCCAAATTTGTCCAACCTTGTGTCAACAAGTCCAGAACGATGATACGAACCCAACGAAACTTCCAGAATTGGATTCCGATGAGCCGATCACAAAATCGCCCGTCAAGTGGAGCCGTGGGGCCCACGATACGCGATTTTGTCAACATTCTCAGAATCGAACCAAACTTAGGTCACAGGACCATCGTATTGCTTCGAGTCCGATGGTGCAAGTTTTGTTTCAATCCTACGTGTGTACACAAAGTTACAATGTATTCAGGAACAGGACCGATACGGGGCGTTATCGGCGGATACGCGTTAATTCTGGTGTGCACGCACATCCAAATCAACTTTCGCGAAATCTAACACGTCCGTATCAATGGCGCGCACCTTTCGGTGAAGACCGCACACGACCAAGTCGTCCCGTTTGGTGGGGCGCACTCAGTTCCGAGGGAAAACGGGATATTTATTTTCCTGTTTTTGGATCGCAGTTTGCGATCACCACAGGATGCGACACATCGAGCGGGTTGTACAGGCATCGAGAGAGTCACGCAGGGTTCGCGTCACAACAGGCAGAACGGAAAACGGGGCAACGAGGAGAGAGAACGGGTTACCTGAACGGGGCTACGCGGAACGGGATTTTTCGTGTCCATGAGGCGACACGACACTGCGACACGGTACTGCTGTATCAGGGTATTGCTGTGTCCGGGTTAGGGTTCAGGCGGAGACTCGCCGGAGCTTCACCATGGCTACTCGAGGCTTCGACGGAGGAGAGCAGCCCTGACGGAGGCGGAGACGGCTAGGTGGAGGCGTCGCGGGGAGAGCAGCGGCTGCTGCTGCTCGTGGTCGAGGCGGAGGAGAAAGATAGGGTGTTGGGCGACCGAGGTTCGGGTCGAGAGGCTGCGTGTTAGGGAGAGGGCGGAGGACGGCGAGGGGAGAGGTTCTGGTCGAGGCGGAGGGGTTAGGGTTCAGGCGGAGCTCGTCGAGGGATTTCGACGGATTGTCGGGAGGAGAAGGTTCTGGAGGAGGAAGACGGTGTTAGCGGGCTAGGGCGGCCGAGGGTGATTGGAGCGGGGCGCTGCAGGTTCTGGGCGGAGGAGGTTAGGGTTTCGGCCGGCGGAGCGAGGTTATCGAGGGGGTTATATAGGGCACCGGAATAATAAAGGGAAAGGGATTAGGATTAGGGTTTCGACCGGTTTAACGGGTCCGGGTCGGGTTCAATTCGGATCCGACCCGACCCGTTAAGAGCTGGGTTCGGTTCAGTTCTCTTGGTTCGGTTCGGGTTGGTTTGGTTTATTTTAAAATAAACCGGGTTTAATTCTAGGGTTTATTTAGGGTTAATTATAACTTAGTTTATAGGTCTTTAAAATTATTTTCGGGGTCCAATAAATTCTCGGAAAATTATCCTATGTCTAGTTTTTCATTTTACACATAAAAATATTATTTTCATAATATTTTAATATTATTTAACATCATTTAAAAATTATTTACTTACAAAATACCTTAGTTAAAATCCTAAAAAAATCCAGAAAAAATGTAAAAATCTATTTTAAATTTTTTTAAAAAATCAGTGGGTTTACAATCTACCCCCCTTAAGAGGATTGCGTCCTCGCAATCAAAGAATAACCGGTCAACAGAGATGACACGGTTGCAAACATTGTTCGAAGCACATCACTATCAAGAAGAATCAAGGTTGAGGGTTTTAAGAAGAACACATAGGGAAAATCATTTTCCTAAGCATAAAAAGTTATGCAACCTCCCATATGAAGGAGATCTAGAAGACTACAGTTTAGAAAAACATATTAGGTTATCACTAGGTTATCAATTATTAGCAAGTTCATAAATTACTAGGTTAAGGCTAGGTCATGAACCAACAGGCACGAGATAATACAAATCCAGAAACAGATAACTACGAAAACTTACGCGCATTAGCTACTCCAAGAGTCTGTGCGTCCTCCAAAGTCATAGCAAAAGCTTGTCCGCATCCTTGAGGTGGTGCCCTCTGTTGTTGCTGAGCTTGCTGGAAGGGTGCTGCTTGAGGTGATAAGGGTGGCCTTGGTTCGGGTGCTCGTAGAGCTTGTTGGTTTGCCATTGGTGCTCCTTCTCTACGCTCAGGGCATTTCCACACCGAATGTCGCCTGAATCCGCAAGCTAAACATAATCCCAATCTGCGTCGGCATTCCTTCGCAAGATGGCCTGCCTTGCCACAGTAGTAGCAAGAAGGTAGGATTAGTGCTAGTGGTGTAGATGCTTTCTGCTATTGGTGTAGGTGAGGTCTCTTTGCAGCTTCTTCTTGTGGTGCTCTGGCTGGTGCTGATGTGGAAGGCCGCTTCATACTGGTCTCTCTCCTGGTAACGCGCTTCATGCGTCGGGCTGCAGCAAGGATGTCCGAGTAAGATGTAGGTGCAACGGATCCAATTAGTTTCTGTAGCTCGAAGTTTAGTCCGTCGAAGAACTTCTCAGCCTTTTCTTCTTCTGTCGGAATCAAGGTAGGGGCGAAGCGACTCAGACGAATGAATTCTACGTTGTACTCTTCCACTGTCATAGTATCCTGAGTGAGGCGATTGAACTTGTCCCGCAGTTCTGATCGAGCGATAGCTGGAATGTACATCTCCTGAAAGAGTCTGGAGAACTCCTCCCAAGTGACTCGGTCTGGTCTGAGCTGTCTCTCCTCAGATAGCCACCAGTGATGTGTATTGCCCGTCAATTATATTCTGACGGCAGTCATCCATCGTTCCCGTGGAAGCTCAGCTGCTTCTAATTGATGTTGAGTATTAGTGAGCCACTCATGAACTTCTGTGGGCTCCTCCTTGCCTGAGAAGGTACGGGACTTCAGCTAGCGGAAATCGGTGATATAGCCCATCGTTGGCCGTCGAGCTGGTAGGTTGGCCTGCTCCAGTGCAGTCACTAGGCTGTTCCTCAAGTAATCTGCCTCGCGACGCTGAGCCTCATATTGGACTTGTTGCTGGGCTTGCATCATTGCGTAGATCATTTAGAATATCTGTTGCCCGTCCATAGGCTGCCCTTGTGGGAATACGGGCATTGATGGAACGAACTGCGGCGGCGACGGGATGTCATCACACCGAAATCTAGAAGCATGCTGATCTGCTTGGCTGCTTCGATGAGTATAGGGATCTCTACTCAAGGGCGTCACTTCATCTTCTCCGTAGGTGGCTACAGCACCTATTGGTGTTCTTGCTGGAGTTTCGTTGTTTGCTCGTGAATCCATTACTCTGCATCAAAAATAAACTATAAGAGGCGCACAGGAATCAAGGCAAGATGCAAGTCAAGAAATTAATTTGAATCCGATATAGATATCAAGAACGTTTCAAGCAAGTGGATGAATCCTAAAAACTTATCCTATTCTTACTGCAGGCTTGCTCGGTCCCTAAGTTGAAATCGAAGCAATTTTAGTCGTTGACCTGCATGAGCCACCACAAAAACCATGTCACGCCCCAGTCCCAAAATATCGAGGGACTAGACACGTAGCAATGGCCAGCAGCACACACCGATGGACAAACCCAATTTAGTGGATCCATCGGGGCGTACTTAAGCTGTAATACAACAATAAGGTCTACTAATCTCATCCACAGAATGAATACATCAATAACAACAAAAGGAAATAAAAACATCATCAGTCACAAGTAAATAAATCGGGGAACAACCCGATAATGAGTCTGATACAATAGTCAAGAAATAAGATAAAAACTGCATATACTGAGTATGGATAAGACATATACTCAGGAGAAATCCTCGGCGATCACCTCGTCTTCTGGATCTGGTACTGCTCCAACGTATGCACCGGTTCCTGCTTCTGCACCTGCTAATGCTCTGGTCCTGTATACCTCGGGGTAGATCTCGTCTACTAATCCTGGGGACATAATCCGGATCCAGGTCCTCAGGGGACATAGCAAGGTACAAAATAACTCAAGCCATAAATAATGTAGTACAGCAATAATGAATCAAAAGGGTAAACTATATAACCAGCTAAGTGATATGCAAGATGAGTTTTAGTCATACTCGGGCTGAGACTACTATAGGATCGGTGTTGGAGAAACCCATAGCAGTATTTTCTCGAAGGGACAGTACATGTGTCAAAGCTCTGTGTCAGAGTCTAAGACACCTCCAGATAACAATATATATATAATCAGCCTTTTGTATGGTAAATCTCTCCCCATCCAATGTAATCACACGTCTCATATCCATGACACGCAAGATCATAACTAATGCAACAAGGCATATAATATCTAAGAATGTATAAAGTAGATGTCATAAACCTGTATCCTATACAGAATCACCATGAATATCTCAGAAAAATTCTGTCTCATGAATAGTGTCAGGTGTCCTGGGTTATAACGTACTTGATAATGCAAGCACAAGAATGTAAAGGATCTCGATATCCATCTCTATGTGACGTTACACAACTCCGCGTACGGTATTGGCACCCAAATATTAATAGGACGCTAAGTAAAGTCACACGGTCCTAGGTTAAGCATATAAATCACAGGAATAAAATAAGAGAATAATATGAATCAATATACTGCAAATATGGCAAGGTACACTTGCTTGGGGTTCTGACTCCAACTGTAGCTCTGGTAGCAGCGGGATTTGCAGGTAGTCCTCCGGTTGCTGAAATAAACATCGCCATCAGATTCAGAAAATATCAAATAGCTAGAAACGCCTGTCCTTGAGTCTAATTTGGACACAAGGGCAAAAATGACAGTTTCTGGTCAAAGCGGGGTCCATATGTGGCCCGCTTCGCACCGAAAAATATGTCAGAACCAATGTTCCCTAAATTCGTCCAACCTTGTATTAACAAGTCCAGAACGATGATATAAATCCAACAAATCTTCCAGAATTGGATTCCGATGAGCCGATCACAAAATCGCCCGTCTAGTGGAGCCGTGGGGCCCACGATACACAATTTTGTCAACATTCTCAGAATCGAACCAAACTTGGGTCAAAGGACCATCGTATTGCTACGAGTCCGATGGCGTAAGTTTTATTTCAATCCGACTTGTGTACACAAAGTTACAACGTGTTCGAGAACAGGGCCGATACGGGGCGTTGTCGGCGGATACACGTTGATTTCGGTGTGCACGCACATCCAAATCAACTTCTACGAAATCTCACATGTCCGTATCAACGGTGCGCACCTTTCGATGAAGACTGCACATGACCAAGTCATCCCGTATGGCGGGACGCACTCAGTTCCGGAGAAAAACGGGATATTTATTTTCCTGTTTTTGGATCGCAGTTTTGCACAGGCATCGAGAGGGTCACGCAGGGTTCGCATCACAATAGACAGAACGAAAAATAGGGCAACGATGAGAGAGAACGGGTTACCTGAACGGGGCTACGTAGAACGGAATTTCTCGTGTCCGTGAGGCAACACGACACTGCGACACGTTGATGTTGTGTCCGAGTACTGCTGTGTCCGGGTTAGGGTTCAGGCGGAGACTCGTCGGTGCTTCACCGTGGCTGCTCGGGACTTCGACGGAGGAGAGCAGCCCTGACGGAGGTGGAGACGGCTAGGTGGAGGCACCTCGGGGAGAGCAGCGGCTGCTGCTGCTCGTGGTCGAGGCGGAGGAGGAAGACAGGGTATTGGGCGGCCGGGGTTCGTGTCGAGCGGCTGCGGGTTGGGGAGAGGGTGGAGGACAGCGAGGGGAGAGGTTCTGGTCGAGGCAGAGGGATTAGGGTTCAGGCAAGGCTCGTCGGGGGATTTCGACGGATTATCGGGAGGAGAAGGTTCTGGAGGAGGAAGATGGTGTCAGCGGGCTAGGGCGGCCGAGGGTGATCGGAGCGGGGCACTGCGGGTTCTGGGCGGAGGAGGTTAGGGTTTCGGCCGGCGGAGCGAGGTTATCGAGGGGGTTATATAGGGCATCGGAACAGTAAAGGAAAAGGGATTAGGATTAGGGTTTCGACCGGGTTAACGGGTCCGGGTCGGGTTCAATTCGAATCCGACCCGACCCGTTAAGAGCTGGGTTCGGTTCGGTTCTCTTGGTTCGATTCGGGTTGGTTTGGTTTATTTTAAAATAAACCGGGTTTAATTCTAGGGTTTATTTAGGGTTAATTACAACTTAGTTTCTAGGTCTTTAAAAATATTTCCGGGGTCCAATAAATTCCCGAAAAATTATTCTATGTCTAGTTTTTTATTTTACACCTAAAAATATTATTTTTATAATATTTTAATATTATTTAACATCATTTAAAAATTATTTACTTGCAAAATACCTTAGTTAAAATCCCAGAAAAATTATGAAAATTCATTTTAAAAATTCCTGAAAAATCAGAGGGTTTACAGTGGCACAAAATACATGAATTATAACCGCTCAATATCGGTTATAGGCAACAAAGTGAGCACACTTCCTCAACAGAGAACAAAGTACGCACACCTTCATGAAGAGAGAGGCATAGGCGTATTTTTTAGTGGTATCAATGTCGGCGTACTCCGGTGGAGATAGCAATACAAGCATACCCTGGCTGAAGTAACAATATTAGCGTACTCTGGTAGAGAGCAATACTGGCGTACTCTGGTAGAGATGGCAACACGAGCGTACTCTAGCTGAAGTAGCAATATTAACGTATTCATAGAGAGATAGCATTACTGGCGTACTCTGGTAGAGATAGCACACCGACGTACTCTAGAGTAATCTGGTAGCACATGCCACAAAATGACAACCTGGGTCTTTGTGCTAGAGATCTTCTTCATTAATGAGCTTGATTTCTTCGAGTACGATGTTTTTCAGCTGTCAGATTCATTATATTAAATTCTTGGAGGGAAAGCATGAAGAATGTACGCCTTCCTCTGTTGACTTAGACGAATGGCATGAAAGTGCGCCTCTGCCTCAAGCTTTAAGAAAGTGCGCCACCCTTTTCTACTGAGCTTGGAAGTGTATGAAAGTGTATATTTTTCTGAGGCAGTATGTTGTTGCTCCTTTAGGTTTAACATCCTTTGGGAGACGTACTTTTTTTGCTTCTATAAGTAAGAAACAGAATTTTGTTGCATTATCAACTACTGAAGCTGAATATATAGTTGCAGGACATTGTTGTCACGACTCGCACCCGGTGTAAGGGTACAAGTCGGAGACAACGTCCAGCCTACGCCGCAGAATCGGCGGTAGAACGCTGTCTGGATAATCTATCTAATAATATAATGAAGCACCAATAATGATAATATACTCAATCACAGAACTAAGATGGAAATGAGTACAAATCAGATAAAGAATAGAATAGTCATAATACAACTCATGAGTCTAAAATAATACATCAATCAGTCTGAAGAAATAAAGAAATAAGCTGCTGTCATTAATAGCCCGCCACTGCTACAGCGGCTGCTGCTGTATTAAATGACAGTGGTTGTTGTCATTAATACCTCCGTAGTTAAAAACCTATATATATATATATATTTATTATGAGTTTTATATATATTTATATATAAAACTCATAATAAATATATATATATATATATATATATATATATATATATATATAATTATCAATAAACTATACATACACCCTCCCTAATAATAATATGTACATACTAGGACATAGCCTCAACACACACATGCATAAATACATTATATTATACATCTATACATATATATAAATAATCCTATAACAATTATAAATAATATAATTACCCAATTAAACATACATATATATATTATAAAAACATATACATATATATACATACAATATATTATAACATATATATTAATGCATGTAGAAGAAAGCTACATATATATATATATTCTCTTAGTACATATATAGTACATAGATCTATGATACAATAAACACCATAATAATTACACTATAATACATATATAATATCTATATATATACATAATTATAACTCAAGAATTAAAAGCACAATAATTAGATCTACACATAAATACACAACATATGGAGAGTATCACACTGTATCCCACTAGATCTAGGATGCGCATGTGACACGAGTCCACCACACATCCAATTGCACCCCGAAGGACACAAACAAGTCACATATAATATTTATGAACAATAAGAAGTGTCAAATATAGATCTACGTGTCCGTGTCAAAATACGACATGTACAAAGTTTCGTGTCGGAGGAAAAACTCCTAAAACAACACGTATCACCAATTTATTGGGATACGACCTACACGTACCCAATTATGGACACGACACTAGTCCTAAACACATAAACACATGTCAAATTGATCTATAGGATTAATTGACACACACAACAAATGTCAATCTCAAAATTCCCCCAAAATTGACACAAAAAGTACCATAACTTTCTCAATAGGCCTCCTATGAACACAAAATCAAATCCTATGGGTAGCCTATGCATATGGGTTAATTTTTTATGGTTAAATCTCATATTTAGAAGCTATTTTAAGGGGAAAACTAAATTATACCTATTGGGAGACGGTTTCCCAATGAAACCTCCAATTGAGATAAAATTGCCTCCAACTTGTAGATCCTTCCTCCTCTTTGTAGATCCTTGCTTTCTCCTTCTAGATCTTTGCTTCTCAAGTCTCTAATGGTGATTTGGGAAGGAATTGGAATTAATTTTGATAGGGAAATGAAGTTGGAATGAAGGAATTTTGGTAGTGGGAAATTCTAGATCTAGATTTGGAATGAAAAGAGGAGAGAGAAATTTTCCCCTCTTTTAATATAGGCCGGCCCCTTTCCTCTCCCCCAAGTAATCATGTAATGTCCATTATACCCCTTGGGGCCTCTCATGAAGAAATAATTAAGGAAGGAAGCTTCTAGTCCAATAATTTAATTAATTTAATCCATCTCCTTAACAATGGACTTTCTAAATGGGTTAAGTCTAACTAATTAATTCATGTTGGTCCATGGGTCCAAACTAAACTAGTTAGGTCCACTAACACAAGTCCAAATTAAATAACTAATATCTAATAACAATTAAATAATACAACAAATAATTATTTATCAAGCACAATAATTAATTAAATAAAAAATTACTAAAATACCCTTTCCTAGAAAATGTGGTAGTTACAATTGTTGTGCACAAATTTTATGGATGAAACAAACCCTAGAAGACTACAATCTATGTTGTAAGAATATTCCCATATACTGTGACAACACTAGCACTATAAATCTCACAAGGAACCTTATATGTCATTCACGCACTAAGCATATAGAAATTAGACACCTTTTTTTAAGAGGTCATCAATTACAAATGGACATATGTTTCGAATTTGTTGACACTGAACATCAACAAGCAAACATCTTTACTAAACCCCTAGCTGAAAATCGTTTCAACTTTATTCGTCAAGAATTAAGGATTTAGGATTCCACTACTATATAATTTGCATTTATTTTTCATTAATCTAAGTTCTTTAATGTAACGATTATTTTATGTACACACTGAAAGGGCCCTTCTGTCAAAGAGGTATAAATAGCCTTAAGCAACACGATATTTAAGCGTCTTCGTACCACCGCTAGCTGGGATCCGACCCTACAACTAACCCAAGATGGTCAATACTTTATAGAATAAAGATTGATTAAGTTATCTAGCAATTATTTCCATCAAATCCAAGCTCTATACTCTGACTTTTAAAGTTTGAACTGCGACTTCATATATAAAGAATGTATACTTCATACAACACAAATCATGGTTCAAAGGAAGCAACTTTGGGTAGAGTTCGGACCGAACTCGGTTGCCTTTGTTCAAGAATTCAAGTTATGTGGACCCCACTCCTTATATGTTGCTACATGTATCAAAACCCTATTATCTTTGGCCTAAATCGAACAACAGCTTCCTCCACCCTCCTTCAACCTCTAGAAAACCTTATTCTTCTAAACCCTAGCTCTTGAATCTTCCTCTTCAAGCCACTTCAAGACTCCAAATTGCAAATCTGAGTGTATTTTGTTGTTCTCTTCCATTTTCTACTATCTTTTTTTTAAGTATAATTTTCTCTTATCTTCCAATTTTTACAATGGTACCAAAGTTGCTTAGGAAGAAAAAAAGGGTTGGTGAAGCCGCTTCATCTAATCCTCCTCAAGATGAGACTTCTTATTTCTTGTTTAATCCATCAATGACCGATGAGGGTGATTTTGATGAATTTTTATTTACATCCCTTGAGAATTCCGTGGAATGGTTAGGCGATTTTCGTGAAAGGAACGTCTGTCCAGGAAGCCCCTTGAACTTTTCTGTCTTTTCGACCTATCTACCCAACTTTAGGGATCTTGGATTAGAAGATCTTGTTGTAATATATCATCGCATTTATCTTAATGTTATCCGCATATTTTATTACAATCTGTCATTTGCACACGATACTATAAGATCACGAGTCGGTGGTATTGATATTGAGTTTAATAATGATGACTTGGGAAAATACTTAATATTCCTAATAAAGGTAAACCCCTAGTTAAATTTACCAAATTCAAGTTTTAAAACGACATGACTCTTGACTCATTTAAAAACTTGTTGTGTGAACTCAATCCTCGTCCACCTGGACGTCTCTGCCCTAATTATCTGAATAACTAGTTTTATGAGCTGCATTGCATGGTTTTCTATGTCATTATTCCTACATCTACTTTAACAGATGAAATTACTATGTTGGAGATGACTGCACTTTATCATTTGCACTTTGGTGTTCAATTCAGTCTTTCTAAGACTATCATTGATGCCATGGTACGATGTCGTAAGAATAAACGTAATCTACTTTATGATATGTACTTGCCCATCATATTCGAGCATTTTTATATTCCTATGGATGACTGTTCCTTCCTTATTGAGCCAGGTTATCTTAGCAAAGTTCGTAGGACTTAGCCTACTCTTCCTCCAGCTGCTCCTCCTACTGAAGGTGACTCATCTTTCCATGGTCATCCTGATACACCCCCTGGACTCCATATACCAGTACTAGCAGCTCCTCTAGCTACATTACACTCCATCCATGACATGTTATGCGATCATTTTCGACTAGAAGATGATCGTTACCGTGAACTGGACTATCACTCTATTCTCCAGGCCCAGGCTATATCCAACACATTGGCAGACATTCTGTTTGGTTTAGCTCAGCACCCAATTAGACCTTTTCTGAGTGCTCGTGATCCTTTCTGATCTGGATATCATATTGACGACCCCTTCCTTCAGCGATACTTCGACCCATCTGTAGCCTACTATGATTCTAATCGATCGGCAAAGACTGGTGAGGATCAGTAACTGTTGCAATGCTTTTGATGCTTGGACTTTAGGAGATAGATCTTGATGATGTTCTAGTTTGGTTTACTATGTTTTAGTTCACATTATGTTTAGTTTTTATTTTGTTTTTAGTTTGGCTATGTCATGCACTACATTGCTTTAATTATTCTAGTTGTAATAAACTATGTTTTTATTATCTAGTTGTGTTTGGGTTCTACTTCATGCAATAATATCTACTACTAATATAGATTTAGATTTTGATGTTTGAATGTTATGTTCTATCTATGTGTTTCTACTTCACTTTTGTGTTTCATTGTCTATGATGCTTCACCTTTTACGAGGGAGCTATCAATTTCGATGAAGTGACAACATGGGAGACAGACTGATACTTTAAGTACTTCAAGTTGTTAGATGAACAAAGATGATACTTCATATTTTTGCTTTCATTACGGGGGAACTATTGCTATTTGGAGCTATCACTACCTCTATTTCATATTGCCATATCAGTCACGGTTTTTCAATTATTAAAATGAGGGAGATTGTTGGCCCATATGGAAGCACGAATGAAGGAATAAAACCAGTAAGAAATAAACACACACACACACACACACACACACACACATATATATATATATATATATATATAGTTTCGGTCCATAGCCTACTGTGATACAATAATCTAACCTTACAACCAAACAAAGACAAGAATTAGACCATCACACCATGATAGTCCATGTCCCTAAATTATTTAATAGAAGATACAATACACAATCAAGCTCAATTATATAATCGGTCAATCACTTGTATGGCTTACTATGTGGAGTCTGGGTTATCCCAGAGATATGCGTATAATAGAAATCCTCAGATCGATCCATATGCTAGCAGGGCTAGCCGAGCCATGAATCGCCGCATAGCACGTAGTATTTATGTACCTGTCCCTCGTAAGGCCACCGTGCTAAGATCGCATAGAAAATATAGTACAATATAATAGTCAAATATTTCCATCCACTAAATGAGAATTTAAACAATATCCATGGAGGCCAGCCTACACACCCTAGACATTTGTTTGGGGTGTCTAATTAAGCACGGTCCCAAAATTTTGTCCCTCCCAATGCTCTGTATGTTTCAGTTGTATAGTTAACCATACTATTACTGAAATCTCATGGCATTGTCACATGATATTCTTCTTATATGTCGTATAGTAGTACGGCCACGCTAAATACAAATCCACTTTGTCACTTGATAGTTCAATTTGGATTTACCCCAACATGATACAATAATCAAACTAGTCCTAGCCAAGTATGGAAATTGAGTAAACCATTTTGTCCATGCTTGGAGGAATCGTATATATCACATGTCGCGTAGCACGTAGGTACCCTTCAGTGTAAACATGTAATATAATCACCTAGGAACACATAGCACATAGTAAGTATACCAGCACGGATACAAGTGGTCGAGTCAAGTCACCAATCACAGTGAATCACATAAGTCAAGTCATGAACATAAGTGGTGTAGTCACTTGGCGCATGGTCGAACTATACACCTGGTCGGGTTGGGCGTATTATGAGACTCGTTTCACTGTTCTAGTATTCGTACCCGGTATACGCATATTATACATGTATAGCTTACTTATTGTTTAATTACTTGCATCTTGCTTTATGTCATTCATGCATTGTTTATGTTGTTTTTGTAAGTTTTTCTTAGTTGTATGCTTTGAACCGTTGGTCCCTTGGTTTTCTTGGTGGGTGGCTGTAATAAACCCGGGTGAGAGGCATGAATTATGATCCAATGGCCTACAATAAATCCTTTGGCTATATAAGCAATCTCATTCTCTTTCCTCCACTTTTCTTTCCCTTTTATTTCTCTTTTCTTCTTTAGCAAAGAGTAGCAGCCGAGCTTGGCCTTGGTCATGGGTGACCTTGGTAGTGTTGGTATTAGTCTAGAACTTGACCATAGGCAAGTACATCTTGCCAACCAAATGAACAACCTTGGATCTTGCTTTGATCTTAGTATAACTTGTTTTATTATTTGATCAATTTTATTTTTGGGTAATACTTAGAACTTGTCTCATTGATGATCTTGTTTCCCTTGGATTGAATTTTCTCTTGGAGCCTGAGAATAGTGAGTCGGAGAATGCAAAGTTGGCCTGCGATTGTATACAAAAAGTACACAGGGAACCCTTGTTGCATAAGCGAAGTTCTAGTGAGCGCACTTGTGTGTGTTTCATAAATTTCTTAGAAAGTGTGCCAAGATATGTTAATTACTCCAGGATCCTACGTACGTTTTGTACAATGAAAATTTCTTCAAAAATACACCAATCCTACTTTGCACACTTTTGAATTGGTCTGCAAGTCATCAAGAATGTACGTCACTGCTTTAAAAGCTAAGTTGACGCACTTTGCAGATATTGTAGAGTTGGTGCACTTTGGTGAACTTTTCTTACCGACGCACTTTGTCCCTTCTGGAGAATGGTGCACTTTGCCGTGTGGCACACTATGTGGCATTCTCCAGAGATAGGCACTTTGTAGCCTTTCGTATTACTTAATGACTAAGCAAAGACTTTTGACCATTCTCGAGAATTATGTTCTCGACTAAAGAATCGTCTCGACTGCTGTGCCATATCTTAAAACTTTTGTTTGTCTTTTAGTAGACCTTCCTATACTTGTTTGTGCGCCAACTCTCACTACTGGCATACTTGATGAAAGTGCACCAAGTTCATAGCTTGGGTACTTTCATTTGTGCGCTAATGATAAATTTATGCGTCAAGCTTCTGGCTCACGCACTTCTATCATTGTGCGCCAAGGTCCTAGAAGGGCGCTTTAGTATGATTGTGCACCATCTTTGCTCGGAACACTTTTGTATTAAAGTGCGCCAGAACTGCCTGAATTACTGATTTATGCGCTAATACCCATTTTTGCCATTTGTGCGCCAATAGTAGGTTTAGTCCCATTGTGTACGGATGTTATTTTCTTGCCTGATTTTATGCGCCAAACCTGAATTATTAATTTATGCGCATGTATGCCAGTATTCTATTTAACATCCTTAACTCTTGATGATTATCTAGTTCTCTTTTATCCGTTATTTTGGTTAATCTTGGCTATTTCCTGAACATGATATTCTTGATATTGATCTTAATTTTCTAACATGATCTAGTGATTGTACATTATGAATAAACTCCTGAATCCAGACCATGTACTCATAATCCGGATATTGTGCTGATATCCCCGATCCTGATAATCATGATAGTAGCTCGATGTGGTGCACTCCTGACTTGAGAATTTCTGTAACTGTCCTAATCAAGGCTATTAGTAGCACCTGTATTGCATAACTTGTATTCCCGTGGTTGATTTTGATTTTACTAGTCAAGTTACTATCCTGTCTTGCATCATGTCTAAGGTAGATTCCTGAGCACTACGGTCGGAAATCCTTGATAATTGTCCAGGCTAATAACTAGAATAATAGTCTAGAAAGTATCTAGAGAGATTCCTTGGCTACATGCAATCCTGGTATCCCAGCAACACCCGATGGATTTGGAGTTTTTCGTCGTGAGGGACACACTTCCAACACATCGTCGAGTGTTGCATTACCAGAAAAGATAAGAAATGATTATATCTAATAAATCTATACTATATACTTGTTCGTTTGGATAACCAGGATAGTCTGCAAGGCATGTGGCTGTAAGAAATCTCAAACTACATGTGTTAGTAACTAGGACTGTGATAACCCTAGTTAGCTAATGATAGCAAACCGTAGGGCATGATTGGCGTGATCGCTTGATTTTTATTCTAGTCTTGTCCTGATTTTATTGGCAGCTGATCCGTAAATGGTAACCGGAGTACTGATTCCAGATGCCCTTGTTTGATTACTCCTGAACTGTTTAACTGTTATTTTATCCGTTGCACTTATTTAACTGATCCTTATGTTATTTCTTACTGATTTATCTGCATGCTGGTTTTAGTTCATAAGTTTGGCTCCTTTGTGGTACTTATTGTTTTGGGGTCTGACCCCACTGGTTTTGTATGGCCAGATTTCAGAGCAGGACCGCAGGATCTCTCGTATTTCCCGCCTTAAGATGATGAATACGAGGAGCACCGAAGGATATAAGTGGGTTTATTCTTCATCACCCACTTGATCTTGTACCTATTACTTTTGAGGCATTTAGCCACCGAGCACGTGTTTACGTCATGTTTTTGGACTTTATTCTAGCCTGCGGGCCTACATGTAAAGCATATTCTAGACTATAGTTAGAGCTGATCATGTAATATTGTACTCAGCTAGTTCTTCATTTTGGTACTAGCTTAATGATCATCTGGGTATGTATAGTTTGGGATACCTTACTATTAAAAATTGGTAATTCATACATCTTGTAAACTTGTTGCTTGCTTGAAATTGAGACATATAGGATTCTTGACACAGGACAGCCTGATGGATTGTAGAGTAAAACCCTCACATGTCTAGATAGCCGTGACCCATATCTCGGGATGTGGAGTACTCTGGTATACGTAGTTGACTTTTTCTGCCCTCACTCTCCAGTATTCTGGTACTGGGGCGTGACACGTATAGACAGGTTAGGCGCACAGGTGGGTCTAATACTCTCACAGTCATCAATATTACACATATGAATCAAAAGTTCAATGGAACATTCAAACCAAATAAATTCAATAAAATATGCAAGGGCCACATACACGCATGAATATCAAGGTCGCATAGTCGATTAGGGCGCATGAGAATCGGGGGCGCATAAAATATGGGACGTATGGACATACAAAGTCCACTCATCGGGACAAGTGCTAAGTGACGGGCAATAAATACAAGTCAGAGAAGTGACTGATGTGACTTGATATGACAAGCCAAAAATGTCAGGGAGATAAGACAAAAGCATAAAAAGTTATGTAGAGTCAAAAAAAGTCGTGCAGAGGCAAGCGCCCAAAAGAAGAGACGTATGGCTCGTGGCCGCGTAGTCTTCTGGCCGCATGGGCATATGGAGTCTGGCCTTTGTGAATTTTCATGCGTTCAAGGTACTATGCGTCCGACATTAGAACGCATACACAGAGTAGACATGCATCCAATAAGATGGATGCATGATGGAGGGGCGCATGTTGTTGGACTGCATGGTACACCATCGTCCCAAAACAATAAATTTCGGCCATGGAAAAGCTCCAAGAACCTGAAAACTTGTTCCTTTCATAAAAACTTTATTTCAACTCCAAATCAAGTGAACTAAATGCCAAAATGCCTGAAATGGAATGCTCTATCACCTAGGAAAATTGGTTTTTCTAAAATACCATATTTTAATAAATCAAAACCAAGAAAAACTTATGGAACCCCTAAAACCCTAAACAAAAAATGTATATCTACTCACATCCATACATCAAAACTGAAAACTCTAAACATTAAAAGTGTTTAGAATCATAATGTACACATATTAGACTAATATAATGCAAGAAAAGAGTAAGGATTAAAATCTAAGAGTTTCTCCATATCATGCAAGGTGTACTTGCCTAAAATAAAAGGAGGAGAAATGAGAGAATAATGGAAGAGAGAGAAAGAAGTTGGGTTATATAGCTAGGGTTTGAGGTTTAGACTATCGGTTCTCTCATAACTTGAACCAATCCATAAAATAAACCATGAACCACACTAAACCAAAGAATGAGTCTAGTCTCCATGCAACCTAATAAACATACAAGCATGAAATAATACGTCCCAAAAACGTATATCGGGAATGGAGAGTGATATCTTTACCACCTTAAAAAAATTTCGTCCTCGGAATTCAAACTCAAGACTTGCTAGAGAAATCAGAACAAGCACTATACTAACTACAAGCACATCTACACATGTAATCAACAATCAATCATATAATGAAGAAAAGCAACATCATATAGCATGAGTAAACGAATCACGAGATTCAATTTACGAAGGCATAAGGACAAATATATCTTCTGAGTCGAATATGTGCGGATACCGAGACTGGATATCGTCCTTACGCTCCCACGTCGACTCTTCAATGGGTAATGACCCCAAGCAACCCGGACAAGACGAATAGTCCGATTCTTAAGCACCTTCTTCCTTCGGTTCAAAATGGATACAGGTTGCTCCTCATAAAATAAGTCAGTACCAACGACTAGCTCGAAATGGTCGAGGATATGACTCGGATCCGAGAAATACCTATGCAACTAATACATATAAAATAATAGTGCACCTCACGTAGTGAAGGCCGAAGGGAAAGACGATAAGTAACATCGCCCACCCGCTCGAGGATATCGAATAGACCGACGTATCGCAGAATAAGCTTCCCACAAACCCCGAATCTAATGACTCCATGGGTCGACAAAATTTGCAAGAACACATGGTCGCCAGCACAAAACTCTAAAGGCCTACGATGTTGATTCGCCCAATGACGATGCATATCCTACGCAACCCGAAGTCGCTCTCTGATCTGTTTGACAACTTCTTATGCCTGCGTGATCATATTTGGGCCTAAAATCTTCTGTTTGCCAATATCATCCCATGCTAATGGTGACCTGCACTTTCTCCCATAGAGTGCTTCGAAGGGGGCCATCTGAATACTCGTCTGATAACTATTGTTGTACGAGAACTCGACGAGATAAAGGTGATCTTTCCAAGACCCTCCAAAATCCAAAGTACAAGCTCATAAAATATCTTCCAATGTCTGGATGGTTCTCTCTGATTGTCTGTTTGTTTGAGGATGGTAAGCGGTATTGAATCTCAGGTTGGTGCCCAAACTCTAGTACAAATTCTTCTAAAAATGTGAAGTGAACTGAGTGTCTCGATCTTATATTGTACTCACTGGGATACCGTGATGTCTAACTATTTGTCGCATGTACATCTCTGCCAACATCTCTGTAGACTGTCCTACTCAAAAAGAAAGAAAATGAGCTACTTTCGTGAGTCGATCCACTATTACCCAAACTGCATTGCGACCATCGTGATATGCTTCCACTTCTACTTCGGAATATGAAGCAGCTGTAATAATCTTGTTGGTATTTGCTTGTCACTACCATATTTTTAGATGAGGGTATTCTTATCACTTTGCATATTTATTATTTAGTGGTTAAATATTTTTATTATGTGCTACTAATTATTATATTGTGTTGTGCTATTTATTGTTTATTAGTTGGCTAGTCTATTTTATTTAGACTTGTCATTAGTGGACCCATTGGATTGTCATGACACAATTGAGCCCAATATTAGACTAGGCTCATTAGACCCATTCCCTTAAATTAATTAAGGAGATTAGATTAGTTTCATATAGAATTAGAAGTTTCCTAATATAGCTTTCCTAATTAAATTTCTCATGACTAATTAGTGGAGGTGATGGAACATTTAATGTTGCTTGAAGGGGGAGTAAGTGTAACATTCCGCAACCGTACGGTGCGTTACGCTGAGTCGGATTGAATAAAATAATAGCTGGTTACATTTGATTTGTTGGATTTTGGGAAGAAGTATTGATTGAGTTAGTTTTATGTGCAGATGGCTAGCGGAGTTCGATGTAAATCAGGTGTTCGTTCAGAGCAGTACTGAGATAGCTGGATTGGAGCGATAATGCCGTCTTCCTTAGTCCGATCGGTCGAATGATTTGGAGAGCACGGCCTGCTCGCACGGTCATACCAGTTGAGTAGATCGCGCTTTGCATCGGACCACGGGTTCAAGGGATTGACCGTATCGGCAGGACATGATGCTTAACGGAATCAAACATTGTGAGTGGGCTCTTTCTCTTCTCCTCTACTCCTTCATGCCTAATAATATGGAAAATACGTAAAGGCTTGAACACTTGGACTAAAACTTGGGAATCACTACATTGAGGCGTACATAGAGTGTACGTTGTTTGCTTGGATAGGATTGTGGCTTGAATTGGTTTGCGCGTATGGATAGCGGGAGCTAGAGTTGGATTATACACTTGAGGCAGTTGGTTGAATGATTGGGATTATGCTTGGACAGTTGGAATGATACATTGAGGCATTGGGAATATTGAGAATTTGGGTGAGCAAACGTGCATCCGTACATGAGTATCATTTGGGCGCTTTGTCAAGCAAAGCGTGCAGTTATGGTTCAAAATCGAACAACTGCATCGACGAGGGCATTGTGCCACTGTTGGGGCATTGTGCCATGGGATTGTTCTGAGCGTGGGGTGTTGCACCCAATTTGAAATACTGTATTGAGAAGCGGCATTGTGCCTATAAGCATAACTTGAGATTTGGTGCCTTGGGCTATATGTTGGAAGAATGGTTATGGATATTTGGTTATGGATGCTTTGGTTGGATATTTGGTTGAACGAGTCTAGGATCGCTTGGTGGGGCGAGAATGTTCGATCCTCTCGTTATACCTACTTGGTGTCTGCATGTCACGGACAACTTGTGCACAAGTTTTGGCATTTCCTCGAAATGGTATTTTCGGGGCACTGGAACCGTATTGATCCGGAGGGAAATATTTGATTCGTGCTAGTCGTGATGCATTACGGGACCTCCAACGGGGCTTGCTACCCGGGCTGATAGGGCACGCTGTAATGCTTGGAATATGTCCTTTATGGCTTTGCCAGTGACTTCATATAGATAAGAGTTGGTTTGCTTTACTTTGGTTGGTTTGTACTTCTTGTAGGCGCGGCCACCTTGCCTCGGCAAGAGTGTGCACTTTGAGATTTGGATTGTAAGTTTTGGTTGAGGATAGATATTGAGTCTTGGTTGATGGTTCGATATGTTATCGTGTTGCTTACGTTTGAGTAGGACGGGTTGCATGCTAGTTTTCCTTCAAGTTGGATATATATTGCTTGTCGATTGGATTGAGTTGAATGCTTGCATGCTTAAACTGCTTCACAGCTTTCCTTAACATGTTATCCCTATGCCATGAAATGAATCTAGGATTCAACTAGAAAGATCACCATATAACTGTTTGTATTCACTATTTTACTTAGTGTCGGCTTAGACGAGTGGGTTACCCCGCTCACCAGTACGACTGTGTACTGACCCATATTTGTGGACATTATTTCAGGTACGTAGGTGTAGTGGCGCTGCTTGTATATACGGGACATGATGTATGAACTGTAAGTACCTTTGTAGGATAGAGAAAAGAGCAAGAGTATTTCATCGCCTTTGAGGCAATCGCCTTTGTGGAATTTTATTTGGAACCTATTGAGAGCTTCGCTGCATATTACTCTGATGTGTGCTTGATACACAATACTTGACTTTCGTTGCAACTTGGTCATTTCGATGATAACTTTGGTGTTTGTCAACATCGCCTTGTACGAGCGCAACTCCAGGCTCGTACGGCATCACGTCCCGATGAGAACGATTGTCTTGCGGGAGAGCTGCAACGTGGTGATTCACGTTCAGCGGGGACATTTGAGCTTGCGGGAGATTGGGACGTGACATATTGGTGTCAGAGCGCCTGGTTCATTTTCTCGGACTTGGTCCTTCGCTTCATCACAAACTCTAAATAGCTTTCACATATCGTCTAGCTCTTGGCTCTACTCGGTGCCGCATTGGATGTTTCATGCAATAAGTCTATATATTGCTGGTTGTGGCTGTATGTTATTCTTGGTTGCGTTGCTTTTGTTGGTTTTTGTTAGATCGCTTAGCCTCATTAGGCGTTGTTGCATTTGTGCAGCAAGTTGGGTGGCGTTGTTGTATTTGTGCAACAAGTTGAGAGCTGTCGTTGGGTTGGCTTGGCTTATCGTTCAGGGAGTTTCTGATTGCATCAGTGGATTAGTTGGTTAGCAGACGAGATTGGTTATGCGGTATGTTGTGAGCAGAAGCATTGGAAGAGAATGGACTGTTGCACGAATTACTCGTATAGCGATTGTGTTGGATAGAAGTTTGAATTTTGGCTGGGTGTATCACAGAGAGCATTGCACGAGTTGTTCGTATGGCGCATCGGCTGAGCAGGTTTGAGTTTGGCTTGGGAATATCATGATAGTGTTGTACGAGTTGCTCGTATAGCAAATGTGTGGAACAGTTGGATATTGGATTGGATTACTTGGAAGAGAGCTCAAAGCACGGGATTGCTCGTGTTGCGAAAGTATCAGACGGTTTGAGAATGGCTGGAAGCATTGAGAATGGGATATGGCACGAGTTGCATCGCGAGATTGATGGAAATAATTGGATAATTCAGGTGTTGGCTGAGTTTCGTGTCAGACTTGAGTGGGGATGGCAGGATCACGCATAAGGGATGGCTAGCAGCGGATCTTTGATTTATGCAAAGGAATCATAATGCGAGTAGCGACTTGATTCGGAGTGGTATATGGGATACCACATAGTGAGCAAGGCATTGAAAGTATTTTTGATAGACACCAATGAGAATTGCCTCAACGGACTCGGGTAACAGGAATATAAGTTGGTTGGTGCACATCGGCTGAGTTGGAAAGAATGAAAATGAAGCAAACGAATATTGAGTTGAGCATATCGAGAACGGACTTGTGCAAATGGAAGTATCGTTGGACTTGAGAGATGTACGAGATGGGAATAAACAGATGGAATGAGTGTTTGGAAATTTGAGGGATTGAGGCGGACAAAGTATTTGAAACAAGTTGAGATCGATCAGATGAAAGTTGACTATCAAATTTTGCTTGCATAATTTGGGAATTCAGTGGGACATTCAATGGGATGCAAAGAGAAAATTGAGCATAAGGAACGAACAGTTGGGATGCGCTTGAGCGAAGCGATGGATTAATTGACGGATAGCGAGCACGGACTATGATTTTAGGCAACACATTTGAGCTGTTGGTTGAGTAATAAAATACAAGCTGGTTTGGAGGGGCAATGCGATGGATTCATACGAACTTGAAGGATTTTGGATATTGCTGCTCGAGAAGTCGACTTAGGTTTAGCAGAAGTAGAATTTTGGGCAAAATGGTGCAACGATGGTAGACGGATTCTTCGAAAAGACGTAAACGGATTGAGGCAACAACGGAAGGCAAAGATTGGTGGCAAACAGACTTTTGAAGATAGCTAAATGTGGGAGCAATAATTAAGCAAATTACTGTGCTGCTCAAGTAAGTTGGACGTGTATTGTGAGACGCGGCAAACGGATAAGAATTTGAGCAAGTCTTGAGTTTCGATGAATCGTTGCAATTGGTAATGCGAGTAGACGAACATGGCAATTCAAAAATTTGATGGATTCAGGGCAGAACGATGGATTGATGAAAGACGGTTTCAACGAGCGCAGTTCTCGAATTGTGGCTTGGATAGATAGCAAGACTCTAGGTGGTTAAGTGGCATTGGTTGATTGATCATCAGAGGTAGTGCATGAAGTTCTCGGATTCGAAAGTTTGCTCGGATAAAATGGTTGGATTATGGTTCGGATTTACAGAGGAGATATAGCATGGTTCGTAGTAACTGTCCATCGTGATGACTTACAATTATCGAGCATAGCTTCGGGATAGCTGACCCTAGCGACTTGACCGCCAGATCAGAGATGAATATGGTAGACCCATAGAACGAACCTTGAGGTGGCACATTTGGGAATGCGTCGGGAGCAGATGTGAGTAGTGTGTGTTGGAGATTTGGCTTATTGATTGAGTGTTGGATTTGAGAGATCCTTGGGATAGCCTTCAGCTGAAGATGCAGCCGGAAGATCGGAGCAATGGTGGAAATAGCCTAGTCAACTGATGAGATTCAGAGTCACTGATTTTATCGATAGCATTGCCTCTGACTCATCATGCCCTGGAAGGGAATAGCATTCATATGAATTGACGACTGTGAAACTAGCTCGTGAAGTTAAAGCAGCGGCTCGTTCAGATTAAATTCTTGCAAATACTGGAAGGGACATATGTGCCTCAGATTTACAAGATGCATCGGAACTTAGTCTGGGAAGCGTGCTCGTTCAGAAGGCAAAGGTGATATCCTATGCTTCGAGGCAGTGGAAGCAGCGCGAAGAACTATTCCATGCACAACCTAGGAATTGTGGCGAGTGTGTCCACGTTGAAATCGTGGTGACACTATCCCTTTGGCATGGCGGCAAAATTTTCGTGGATCACACGAACCTCAATATAGATGTTCACCCAACGAGGAATTGAGATTAAGGAAGAGGTGTTTGGTTGAGCTGATAAGAGCAAAGTTTGATATTTGGGTAAGTCACCTAGTTGGGGTAGTATCAGTTGAGATGATCGTTCGATGCATGAGATATATTTGGAGATGTTGCTAGTGCGGATTCAAAAATAGTTGGATGGATTGAGTTGGAACACGAACTGATTGAGTCGGTGGGAAATCATCATATTTGAGACTAGTGCTCAAGCGAATATGTTGGAATAGAAATTAGGATTGGTTCAATTAGGAGTAAAGCTAATGGATGCCTCGGACATAAAGATACCCTTGTAACTTGTTCAAATTTGCTATCGCAAAGCTCGGGAAATGCATGTATTTTAGGGACGTCTTAAATATGTGTACGATCTAAAACTAAGCGATACGAGAAATTCGTATTGAGCTGCAAGGAGGATGTGGGAATATAAAATTTGTACGAGCGTTCAGCAGAGCGAGATGCTGAGTCAGGATCGTGAGTATGAGAGTTGTATAAAGCAGAGTTATGAATTGGACAAGCGGCATATGATAGGAATGAGTACCAGCACGGTTCGTGGACGAACCTGATTCTAAGTGGTATATTATGTAACGTCCCACAACCGTACGGTGCGTTACGCTGAGTCGGATTGAATAAAATAATAGCTGGTTACATTTGATTTGTTGGATTTTGGGAAGAAGTATTGATTGAGTTGGTTTCATGTGCAGATGGCTAACGAAGTTCGATGGAAATCAGGTGTTCGTTCAGAGAAGTACTAAGATAGCTGGATTAGAGCGATAATGCCGTCTTTGTCACTACCACATTCTGAAAACAGGGGTATTTTCGACTTTTTATAAATTATTAATATTTATATTAAATGTTTTCTCGATATGTGTATTTAAATTAAATAATTGTATGAGAGGTATATTTAAATATTTACAGTGTTCATTAAGGTCTGAGCTGGTAGACTGGACTTAGAAGCCCACTAGACGAACACCTGTACGAATTATAGGATTACGTGTTAATTGTATTAATTAGGATTTTAATTATTGGATGTCGTAATTAATTACCGTAATTTATTTAATTATTGCGTATTATCGTTGCTTCAATATTTGGAGCGATACCCTAGCTTTTGCCTTCCAACAAATTTCACAACCTTGCCCTAGACATGCCTGCCTTCCTTTCTGCCATTTTTATAATTCATAATTATGCTCTCTTGTGCTTCATTTTAGCCGCACAACAATCGTCGCGGACGTTTATTTATTTTCTGAATAAATTTTGACTTTGTATCGTTGTGCGTTCCAATCGAAATTGGAGGCAAATCTTGACCTATTTTTCGTACGACCCAAATTAGAGTAATATTCTGTTCTGAGTCTTCTTCAGTAATGATATTGATGACCCGACCTGATTTTGGTCCCATGTACTCCTAATTAATTTTAGAACGCAGCTTGCATTTATTTCTAATTAAATTGAGGATACCATTTTGTCTGATCCCGTTAATCCCAGTTTAATTCCAGTACCCTGCTATTTGAGCCCATATCGAACACATAACGCCCCCTCATCCTACAAAACGCCAAATACCGAATCGCCCACCAAATTTTTATCATTTTATGTGTTCGTACAATTTTCCGAATTTAAGGGGGCTAATTTACAATTATTACATTAGGTGCCATCACCCATTGGCCAAAACCAAATGGAGAGGTCACAAAATTGGGTCCAATTTATACTCATCCATTCACCACTCCTCATGAAAAAATTATTTTTCTTCATGACAAATCCTATCCCTCCATTTTGAATAGGAGCATCTACACCCTCCATCCTTTCACCAATCCCCTATAAAACATCACATCACCCCCACTCTTCCCTAGGAAAACCCTAATCCCCAAAAACCTAGGCTAGCCCACACCCAACCGTAGCCTCCACATTTTTATTCTTTTTCTTCTGCTCTTCTTCTTCTTCTTCTTCTTCTTCTTTCTTCTTCTTCTCCTTTCTTTTTAAATTAGACGAAAGGGGGGGAATGAACACCACCACCACTGTTCCTTGCCACTCCGGCTGACAACCCGGCCAGCTCCGGCCGAGTCTCGAGCCCGACTCTGGCTGCTCATCCCGAGTCCGCAGCTCAGGCCTGCATCAACTCCGGCCGGCAGTACAGCTCGACCCCATACATCTCCTCCCGCTCACCCAGTCCAGCCAGCTTCGTCGAGCCGGGCGCTGCACCTCCCTGCACAGCCGAGCCGAGCCCCGAGCTCCTGACCCGGAGCTCCCCCTACATTCCCTACTCCGGCCGTACGTCTTCTCCGACCGGCCAACCACCCTGTCCACCACCATAACTCATCAACTCCTCGGTGCTCCGGTCGAACACCAGCCGACACCGTCCCACTCTTCATTCCCTCCACCACCCTGCTCGCCACCCGACTCCCTGCATCCTCCTCACCGGCTCCTTCTCGTCACTGACTCCGGCAGCCAGTTCAGCCGCACCACCACCACAAGTCATCTTCTTCCCGAGTTTCCCCTGCTCCCTGTTCCGGCAGCCACCCTCGCCTTCGTCATCAATGTCACCACCGTCGTCTTCACCCCGTTCAGCCTCCCTCGACTCCTTCCTACTCCGTTCATCTCCCCCGGAGCCCCGCTGCAGCTCCTCCACCATCTCCCTCCTGCACTCCGGCCAGTGGCCTCCGACCACCATCCCGGTGAGCTTCCCTCCTTCTTCATTATGTATATACATGTATATATATATATACATACGTATATACGTATATGCATATACTAATATATATATATATATATATATATATATATATATATATGTAAATTATGTATTTAATTAATGTTTAATATGAATGTGTATATATATATATTTAATAATGTACATGTAAGTATATGTATGTATTTAATACAATTTGTATATATGTATATATATATATATATATATATATATATATATATATATATATATATATATATATATATATATATTTTGTATATACTTAATATATTTTATATATATATAATTGGTATATATGTATACATACATTTTTAGTATATGTATGTAATTATTAATTGGTGAATATATAAATATAAATATTTTATTTTGTTATATGTTTAATAAAAATGTATTTTAGTATATATGTATGTGTAGCATAATATACATATTTATTTTGGTATAAATATGTACATATATATACGTATATGGTATATATGTAATTTCACTTAGTATATATATATATATATATATATATATATATATATATATATATATATATATATATATATATATATATATATATATATATATATATATATATATATTTATATATTATATATTATATATATTTATATATTTATATATATATATATATATATATATATATATATATATATATATATATATATATAGTACATCCTCAAAATCAGTATATATGTATATATACATTAATGTATATGTTAGTTAAATAGGTGTAATGTGTGTTAGATGTCTATCTACTAGATGACCCTAGTTGACCAGTATCATACCGGGCATAGCCCTGAGTTCAATACATTTGTGTTGTGTTAGTGTAGCATCTGATGCAAGGTTACATTTATTACATGTCTATAGGACTGTCGGATCCTCCAGGCGATACTCTGGGGCAGGACATGGGTTTTACCAGCTAAGGACCCAAGGCGAGTACATTCTCTGATTAGTTTCTTGTTTATGATATCCCCTATGTTCATTGTATCTAGTGTAAATATCCATGCTCTTGACACGATGGTTACACGGATTGGTATATACGGATCTCGTCATGAGATATTATTCCTTGTTCATGGTATAGCTTGTACAAGTCTTGTTTCATTGTTATCTTGTACATGTACAGACACTGATTTCCGGGGAGATTTGCTACCTCCCTAGGGAATCTCGTGCCATAGCGTACCATGGTTGGATCTACTATACCAGTCGGGGGTGGGGAGTATTTTAGTATAGATATGTGATCATACCCAACTCTACATGCATCATAGCTCACCCCACATCTCACGTCGGGTGCGGCCTGACCATTTACATGCTTCATAGCTGTTACGTGTGATTAGCCTGACCTCTACATGCATCATAGCTAACCAACGGTTAGCCTGACCTTACATGAATCATAGCTAATCACATGTAAACAGCCTGATCAAGTTCCCAAGTCGATCACATGTTAAAGCTAGTACTCACACACTTAGTCATAGTATTCTTGCTCATCGACATATTATTTCTTTTTCTGCATTTACTTACAGTATTTCCAGTATATCCTTTATTGTACATTTCTCGTACATATACATGCATCTTGTATATTTCCATCTATATACTGCTACATAGTTTATATTATTGATTTAGAACTGCTATTTAGAAATGTACTTTGCTCCTTCCTGACTGGAAAAACATTTTCCAGACTATGCCTAGAGGACTGGTATCTGACACTTGTGGACCACAGGGTGAGTAGCTGCAGTCTTGGACTTAGTAGTGCAGTCGTAATTCCGGGAGGTTTAGCCGAAATCACTAGTTATCTAGTTAGTTCTTTTAGCATATTATTTTGGTACCGGATTTGTCTCCGAGATTTTTGTAGAGACTTGGATTTATTGTTGAGTTAGATTTATTTACATTAGACTTGTGTTGTATTTCATTTTTATTTCTTCGATTTCTTATCGTGCTGTAGTTGTGATTGAGTATGTGTTCATTTATTTTGTGTCATCCGTGCCTCCTTATGGGGATTGGATGCTCGTGTGAGATTGCTTAGTTAGTATCATGACCTAGACAGCGTTCTACCGTCGATGCTGCGGCGTAGGCTGGACGTACCCGCACACTCGTGCCCCTATACCGGGTGCGGGTCGTGACACGTTTTTAGTGGTGGCCCATGCAGGTCAGACTTCGCAAGTTGTGCGATATCGTGGTAGTGCGACGTCATAGTTTTACTACTGCGTGCCTGTTATAGAATATAGGACATAGGATACTAGGATGAGAGAGGATACTCAATCACAAAATTCTTGAGAGATTCCTGGGACGACTCCTTGAGAATCTTATTATAATTCCAATTTAAATCCTTCGCCCTCGTTTCCGTTCGTTCTCACTCGTTGATATTGAGTTTGATTCTTGTTGACCAGTTGTTAAATTTAATTCTTGGTATCGCTATTGAGTTAAATTCTTATCAAGATAAATTTTATGGACTAAACTTTACGATATAATCTGATGACATATATTGATGAGAACAGTGAGAAAGGTAAAACGTCTACTTTGGTTATGGAACCTAGAGTTTATCGCAGCCGTACCGATTAGCGTGGCGAAAATTCTAGATAAAATGTCTATAGGGTTGCGTACTTTAGTTACGGAACCTGTCGTTTATCGCACCTATGCTTACTGGCGTGGCGAGGATTTTAAGCGTCATGCAGACATGTATGATTATCAGGTTGTATCTTAAATTGGTTCTTAAATATCATCTCAACACTTATCTATTTCTGTTAATACAAGACTTTATTCCATCGTTCTTTTGTTGCTAGTAGTAGAAACACCTTCAGTCCTCAACCCAGTTCCTTTTGAGCTTCTATTCTTTGAGGATTCCTTGTTAAGTATGATAATTAATGACTTGTAATTATGTCTATATTGACTGAGAATTGCTTGTGAGTTTGTAAGTGTTCCCTAGTTGGACATGTGAGCAGTAGGCCTTAACCTAGAGTTAACCCATAACATAGTACCTTGTAACAATAGTTCTAGGATAGGTATCATTATAGTACTTGTCACGCCCCGATCTCCCGCAGGCAGTCGGCCGTTCCCGCTAGGCGGGAATCACCCTCGCCAGCGCTCCCGCGGAACGATTGCTTAACCCATCCGGGCGTGATGCCGCACGAGCGTGAGCCACGCCCGTGCAAGGCCATGGTTCATTGGCTGGCGGCAAGAGTTCTAAGCCACAGAGTCACACAGATTATCCGAGTGCAGCGGAGTTTAGGAACGCATAGCGATTCGATAACAGGTTCACTGAGTCGACAAATATAGCGGAAGCATTGAAACACAAGTTGAAGTGAAGCAAGCTCTTTATTGATATAACATGTGTTACAGGCGGCGTATAGCCGAGATTACAAGTCGCTCAAGCCTCTCTCTCTGAAATAGTATAAGCGTGCCAAGTGGCTACAATCGTGGGATAATTTTTATAGGCGATGGTCAGGCGATGTTCACAACTTATGTCTTGTATATGTGCTTCAGTCCCGGATGCACCGTTGCTTCGGAGTGATCTCCACGCCTTAGCACGTACGAAGGAGGCGTCCGCACCGAACGAGGTTCTCCCGCACCCTGCATATCAAACTGGTGGATTATCAGTACATTGAATGCACTGGTGGGGAAGCTACTCGCCCGCTCGACAAATCCAAATACGTAATACAGGTTCCGTGCACAACTATTAAGTTATCTTTCTAGTTGCCTTATGATCAGTTTCATACAAACATTGAATAGCCTAACGTGTCGGGCAGTGCGTCGTGCGATGTTTGAGGAAACACGGCGAGACTTACCAACTTACCATTTGTCCTTCCCTGTCCAAGGCAAACATTGTTAATTCAAGCACGGGCAAGCATAAACATTCAGGAGGCATAGCATATGCAAACACGAGGGTTCTTGTAACATGATCGTTCAGGTGTTAAGTTATTCATTGATGCTATGCAATGACTCGCACGCGGATAGCCGCTAAGCGAGGATGACTTGTTTATCTTCCATTTTACAAGCAAGCATTGAATAGTTATAATGTTCAAGTTTAAACACACGAGGTGGACAGAGTCATGGATAAGGATAACATGCAACGAGAGCACACGATGAACACACGATGCGTTACAAGTTATCCCATCCGCACACGATGACTAAGCCACAAGTTTAATTGCACACGATGATCACTGGCTTGATGCCATAATGGACTAGTCATGAACATGGATAACAAGCATCGGGAGCTCATATTAAATACACGATAACACACGATGCATTGCAAGCTATCCAGTCCGCACACAATGACTACACACGAAGTCTGCCCGGATCGGATCGGTGCCAGTGCCCCAGCACTGTCCGCAGAACTTATACCCTTGTGCACAAGTTGTCCATGATCGAACACGATTATTAATTTACACACGAGCATATGAGATTCATTTAGCTATTGGATATGCACAGTCTCCTGGGCTGCTGTAAGCCCGCACACGAGGGAGACTTGCAGGGAGATCCAAATACCTGAATGAGTCTTGCCATAGGAGCATGATTCTTTTACTTGGCATGATGCAGTCCCCTGGATCGGGAACTGCCTTGGTGACCTAACGGTCCCGGATACTTGCAGGGTTATTCAGGCACGGAACGACCACGTAATAGTCTTCCGGGGTTTGGATGAAAACAATGCAACATTCAAGCAGACAAGCATGCGTTTCTAAGTAACATAAGCAGGCACGTTGCTCGGGCCCGAAGGTAAGCCGAGAGTTTAAACCGTTAAGGGACTTAGCATGCGAGGTCTGAATATAAGCAGTATTTTATTTCCATGTTCTAGCAAGCAATACAGTTGGGATTATTCTCTTAGCTAGATGCGTTGGATTTATTAGCATGCAGGGGGTTATCACCTAGCGACTAGCATGAATATTACAGATTTTATGTGTGCTGGCTAAGCAAAGACAAGTTCACCGTAGCCACCCACCTTAGCGATGATTCGCCTTGGTAGAGCGATACGTCTGAGCGAGCCTCTGAAAGTCCAAGCCAGATTCCTGTAGGGGCAAGTCTGGATATCCTTTGCGTCTCCTTTGAGGCAAAGTGGGTCAGGACAGCTGCACGATTGCCGTTTGAGACGGCAGTTCACTTGAGCGGAACGGGGTGTTACATCCTACCCAACTTAGAAAAAGTCTCGTCCTCGAGACTTACTGAGGACAAGCAGTAATCTAGGGTTGAGGCAATCCTAGACAAGTCGTTGTACTGGTTCGTTTGGATATTCACTTGCACAAGCTTCGAAATCAGCATATCGCTTAGACTGGATCGTGCGCACTTTCGAAGGGCCCCTCTAGCGTGAACACGTCAACCAGCTCAGTGATAGCGAAGTCTTAGCACTCGAGTTTCACCTATTCTTACGTCTTGGATGGTGCACTAGTTCAAGGCGTCCCTCGAATAGATGCATTCAACCAAACTTAGAGTTAGTGAAATCGGACAAGCTACTAGCGATACTCTCAAGGGTTCGCACAGGTTGGCACAAAGGCCACTCGCAGCATACAACCAGACAAGCAAGCATATCATTCAAAACGCATTTTGAAAGTATTTAGACTTATTGTTGGAATATCCTATCGAGGCATTGAGAGAGAGCGTGCACATAACCCACGAACGAGCTTTCGAAACAGAGATATCGAATTGAATTCCAAAGGCGTAGAAGCCAGGCTCTGATACCAACATGTCACGCCCCGATCTCCCGCAGGCAATCGGCCGTTCCCGCTAGGCGGGAATCACCCTCGCCAGCGCTCCCGCGGAACGATCGCTTAACCCATCCGGGCGTGATGCCGCACGAGCGTGAGCCACGCCCGTGCAAGGCCATGGTTCATTGGCTGGCGGCAAGAGTTCTAAGCCACAGAGTCGCACAGATTGTCCGAGGGCAGCGGAGTTTAGGAACGCATAGCGATTCGATAATAGGTTCACTGAGTCGACAAATATAGCGGAAGCATTGAAACACAAGTTGAAGTGAAGCAAGCTCTTTATTGATATAACATGTGTTACAGGCGGCGTATAGCCGAGATTACAAGTTGCTCAAGCCTCTCTCTCTGAAACGGTATAAGCGTGCCAAGTGGCTACAATCGTGGGATGATTTTTACAGGCGATGGTCAGGCGATGTTCACAACTTATGTCTTGTATATGTGCTTCAGTCCCGGATGCACCGTTGCTTCGGAGTGATCTCCACGCCTTAGCACGTACGAAGGAGGCATCCACACCGAACGAGGTTCTCCCGCACCCTGCATATCAAACTGGTGGATTATCAGTACATTGAATGCACTGGTGGGGAAGCTACTCGCCCGCTCGACAAATCCAAACACGTAATACAGGTTCCGTGCACAACTATTAAGTTGTCTTTCTAGTTTCCTTAGGATCAGTTTTATACAAACATTGAATAGCCTAACGTGTCGGGCAGTGCGCCGTGCGATGTTTGAGGAAACACGGCAAGACTTACCAACTTACCATTTGTCCTTCCCTGTCCAAGGCAAATATTGTTAATTCAAGCACGGGCAAGCATAAACATTCAGGAGGCATAGCATATGCAAACACGAGGGTTCTTGTAACATGATCGTTCAGGTGTTAAGTTATTCAATGATGCTATGCAATAACTCGCACGCGGATAGCCGCTAAGCGAGGATGACTTGTTTATCTTCCATTTTACAAGCAAGCATTGAATAGTTATAATGTTCAAGTTTAAACACACGAGGTGGACAGAGTCATGGATAAGGATAACATGCAACGAGAGCACACGATGAACACACGATGCGTTGCAAGTTATCCCATCCGCACACGATGACTAAGCCACAAGTTTAATTGCACACGATGATCATTGGCTTGATGCCATAATGGACTAGTCATGGACATGGATAACAAGCAACGGAAGCTCATATTGAATACACGATAACACACGATGCGTTGCAAGCTATCCAGTCTGCACACGATGACTACACACGAAGTCTGCCCGGATCGGATCGGTGCCAGTGCCCCAGCACCGTCCGCAGAACTTATACCCTTGTGCACAAGTTGTCCATGATCGAACACGATTATTAATTTATACACGAGCACACGAGATTCATTTAGCTATTGGATATGCACAGTCTCTTGGGCTGCTGTAAGCCCGCACACGAGGGAGACTTGCAGGGAGATCCAAATACCTGAATGAGTCTTGCCACAGGAGCATGATTCTTTTACTTGGCATGATGCAGTCCCCTGAATCGGGAACTGCCTTGGTGACCTAACGGTCCCGGATACTTGCAGGGTTATTCAGGCACGGAACGACCACGTAGTAGTCTTCCGGGGTTTGGATGAAAATAATGCAACATTCAAGCAGACAAGTATGCATTTCTAAGTAACATAAGCAGGCACGTTGCTCGGGCCCGAAGGTAAGCCGAGAGTTTAAACCGTTAAGGGACTTAGCATGCGAGGTCTGAATATAAGCAGTATTTCATTTCCATGTTCTAGCAAGCAATACAGTTGGGATTATTCTCTTAGCTAGGTGCGTTGGATTTATTAGCATGCAGGGGGTTATCACCTAGCGACTAGCATGAATATTACAGATTTTATGTGTGCTGGCTAAGCAAAGACAAGTTCACCGTAGCCACCCACCTTAGCGATGATTCGCCTTGGTAGAGCGATACGTCTGAGCGAGCCTCTGAAAGTCCAAGCCAGATTCCTGTAGGGGCAAGTCTGGATATCCTTTGCTTCTCCTTTGAGGCAAAGCGGGTCAGGACAGCTGCATGATTGCCGTTTGAGACGGCAGTCCGCTTGAGCGGAACGGGGTGTTACAGTACTGAGAGTAAATGAGAGTATAGAGTATCAGTGATAGTTCCAAGAGTTATTATCAGAGCCAACATACCCGTCCTGGATGGTCATGATTATGTAATTGGATGATCTATGTAAACAATTAAATATCCAGGAATTATGTTAAGGATTAATGGAGCATGCTGTTTAATTTGATAATTGATATCGAGAGTGTTAAAGGTAAGGAAATATATATATATGCATAAAGAGTTATTATGAGATGTCATGAGTAGAGAAATATCAGGATTGGTAATAAAACTGGTGAAGCGTATCACAGATTAGTTTAACAGGCCGTAAAAGATTAAAGAAAAATACCTATACATCAATCGAGATGAAGAACCACATACTTGCCCAAGAGAGTAAAGAAACATGAGTGTTATAGAAGGTACAGGTAATCATGAGTTCTAATAAGGTTGATGAGATGATCCAATAATGAAGCTAGTGATATCATACCAAGAGTACTAATGATTCTATATCGAGGATTAGTCGAAAATGATGCTAATAACAGTAAGCACTCTGCGTGATGATAATTAGATGATATACCAGTTGATATAGATTGAAAATCATGAAAGAAAATACGTGTGATGATAACTTAAATTATTGGGAGTAATAGTACAATTAATTTCGGGCAGTACAATTTTAGTACCCAGTTGAGAGTTGTAGACAATAGATGTATTGAGTGCACCTCGAGTATTAGAGACCGTGAACACTTATATGTATATTTGTGGATTTAAAATTTAAGAGTGGAAATGAATTTTAATTCTTGAGAATTATTGAGGAGTTGAGATTGTGTCATTAGAATTTTAAGGATTCCAAATTTGATTCAATAAACAGGGTCAAGGCTATAAAGATTTTATACGTGATTAAAAATTTGATTTCAATATTGAATATTTGACCCTTGAGGAAGTATACATTTTGTTGTTGAAAGGTTAAATTTTGATGATTTTATTATGAGGATAAAATTTTATGGTGGAAGAGAAATATATATTAGTAGATGATATACATGTGTAAGGATCTGTTGATTTGAGCATGATTGAGATGGCACTGCAGACTGGCTTGGGTGTCCACCTAGAGTTGTATTAGAAAGGGGCTTAGTACTTAGTATGGTGTTGCACTTGACGTGTATTTGAGTGATAAGAACAACTAGTATGAACAATTGTAGTAGGAACGAGAACTAGCAGTGGGTGTACTTATAGTAGAACAAGAGGTACCTAAAGAGATAGAGGTATCAAACTTTACATGCATCATTTGACCTATAATTGTGTTAGAGGTTCTTGGTATCAGATTTTGGTATTAATAGACAGGTGTGTGCAATATGGGTGTATTCATGGATCTTGTGGATTAATGATTAGTTGATATGGGTACCAGTGGACAAGGATAGGAATTAGTTAGTGAATGTGCCAGAGTTAAGTGTATGTTAGAGATAGAAGATACTGCAAGAAATATGTTAGCAGGTTCCTTCTTTTCTTTTCTCAGGTTTGTTTTCGTCTTCTGATTGATTGATTCCCTAGTACCGTAGCTTGTATTCATTATTTTCTTGTTAGAATGTAGTTAGTAGTACACCCTGACAGAGACTGCAATACCATGACGAAAGACACATGACCGTACATATTTTTCTTAGATTGCATGGCTGTAGGTAGAATTTTCTTAAACCATGATTATTGGGGTTTGACCATAGTAGATTTATGAAGAGGTTATGACTTGACAAGAGAAACGAGATGCTAAAATTTTGGAAGATAAGCATAAAGAGTTAAGGATTTAATATGGCAGATTTGATGAATCATTGATTTTGTCAAGATTGAGATATGATTAAATTACCATTAAAATTCAAGGATAAACATTAATTTAAATGAGAGATAAAGAATTTAATATGGTAGGATTGATGATTATTGATTATGATATATCTATCATTAAAAACTTGAAGAAATTTAGGAGATTGTCATTATATTTATTTGACCGCAAGTTATGAATTTTAAAATTTTATATTGTGGACGTTGCATTTGAAGGATCTATAAGTGTCGCATTGTTGAGTATTTTGAGAAAAAAGGAAACCGAAGAATAAGATCATTGATGGATTATTGTTTGGATTCAGACATTTTGGGACGAGATTTAATTTTTTATATGCATTGATTGAAATTAAATTTGAGGAATAGATATCAAATTTCGCGTATTTAATTAACTTAAAAATTCGGAGGAAATTGTGAGAAAAATGGAGACTGATTTTATTTCGAGGATTTTTCAGGAATACAATAATCTCAGAATTTTTGAAAATTATGAAATAATAAGGTGGATTGTTTCAGAATTTTGTGGGTTGGTGAATTTAACCGTTGATGGAAAATAATATGATAAATAAATACTACTATGAGGATTTTAAATTTCGAGGACGAAATTCTTTTAAGGAGGGTAGACTTGTCACTACCACATTCTGAAAATAGGAGTATTTTCGACTTTTTATAAATTATTAATATTTATATTAAATTTTTTCTCGATATGTGTATTTAAATTAAATAATTGTATGAGAGGTATATTTAAATATTTACAGTGTTCATTAAGGTCTGAGCTGGTAGACTGGACCTAGAAGCCCACTAGACGAACACAAGTCCAAATTATAGGATTACGTGTTAATTGTGTTAATTAGGATTTTAATTATTGGATGTCGTAATTAATTACCGTAATTTATTTAATTATTGCGCATTGACGCTGCTTCAATATTTGGAGCGATATCCTAGCTTTTGTCTTCCAACAAATTTCACAACCTTGCCCTAGACATGCCTGCCTTTCTTTCTGCCATTTTTTTTAATTCATAATTATGCTCTCTTGTGCTTCATTTTAGCCGCACAACAATCGTCGCGGACGTTTATTTATTTTTTGAATAAATTCTGACTTTGTATCGTTGTGCGTTCTAATCGAAATTGGAGGCAAATCTTGACCTATATTTCGTACGACCCAAATTAGAGTAATATTCTGTTCTGAGTCTTCTTCAGTAAAGATATTGATGACCCGACCTGATTTTGATCCCATGTACTCCTAATTAATTTTAGAACGCAACTTGCATTTATTTCTAATTAAATTGAGGATACCATTTTGTCTGATCCCGTTAATCCCAGTTTAATTCCAGTACCCTGCTATTTGAGCCCATACCGAACACACAACGCCCCCTCACCCTACAAAATGCCAAATACCGAATCGCCCACCAAATTTTCATCATTTTATGTGTTCGTGCAATTTTCTGAATTTATGGGAGCTAATTTGCAATTATTACATTAGGTGCCATCACCCATTGGCCAAAACCAAATGGAGAGGTAACAAAATTGGGTCCAATTTACACTCATCCATTCACCACTCCTCATGAAGAAATTATTTTTCTTCATGACAAATCCTATCCCTCCATTTTGAATAGGAGCATCTACACCCTCCATCCTTTCACCAATCCCCTATAAAATATCACATCACCCCCACTCTTCCCTAGGAAACCCTAATCCCCAAAAACCTAGGCTAGCCCACACCCAACCGTAGCCTCCACATTTTTATTCTTTTTCTTCTTCTCTTCTTCTTCTTCTTCCTTCTTCTTCTTCTCCTTTCTTTTTAAATTAGAAGAAAGGGGGGAATGAACACCACCACCACTGTTCCTTGCCACTCCGGCTGACCACCCGGCCAGCTCCGGCCGAGTCTCGAGCCCGACTCTGGCTGCTCATCCCGAGTCCGCAGCTCCGGCCTGCATCAACTCTGGCCGGCAGTGCAGCTCGACCCCGTACAGCTCCTCCCGCTCACCCAGTCCAGCCAGCTTTGTCGAGCCGGCCGCTGCAACTCCGTACACAGCCGAGCCGAGCCCCGAGCTCCTGACCCGGAGCTCCCCCCTACATTCCCTACTCCTGCCGTGCGTCTTCTCCGATCGGCCAACCACCCTGTCCACCACCATAACTCATCAACTCCTTGGTGCTCCGGTCGAACACCAGCCGACACCGTCCCACTCTTCATTCCCTCCACCACCCTGCTCGCCACCCGACTCCCTGCATCCTCCTCACCGGCTCCTTCTCGTCACTGACTCCAGCAGCCAGTTCAGCCACACCACCACCACAAGTCATCTCCTCCCCGAGTTTCCCCTGCTCCCTGTTCCGGCAGCCACCCTCGCCTTCGTCATCAATGTCACCACCGTCGTCTTCACCCCGTTCAGCCTCCCTCGACTTCTCCCTACTCCGTTCATCACCCCCGGAGCCCCGCTGCAGCTCCTCCACCATCTCCTCCCTACACTCCGGCCAGTGGCCTCCAACCACCACCCCGGTGAGCTTCCCTCCTTCTTCATTATGTATATACATACGTATATATGTATATGCATATACTAATATATATATATATGTAAATTATGTATTTAATTAATGTTTAATATGAATGTGTATATATGTATTTAATAATGTACATGTATGTATTTTAATTATGTATCAAATAGTGTATTTAATATGTATATATATGTATTTAATTAATGTATATGTATATGTATATATTTAATATAATTGGTATACATGTATGTATATGTATGTATTTAATAGAATTTGTATATATGTATATATATATATATATTTTTGTATATACTTGGTATATATGTATGTATGTATACATACATTTTTAGTATATGTATGTAATTATTAATTGGTGAATATATAAATATACATATTTATTTTGTTATATGTTTAATAAAAACGTATTTTAGTATATATGTATGTGTAGCCTAATATACATATTTATTTTGGTATAAATATGTACATATATATACGTATATGGTATATATGTAATTTCACTTAGTATATATATATATATATATATATATATATATATATATATATATATATATATATATATATATATATATATAAAGTACATCCTCAAAATCAGTATATATGTATATATACATTAATGTATATGTTAGTTAAATAGGTGTAATGTGTGTTAGATGTCTATCTACTAGATGACCCTAGTTGACCAGTATCATACCGGGCATAGCCATGAGTTCAATACATTTGTGTTATGTTAGTGTAGCATCTGATGCAAAGTTATATTTATTACATGTCTATAGGACTGTCGGATCCTCCAGGCGATACTCTGGAGCAGGACATGGGTTTTACCAGCTAAGGACCCAAGGCGAGTACATTCTCTGATTAGTTTCTTGTTTATGATATCCCCTATGTTCATTGTATCTAGTGTAAATATCCATGCTCTTGACACGATGGTTACACGGATTGGTATATACGGATCTCGTCATGAGATGTTATTCCTTGTTCATGGTGTAGCTTGTACAAGTCTTGTTTCATTGTTATCTTGTACATGTACAGACACTAATTTTCGGAGAGATTTGCTACCTCCCTAGGGAATCCCGTGCCATAGTGTACCATGGTTGGATCTACTATACCAGTCGGGGGTGGGGAGTATTTTAGTATAGATATGTGATCATATCCAACTCTACATGCATTATAGCTCACCCCACATCTCACGTCGGATGCGGCCTGACCATTTACATGCTTCATAGCTGTTACGTGTGATTAGCCTGACCTCTACATGCATCATAGCTAACCAACGGTTAGCCTGACCTTACATGAATTATAGCTAATCACATGTAACCAGCCTGATCAAGTTCCCAAGCCGATCATATTTTAAAGCTAGTACTCACATACTTAGTCATAGTATTCTTGCTCATCGACATATTGTTTCTTTTCCTGTATTTACTTACAGTATTTCCAGTATATCCTTTATTGTACATTTCCCGTACATATACATACATCTTGTATATTTCCATCTATATACTGCTACATAGTTTATATCATTGATTTAGAACTGCTATTTAGAAATGTACTTTGCTCCTTCCTGACTGGAAAAATATTTTTCAGACTATGCCCAGAGGACTGGTATCTGACACTTGTGGACCATAGGGTGAGTAGCTGCTGTCTTGGACTTAGTAGTGTAGTCGTGATTCCGGGAGGTTTAACCGGAATCACTAGTTATCTAGTTAGTTCTTTTAGCATATTATTTTGGTACCGGATTTGTCTCCGGCATTTTTGTTGAGACTTAGATTTATTGTTGATTTAGATTTATTTACATTAGACTTGTGTTGTATTTCATTTTTATTTCTTTAATTTCTTATCATGCTGTAGTTGTGATTGAGTATGTGTTCATTTATTTTGTGTCATCCGTGCCTCCTTATGGGGATTGGATGCTCGTGTGAGATTGCTTAGTTAGTATCATGACCTAGACAGCGTTCTACCGCCGATGTTACGGCGTAGGCTGGACGTACCCGCGCACTCGTGCCCCTATACCGGGTGCGGGTCGTGACAGTCTTCCTTAGTCCGATCGGTCGGATGATTTGGAGAGCACGACCTGCTCGCACGGTCATACCAGTTGAGTAGATCCAGCTTTGCATCAGACCACGGGTTCAAGGGATTGGCCGTATCGGCAGGACATGATGCTTAATGGAATCAAATATTGTGAGTGGGCTCTTTCCCTTCTCCTCTACTCCTTCATGCCTAATAATATGGAAAACATGTAAAGGCTTGAACACTTGGACTGGAACTTGGGAATCACTGTACTGAGGCGTGCATAGAGTGTACGTCGTTTGCTTGGATAGTATTGTGGCTTGAATTGGTGTAAACCCCCTGAATTTACAAAATTTTAAAAAACTGGATTTTTCACAATTTTCTGGATTTTTCTGGGATTTTTCTGTAATTTAAAACAGGGTTTTAATTATTCAATGATTTTTAATTGATAATAAATGATATTAAAATATTATAAAAATAATATTTTTGGATGTAAAATGAAAAACTGGACTTAGGGCAATTTTTCTGGAATTTATCGGACCCCGGACCTATTTTTAAATTACCAAAAACTATTTATTTAATTTATTAATTAATTTTCTGATATTATTTATTATTATTATTGATTTTATTATTTTTATTTTATTTTTCTTCGGCCCGCGGCCCGTTGGGCCGGCCCGGCCCAGCCCAACCCGGCCCAGACCCCGCCCAGCGGGTTGGGTCGGATCCGCCGCCGCCCGACCCGCAACCCCCGACCCGCAAACCCACGACCCAGCTCCCCCACGGCCCGCTTCCTCCGCCGCCCTGCCCGCGGCCACGTCTCCGCCCGCGCCGCGCTGCCCGCCACGACCCGCCCCACGTCCACCGCGCCCTCCGCCTTGCCCGGCGCCAGCCCCCTTTATAAACCCCTCCCCCTCAGCTCCTCCCTCCGGCCACCGAAACCCCCGTCAACCCTCCGCCACTCTCCGCCGCCCTCGCCGAGACTCCGCCGCCGCCCGCAGCACCATCTCCCCCGGCCTCCCTCCTCCTCTCCACCGTCGAGCTCCGTCGACGGCCACCGCAACCCACAGCAGACAGCAGCCGCTGCAGCTCGAGCAGCGCCCCGCCGCTGCTCCGGCCGCCTCCGGTACCTGCGCCGCCTCCGCCCGGCTTCGCCGCCCTCCGCCGCGTGCCCCCAGCCCTCCGCCTCAGCCGCCCGGCCGCCCAGCCGCCGGAGCTCCGCCGCAGAGCACCGAAGCCCTAACCCTAACCCTAACCCTAATTCTCGGTTCCTGTGTCCGACACGTGTCGGACACGATTTTGACCCCGGTTTCTCGGGTCCCTTCAGGTGCGTGTAACTTTTTGCTCGTAGCTCCGTTTTCGATTTCGCAAATTGCGTTGCGAAGCCTGTATGACCCTCTCGGTGTCCGGACAAACTGTTCGGGGCATCGCGTCCTGTGGTGATCGCACACCGCGATCCAAAAACAGGAAAAACCAGACCCTGTTTCACCCCGGAACCGAGTACGTCCCGCCAAACGGGATGACTTGGTCGCGTGCGGTCTTCACAGACACGAGCGCCTCATCGATACGGACGTGTGGGTTTTCGCGAAAGTCGATTTGGGTGTGCGTGCACACCGGAATCAACGCGTATCCGCGGACATCGCCCCGTATCCGTCTTTTCTGTAATTTACCCTAACTTTGTGTACACACGTCGGATCGAGACGAAACTTGCGCCATCGGACTCGTAGCGATACGCTGGTCCCGTGGGTCAAGTTTGGTTCGATTCTGAGAACGTTGACGAAATCGCGTGTCGTGGGCCCCACAGGCCCCGTTCGACGGGCGATTTTGTGAACGGCTCATCGGAATCCAATTCTGGAAGTTCCGTTGGGTTCGTATCAGCGTTTCTGACCTGTTGACACTAAGTTTGGTGAATTTGGAGACCGTTGACCCGAACGCATTTTTCGGTGCAAAGTGGGCCCACCGGTGGACCCCGTTTTGGCCCGAAACTGCTGTTTCTGCCCTTGTCTCCAAATTGGACCCAAGGACAGGCGTTTCTAGCTGATTGATATTTTCTGGATCTGATAGTGATGTTTATTTCAGCAACCGGAGTACCGCCTACAATTCTCGCCGAAGTCAGAACTGCGAACCGAGCCGGAATCACAGGCAAGTGTACCTCGCCGAAACTTGCAGCTTGCTACATATTTCCTGGACTTGGTTATACATCAGTGGGCAAGTAAAGCCTGCCAATTCTCAGATAATTCTGGTTAAAGTATTTACTTGATTGCTTGTAGTTTCATAAGTAACTTGCTTAACTGCTCAACCCAGGACACCTGACACTATTCATGTGACGGAATTGCCTGAGATATACCTGGTGATTCCGTATAGGTTACATATTCATGTCATTATAGTTTACATGCTTAGATTCTAGCCTGACTCATTGCATTAGTTCAAACTTGCGTGACTTGTACCTGATATATTCTGGAACTGTGATGTGAGATTTTATGGGGTGGGAAGAGTATTACCATATCAAGGCTGATTATAATATAAATAATGTTATCTGGAGGTGTCCTAGTCTCTGATGCAGAGCTATGGCACAAGTTCTGGCTCTTCGAGAAAATACTGGTATGGTTTCTTAGACACTGATCCTGTAGTAATCTCAGCCTGAGTATGACTAAAACTCTCACTTGCATATCACTAGCTGGTATACATATTTACCCTGCTGTTTATTTTATTGCTGCACTGCATATGTTTTGGCTTGTATTTTCTGTACCTTGTTATGTCCCCTGAGGACCTGGAATGGACTATGTCCCCAGGTACAGCTGAAGAAAACTACCCCGAGGTGTACGGTACTGGAGCACTCCTTGGAGCAGAACAAGGAACAGGGGACGAGATAGTGGCCGAAGACTTCTCTTGAGCACCGGCTTCAGTTATACAGTATTTCCATTTCCAGCATTTTAAATTCCTGTCTTTTCTTAAATGTAACAGACTAATTCTCGGATTTGTTCCCGAGATAGCTTATTTGAGATTTCAGTATTTATTTCCATTGCATAATTTCTGGCTTTTAATCTGTGACTTTCTGTGGATGAGATTAGAAATACCTGAGACTTGTACTTAGTATTGCTAGACTACAGCTTAAGCATGCCCTGATGGATCCATTAAATTGGGTTGTCCATCGGTGCGTGCTGCTGGCCATTGCTCACGTGCTCAGTCCCTCGTCATTTTGGGACTGGGGCGTGACAATTGGTTTGCGCATATGGATAGCGGGAGCTAGAGTTGGATTATACACTTGGGGCAGTTGGTTGAATGATTGGGATTATGCTTGGACAGTTGGAATGATACATAGAGGCATTGGGAATATCGAAAATTCGGGCGAGCGAGTGTGCATCCGTGCACGAGTATCATTTGGGCGTTGTCAAGCAAAGCGTGCAGTTGTGGTTCGAAACCGAACAACTGCATCGGCGAGGGCATTGTGCCACTGTTAGGGCATTGTACCACGGGATTATTCTGAGCGTGGGGTGTTGCACCCAATTTGAAATACTATGTTGAGAAGCGGCATTGTGCCTATGGGCATAACTTGAGATTTGGTGCCTTGGGCTATATGTTGGAAGAATGGTTATGGATATTTGGTTATGGATGCTTTGGTTGGATATTTGGTTGAACGAGTCTAGGATCGCTTGGTGGGGTGAGAATGTTCGATCCTCTCGTCATACCTACTTGATGTCTGCATGTCACGGACAACTTGTGCACAAGTTTTGGCATTTCCTCGAAATGGTATTTCTGGGGCACTAGAACCGTATCGATCCGGAGGAAAATATTTGATTCGTGCTAGTCGCGATGCATTGCGGAACCTCCAGCGGGGCTTGCTACCCGGGCTGATAGGGCGCGCCGTAATGCTTGGAATATGTCCTTTATGGCTTTGCCAGTGACTTCATATAGATAAGAGTTAGTTTGCTTTACTTTGGTTGGTTTGTGCTTCGTGTAGGCGCGGCCACCTTGCCTCGGCAAGAGTATGCACTTTGAGATTTGGATTGTAAGTTTTGGTTGAGGATGGATATTGAGGCTTGGTTGATGGTTCGATATGTTATCGTGTTGCTTACGTTTGAGTAGGACGGGTTGCATGCTAGTTTTTCTTCGAGTTGGATATATATTGCTTGTCGATTGGATTGAGTTAAATGCTTGCATGCTTAAACTGCTTTACAGCTTTCCTTAACATGTCATCCCTATGCCATGAAATGAATCTAGGATTCAACTAGAAAGATCACCATATAACTGTTTGCATTCACTATTTTACTTAGTGTCGGCTTAGACGAGTGGGTTACCCCGCTCACCAGTACGGCTGTGTACTGACCCACATTTGTGGGCATTATTTCAGGTACGCAGGTGTAGTGGCGCTGCTTGGATATACGGGACATGATGTATGAACTGTAAGTACCTTTGTGCGCTAGAGAAAAGAGCAAAAGTATTTCATCGCCTTTGAGGCAATCGCCTTTATGGCATTTCATTTGGACCCTATCAAGAGCTTCGATGCGTATTACTCTGATGTATGCTTGGTACACAATACTTGACTTTCGTTGCAATTTGGTCGTTTCGATGATAACTTTGGTGTTTGTCAACATCGCCTTGTACGAGCGCAACTCCAGGCTCGTACGGCATTACGTTCCGATGAAAACGATTGTCTTGCGGGAGAGCTGCAACGTGGTGATTCACGTTCAGCGGAGACATTTGAGCTTGCGGGAGATTGGGGCATGACAGTAAGGGCCCGACCACTATTAAGGGGGCGAGTTTCTCTCTCCACTTTATTCTCATTTCAATTCTAGACCCCCAATTGTGTTCTTTCCCAAATTAATTCATCCCTCCACAAAATTTAACCTAATTCACACTCATTCTCTCTCAATTTCATCAACTAAGAACCATTGGAGCTTGGATTGCAAAGAACACTTGAAGAAGAAGGAATTGACAAGGAGATTATGTCCTAATTGTGTCTATTAAGTATTTCATTGGGAATCCATCTCTCAATAGGTAAATTCTGAATTCACCTCTTAATTTAGACTATAATTTATGCATTTAAGCATTAGAAATTATCCCTTGGCTTAGGGATACCCATAGGATCAAGAACTAGGTTCTTATGACTTGTATTGTGGAATCTATATAGTAATTTGTGTCCTATTAGAGAGAATTTCGAGATTGACCCATCAAGTATGTGTCATGAGACCAATTAGATCTAATTAGACTTAGATCAGAGTTGTGGGAGTAGGTACGTGTTCATAATTGGACATGAGTATCATTGTATCTTGTGATATGATGTGACATGGGGTTCATTTTGGGTGATTTGTGTAATTACTCTTCAAATTTCTTTGTAGAAAGTTACATTAGTTATATAGAGATATAATTGATATGTATAATAGGTATTTGTAATTTATTATGGATTTTGACACTTGGGTTTCGTGCGTATCATGAGTATCCTAACTTTCCACTCTAAGTGTTTGTGAAAATGCCTAATTGTATATATGTTAAAGTAAGCATTTATATATATATATATATATATATATATATATATATATATATATGTGTGTGTGTGTGTGTGTGTGTGTGTGTGTGTGTGTGTGTATTATTAGTTATATGTATGTATATAGGTATATATATATATTAATTGAGGTATGTATATGAGTTACTTGTGTGGTAGGGTGTTGTGTGTGTGGCTGTGCTGCACACTGATGCAAGATGGGTGTTCAGTATATATAGATGTAGCAAGTTACATTAGTTATATATAGATGTAACTGATATGTATAATAGGTATTTGTAATGTATTATGGGTTTTGACACTTGGATTGGGTGCGTATCATGAGTATCCTAACTTTCCACTATAAGTGTTTGTGAAAATGCCTAATTGTATATATGTAAGAGTAAGCATTTATATATATATATATATATATATATATATATATATATATATATATATATATATATATATATATATATACATATACATATACATATACATACATACATACATAAGGGTAAGCATTATTATTAGTTATATATATATATATATATATATATATATATATATATATATATATATATATATATATATATATATATATATATATATATATTAATTGAGTTATGTATATGAGTTACTTGTGTGGTATATATATATATACCTCAATTAATATATATATATATATATATATATATATATATATATATATATATATATATATATATATATATATATATATATATATATATATTCATTATTATTAGTTATATGTATGTATGTATATATATATATATAACTAATAATAATGCATATATATATAGTTATATATATGTATATGTATATATATATATATATATATATATATATATATATATATATATATATATATATATATATATATATATATATATATATATATAACTATATACATATACTATATATATATATATAACTATATACATATACTATATATATATATAGTTATATATACATATATATAACTATATATATATGCATTATTATTAGTTATATATATATATATATATATATATATATATATATATATATATATATATATATATATATATATATATATATTAATTGAGGTATGTATATGAGTCACTTGTGTGGTAGGGTATTGTGTTTGTGGCTGTGCTGCACACTGATGCAAGGTGGGTGTTTAGTTTACCAGTTGGGTGTGTTAGGCACTCAAGTGGGATGGATACATTTAAGTATCAGTTAGACTGATACATAGTATATCAGTGTGCAGATTAAGCACAGCATATAAGGTAGGGAGTTGCAGTTCGAACTGAATTACAGTAGGTGCAGCATCAGGTATGTAGGGATGATGGACTACTCTTTAAGTAGTAGAGTATAGCCCTAGTGCATCGGGCACTGATTAGCAGCAGGTGGCTTAGAAGCCACTGCAGCAACTGTAGCAACCGTAGCATTGCATTATAGTAGGGGTGCTCGGGTCAGTTCTGAGAACAGAATGGAATGTGAGCAGCAGCAGCTAGAGTGCTTAGTGCACTGTGCTTTTGGTTGATTTTCAGTGTGCAATCCAATGCAGTACAAGGCAACTGCAGTACCAGAAATAGAGTAGCAGCAAGGTTCGGGTATGAATAGATGCCTGGGTATCAGTGATAGAGGTGGAAGGTATCAGTAGTATCAGAGGGTGTCAATGCAGGCTATACAGGCTCGGGCTAGTTGGAGGTCAATTGCAAGTAAGTATTAAGGGTGTTAGCTGTGCACAGGTAGGTACTGAAGCATGGATGGTAAGGGGGATCAGGCATCTCAATTTTAGAGCAGTTAGGAAAATAGTAGTGGACTACAATCAGTGTAAGCAGTGTAGGTTCATATGGATGATAGTTAGGATGTAATTGGGAATCAAGTTCAGTTCATAGCAAGCTACATGAAGGGTATCAGTCAAGATACACTAATGGACAATTAAGGTTATAAAGTATCAATGGATATTGTTTAAGTAGTATAGGTGCTAAAGTATTATATAACTAAAGAAATAGTTATAGGTTGGGGTTTGGTAAGGTATTAAGTATACACTAGTGTAATATCATATGGTAGTATAACTAGTATATATATAAGATACCTGGTAATATTAACTAGTTTGCTTATACCTACAAGTTATGGACCTCGATACCTAATCACAACCTGATACTAACTAGCATAGCCTTGTAATGGACCTAAAAGCTAGGTTTGGATCTAGAAACATAGGTAAACACCTAGTTTGACTAGTATGACCTAGTAGTGGCCTAGAAAGCATATTTTGACTCATTTTAGTTATTTATTATTCTTTACACACATTGACATGATATTCATATTTATGTGTGTATGACACCAGCTCGGACACCGAGATATACCATTTACTCAGGACCATAGGCGAGTACATTCTCTGATAGTTTCTTTATTTGATAGCCCCTATGTTTCATGTATTTAGTATTGAGATATTTGATTCCTGACATGATGGTTTCACGGATTGGTATACGTGGATCTTGGTCATGAGATATTATTGTTGTGATTACTCGGTGATCGCCGTATCGTGCTATATGATTACTCAGTAATTACCGTGATATCTCAGTGATTATATAGACCGTGATCATAGTGCATGATATTATAGACCGTGCAGTGTGATATACGTGTTATAACGTGTCGTGATTTGAATCTGTGTACTAGTCGGGGGTTGGAAAAATATTAGTGGATATATGATCATACCTTATAGCCCATGATTTAGTGTAGCCCATGATAGTTAGCAGATCATGCAACTCACGTGTGATCACACTAGCTCACCTTTTTATATATAGCCCGTGCTAGGCCCAAGCCGATCATATTATCTTACTAATATTTCAAAGCACATTACCATATTATTTTCTTTATTTCAGTTAATTACATTATTTTTCTCACCATACTGTTTTCAGTTTATTGTCATTATTTACCATGATGCTCTTTCTCGTGATATCTGCTAGTTTAGTTACTTTAATCATTTATTTTTATTGCTATTGTTGTTTCATAGTTTTTGTTAATTAATGGAATTGTTATTGGGTTGTACTTCACTCCAATCCTGACTGAATATATTTTTCAAATGATTTATTAGAGGACTGGTGTCCTACGCACTACGGGCCACAGGATGGCGAGCCAGTTGAGTTAGCATCCGTATAGCCTGTTGAGATAGTACCAGCAGTCGATTAGACTTAGTTAGTTTATTTATGATATTGCATATGTCAGTTTGATACTTTTGGCATGTATTATTATTTGAAATCTTGTGTAGAGATTAGACTTGGACTTGTGATGTATTTGACTCTATATTTCTTTTCTTCTATTCCATATCGTTTCATATCTTCCTCTAGTTTGTTATTGTGATTGAGCATTGTTTACCATTATCATATTATCATATTATCATATTATCATATTGTCCTCTAATTGGGAGTTGAGATATCTTGATAGGTATATTATATATATTGTGTGAGATGTTTAGATATTATTGTTGACCTAGACAGCGTTCTATCGCCGATACTGCGGCGTAGGCTGGACGTACCCACGTATTCATGCCCTTACATCGGGTGCAGGTCGTGACACTTTTTTGTGGTGTCCTATGCAGGTCAGGTTTCACAACTAGTACGATGTCGCAGTAGTATTAATCAGACTTAGAGTATTACTACAAGCATGCTATAGGATATAGGACTGGGGATATAGGATGAGAGGATACCCAATCACTACTAAGATCATTTCTAATCTATTAAATTTTCTATCTTTATCATTCGGAATAATTGCTTTCTTTGAAATATAACTGTCATTCCTTGATGCTGTCGTATCTTTTCGAATCCATCTTCAGGATGACGTCGAAGACTCGATCGTAGCGCTCTAGAGCAGTTTTGGCGAGGTCAGTTAGTTCATCACCTCAGAGGAGACAACAACTATTGTTCTGCCTTCTTCCGCTCAGAAGATCACTTTACCAGTCTAGGTGGGGATTTTAGCCGCAGCTTTTGGGGGTGCTCCACCACCAGTTCCAATGACTATTCCACTAGTCACAGAGAATCTTCCACCACCACCCATGCTAGCACACAGGATGCAGATGTTTGCTATGTTCCAGGAGATGATGACAGTGCAGCAGAGGCGGATGGACATTCTACGACAGGGCATCGAGAGTGCTCATCAGTTAGCACTAGCTACTGTGGAGAAGGTAGCACTTGTTCAACCATAAACCGTACCACTTCATCCCTCCATGTACCAGCCGAGGTCGGGTACCATTATTGACTTCAAGAGGATGGGGACTAAGGACTTCAGGGGCATAGAAGAAATCTTGTACGCCGACGATTGGATCGAGGACGTAGAGAGGACCCTGCGGCTAGCACAAATTCTAGAGGGCCTACAGGTGGAGGCAGCGGGCAGCCAGATGTTCGACATTGCTCTGACATAGTTTCGCACAGACCCGATGATCGCAGGGCCAGGACTGACTTGGGAAGCTTTTAAAGAGATTTTTAATGAGAAGTTCTTTCCGGATGTGGCTCTGAGTGCTCTAGAGAGCCGGCTCCTAGACCTCGTCCAGGGGAGCATGACGGTGGATGAGTACACAGCAGAGTTCTGCAGACTAGGAATATTTATAGAGGGACAGAATCCTTTAGGGAAGGCCCAAAAGTTTCGAAAGGGTTTAATCAGGGAGATCAAATCTCTTACTAGAAAATATCGTATAACGACATTCGAGGATATCCTAATGGATGCACAAAGGACAGAGGATGACTTGGAACTCAAATCCAATAGGATGAGAGACACATCAGGAGGATCTAGGAGTAATGCGGGTCCAGCCAAATGACCCCACTTCCTCCAGCAGAGGACCTTCCAGTAGCAGAGACAACAATTTCATGCACCATTTCGAGCACTAGCGTAGCAATCATAACATGCCTCGAGACAGGCACAGCAGGCCACACAGTGTACTCACTGTGGGAAGATTGGGCATACATGGGAGGTTTGCAGGAAGAGCCTTGGAGTGTGCTGGTGTGTTGTCGCAGGCACCCAAAAAAAAACCTTTACTCTTGAAATAATATGTAGTAGTGAGAGTAATGATCGTTCCCACGAAGAGTAATTAGTTTGATCTTTATGCTATATGAAATAAGATGAGGGGAGAGTTTTGGATCAAAGCAAATTAAAAAGAGTTAAAAACAATTAAAGTATTAAAACAATCAAAGGAAAAAATGTTGGTCTCAGTCAACATCCACCATTGGAATCTTAAAATTGATCATTGATGCAAACATAAATTATCATACTTTGAATATTCACCGTTGGAAGTATTTTATATCTCTCTTAGACTTAGATAATTAGAAACAAGCGATCTAATTAGCTTTAATTACTAAATAATCTAAGACAAGCGTTGAAGATTTAATCTAGTAATTTCTTAAAGAACCAAGAGATCGATGAAGCAAAACAACACAAGCACAAGCGGTTGCATTTAATTTTGTCAAAAGTTTTTCTCCAAAGATCTAATAAAAAAAAGCAGTTCATTAAATTTTGGTTGCTTCACAAATTAGAAAAATCAAATAATTACGGATTTGATGTCTAATTTAGCAGTAGATCGAAATGGATAATAGACTAGTAGGTCTCCTAGTAATTAAACAAAACAATCATGAAAGTAGGCATAGAAAAATATTCAATACTCAAAGCATAAATCAAACATATGAAATAATTTAAATCTCATAATTTTATTGATTCCAATGCTTCTGTTTTCTTCGACCAACAAGACTTTTAGCTCCGCACGTTCATGAAAACTTCAAAAGAATATTGGAGAAGAGGAAGAAGAGTTGTGTGTTGTTCTCTATTTCCTCCTGATCTCTACCCCTTTTATACACTCTAAATTAGTTGTTTGAAGATCACAATATCTTTCCACAAATCCTCTAAGAGTTACAACAACCCAAACAATAAAATAAAATCTTTGAACAAGTTGAAAAATGGTTAATTCAGCTCCACTTTTCGTGCACAGCATAGTTGACTCAACATTAAGCCTGATTTGGTCCATGATGCAACGAGAATCTTGGAAAACTCAAAACAGCAAAATTGTACCTCTATCACTTATCTTTCCGAATCAATTTGGATCAGCTCAATTGGACTTCGGATGAGCAAGGTATGACCATTTTTCTATAAGGTATCAGAATTATCCAGAATTGATAATTAGCTCCATTTTGCATTTAGTGACTCCAATTACATCCTAGATCAAAATATAAAAATAATAAGTATCTTTAGACATCAAATGAGCATAAATGAGTATACATTAAAGAATAAAAATATAATATTTTATGTTCTTATCAAATACCCCCACACTTAACCTTTGCTCGTCCTTGGGCAAAACTCTAATTTATTTTTCCAAAAAGAAATCAAGGATGCAATATCATAAATAAAAAATAACCAAGCTCTTCAAAACTCATAACATATCATGAATATATATTTTTAAACAACTTCTAATTACTTCGTAGGTATTTTTACTTGAAAATGGAGTAAACTAAATATGTAGACCCTCACGGGAATAAACACTCAACTCTCATGCGTTTGAAGGTATATATTTCACTCAAATTCATCCAGAAGAAATAATCTACCATAAGCTTGCATATCTTCTCATTCTCCACCACTGGGATCACATGCATAACATAAATCATAAGGACTTTTCATGGGTTGTAACGTGGCTTAGGATTAAGGTGGGATATATTTGGGAATGTAGCTCAAAAGCCATCAAAACTAGTGGAGCAAAAATGAATCAACTCAAGCTCAATATAAAATATGTAAAATCAATCACTCCATTTAACTTCTTCTTCAATTTGGCTTTTAAAGCATTTAAACAATGTAAAACAACTTCCACCATTTTTTTTTCTTTTTTTTTCTCTGTTTTTTTTTACAATAATGGAACTTAGAAAATTTGAGGATGAAAATATGTTCCAATTTGTTGGTTGTAACCAAACCACAAATTTAGACACCCCCACACTTATTTTTTTCGTACACCCATACATATCATAATGATCAACAATGCTCCACTAGCTTTGCGACTTGGGTAAAGGTATAAATATTATAGGTTGAAAGCTTGTAATATGGATATACCAAAAAAAAAGGCAATAAAGCTAAAAGAGGTTCAACAAAAAGAAAATTAATTACAAGGTGGGCTATTTGGCTTATGTAATGCATAACAAATATGGCCTTAATCATGTTCATGCATGAATGTGTCAATGTGACCTCGAAAAGAATCAAAGCAAATTCTAGAGAAACAAATCAGTGGAAGAAACTCTCTCATGAAAGAATAATAAGACTGATGTGTCAGTCTAAATGCTCAAATCCTCACTGGCTTTTGTCTACTAATTTAGATACTACCATTTTCAATAAAAAATAACTAGACTAATTAATTCTAAGTTGGAAAAAAAAAATTACTTATTCAATCATGTCATGAATTTTTTAAATTTAGTTGAATCTTACTCATGACATACACAACCAAAAATCATTAAAAACCAAATAACAAAATTTTTCTATTAAATTTTTTTTTTTTTTTTGAAAAACAGCGAACTAAAAATGCTTAAAGTAAAGTAAATCTCCTCCCCCACACTTAAAACTGACATTGTCCCCAATATAAGATAAAATGCAAGGAAAAGACAAAATAAAAAAATAAAAAAATAAGAATAAGAACAAACTCCCCTTGGGTTGCCTCTGTTTATTGTCGTGGATGTTTCCTCCTTCAATTGGTACAAATTGGATCATCAAGGTCCAATTCATCCACATTCTCTACTTTGAGACCTTTATAGAAAAGCTTGAGCCTTTGGCCATTTACCTTGAACACTTTGGAAGTTGCTAAACTTTGAATTTCAACTGCACCATGATAAAAAACATTAGCAACAATAAAAGGTCCAATCCAACGAGAACGCAATTTACCCGGAAACAGATGAAGTCGTGACTGGTATAGAAGGACTTTTTGACCAACTTGAAACACCTTCCTAGAGATCATCTTGTCATAAAAATTCTTCGTCTTCTCTTTATAAATTCTAGCATTCTCATAGGCGTCATTGCGAATTTCCTCCAACTCTTGTAGTTGTAACTTTCTATGTTCTCCATTTTCATATGCCTTTATATTGAAACTCTTGATAGCCCAATAAGCCTTGTGTTCTAACTCAATAGGAAGATGTCATGATTTCCCAAACACCAACCGGTAAGGTGACATACCGATAGGCGTCTTGTATGCAATTCTATACGCCCACAAAGCATCATCCAAGCGCAAACTCCAATCTTTTCTACTTGGATTGACCGTCTTTTCAATGATATACTTGATCTCTCTATTTGACACTTCCGTTTGTCCACTAGTTTGTAGATGATAGGCAGTTGACACCTTGTGGGTCACATGGTACTTTCTCAGCAACGTATCCACGGGTCGATTGCAAAAGTGAGTGCCTCGATCACTTATTAAGGCTATTGGAATCCCAAATCTAGAGAATATATTAGATTTGATAAAATCTGAAACAACTTCAGAATCATCAGTCCAAGTAGCTTTAGCTTCTACCCATTTTGATACATAATCAACAACAAGCAAAATATAAACATAACCAAAAGATACAGAAAACGGTCCCATAAAATCGATGCCCCAAACATCAAAAATTTCACAAAATAGTATAGGATTTTGTGGCATTTTATTCTTTTGAGATATATTACCTGTCTTTTGGCAATTGTTGCATGTTTTAAAAAAAAAATATGAATCACGAAATAAAGACGGCTAATAGAAATCATATTCTAATACTTTTCTTGCCGTCCTCTTAGCTCCAAAATGTCCTCCACATGCATAAGAATGACAAAAGGTAAGAATTAAAATAATTTCATTTTCATGAACGCACCTTCTTATCACTTGATCTGCACAGTGCTTCCACAAGTATGGGTCATCCCATACATAGTATTTAGCATCACTTTTGATCTTATCTCTTTGAGCCTTTGAGAAGCCAGAAGAAAAAATATTAGTAACCAAATAATTTACAATATTTGCTTACCAAGGCAATGTCACACTTGAAGCAAACAATTGTTTATCAGGGAACGTTTCTTGCAGACAAAGTTCATCCTCCATATGAACTAAACGACTTAAATGATATGCAACACAATTTTTTGTCCCTCTTTTGTCTTTGATCTCCAAATCAAATTCACTTAATAGAAGTATCCATCAAATTAACCTTGATTTTGCCTCTTTTTTCGTCATCAAATAGCGAAGAGCTGCATAATCAGAATAAACAATGACTTTAGTACCAAGCAAATAAGATCAAAAAATTTCTAAAGCAAAAATAACAGCTAAAAGTTCTTTTTCAATAGTAGAATAATTTTTCTGTACCTCATTCAAAGTTCTTGAAGCATAATAAATGGCGTGAGATGCTCTTCCAATCCTTTGACCCAAAATATCACCTACTGCATAATCACTTGCATCACACATTATATCAAAAGGCATGTTCCAGTCAGGGGGCTGGATAACTGGGGTAGAAGTTAATAGTTTCTTTAATGTATCAAATGCCTTTTTACATGCTTCATCAAATTCAAAAGCTCCATCCTTTTGTAGCAACTTGCAAAGGGGTAACGCTATTTTGGAGAAGTCTTTGATAAATCTTCGATAAAAACCTGCATGTCCAAGAAAAGAACAAACTTTTCGCACACTGGTAGGATAAGGTAAAGATTGAATAATATCAATTTTGGCTTTATCTACCTCAATTCCCTTAGATGAAACACTATGACCCAAAACTATACCTTGGTCAACCATAAAATGGCTTTTTTCAGAGTTTAACACAAGATTAGTTTCTATGCATCTTTGAAGAACAAGTGTAAGGTTATGCAAGCATTTATCAAAAGAGTCTCCATAAAATGTGAAATCATCCATAAATACTTCTATAGTATGCTCAACATAGTCTAAAAATATGCTAACCATACACCTTTGAAAAGTAGTTGGGGCATTTCAAAGACCGAATGGCATACGACGATATACAAAAGTTCCAAATGGGCATGTAAAAGTTGTCTTTTCTTGATCCTCCGGAGCAATTGCAATTTGAAAATAACCTAAATAACCATCAAGAAAATAATAGTAAGAATGACCAGCTAACCTTTCAAGTATTTTATCAATAAAAGGTAAAGGAAAGTGGTCCTTTCGGGTTTCAGCATTTAATTTTCTATAATCTATACAAACCCTCCACCCATTCTGGACAAGAGTGGGAACTAACTCATCATTTTGATTATTCATGATAGTTATCCCGGTCTTTTTAGGAACCACTTAAACCGGGCTAACCAACTGGCTATCCGAAATAGGATATATCACTCCAACTTCAAGAAGTTTTAGGATCTCCTTTTTTACTACCTCTATCATGGGTGAGTTCAATCTTCTTTGCGGTTGACGGGAAGGTTTTGCTCCTTCCTCAAGTAAGATGTGATGCATGCATGTAGACGGGCTAATTCCTTTTATATCCGCAATTGTCTAACCAATAGCCGTCTTATTCTCCTTAAGGATCTGAACAAGCTTTTTTCTTGTGGTGCACTAAGTTTATTGGAGATGATCACTGGTAATATTCCTCCATCTCCAAGGAATACATACTTGAGGTGACTAGGGAGAGGCTTCAATTCTGGAATAGGGGCCTGCAAAACAGAGGGTAAAGGCCTCTTGTTAGAAATTGGTAATGAAATATAAGAAACGTTACTTGATTGTTGTATTTTTGGAAAATCATTCAATGCTGCAACAGTTTTCTGCAAATTAGAACTCAAAGCTAACTCCTTATGCTCTTTTTCAAGATGCTCACTAATGGCCACTTCCAATACATCTTTGCCATCAAGTTCAAAAATATCTTGTGCTAAAGAATCAACCACATCAATAGAATAAATAGTATTATCATCATCAGGATATTTCATGGCATCATAAATATTAAATTTAACAATTTTACCATCAAATTCCAAAATAAGTATGCCACTATGAACATCTATCTTAGTCTTAGATGTCTTTAAAAATGGTCTTCCTAATAAAATTGGAGCAGTTTGATCGCCATTTTCCATATCAAGCACATAAAAATCAACAGGAAAAACTAAATTATCAATTTGTACAAGAACATCCTCGACTACTCCCTTAGGATAGGCATTAGATCTATCAGCTAATTGAATTACAATACCAGTTTTATTCAGTGGTCCAAGATTTAAAGATTCATATATATAATATGGCATGACATTGATAGAAGCTCCTAAATCTAACATGGCTTTCTCATATTTATTGTTACCTATCTTACAAGGGATAGTAAACATTTCAGGATCTTTGCATTTCGTAGGGAGTTTTCTTTGAATTACTGCAGAAACACTCTCCCTAACTTTTATCTTTTCATATCCATTAAGCTTTTGTTTCCTCTTTATTGTACACAATTCTTTTAAAAATTTAGCATAGCGAGGTACTTGTTTGATAGCATCTAAAAGTAGAATATTTACCTCACATTTACAAAAAGTATCATATAACTCATTATTTTGTTCAATTTTTCTAGATTCTGTTAAAGCTTGAGGAAAAGGAGGTACTGGCTTATAATCACAAAGGGGTGGAAACTTACAATTGGGTACCGCATCATCATTGGGGACGTTCGTGTCTGCCACGGTGCTTTTCACTTCTTATTTTGACGTTGTAGGTGCTTCTTTTACTAGAATGTCAACCTCTCTACTGCTTGTCTGCCACGGTGCCTTACCCCACAAATTTCTTTTCAAATATTGGCCGCCCTTGAAGCAAGAAAGTACTTCTCCAAGAATAGTCTCTTCATTTCGTTCCATGTTACAATGCTCCCAGAGGGTAGATAATAGAGCCAATCCTTAGTCGAATCCTTTAAAGAAAACGGAAAGGCTCGTAATTTGATTTGCTCTTCGGATATCCCCGTAGGTTTCATAGTTGTGCATACCACATGAAGCTCCTTTAGATGCTTGTGAGGATCTTCACCTGCAAGGCCATGAATAGTGGGTAATAAATGTATTAGTCCATATTTTAATTCAAAACTAGTAGTAGCATCTAAAGTAGAAAATGTAATGCATAAAGGGTGTTGGTTCAAATCAAGGGATGTAAGTTCTTTCAAAGTTTTATTTGCAGCCATGACTTCCTCTTCTTCAGGATTAGATTTGCAAGAGAGTAAGGAATCCGTAACAGGGTCGTTCTCGTTAGAGTTTCTTTGAGCTTCCTTCCTTAACCTGTGCAGAGTTCTTTCTATTTCTGGATCACTCTGAAAATTAGTTTGATTAGAAGATCGAGTTGCAATCATAAACAAGTAATAAAATGATAGCAAGCAATCCAGAAAAGTATATGAGAATAAATTTTTTTTTGCTAATAAACAAAAATAATTTAATTATAAGAAAAGATCACAAAAGGCACAAAAATTAACTAAAATTATTCTCCGGCAACGGCGACAAAATTTGGTGTGCTGTCGTAGGCACCCAAAAATAAAATATTTACTCTTGAAATAATATGTAGTAGTGAGTGTAAGGATCGTTCCCGCGAAGAGTAATTAGTTTGATCTTTATGCTATGTGAAATAAGATGGGGGGAGAGTTTTGGATCAAAGCAAATTAAAAAGAGCTAAAAATAATTAAAGTATTAAAACAATCAAAGGAAAAAAATGTTGGTCTCAGTGAACATCCACTATTGGAATCTTAAAATTGATCATTGATGCAAACATAAATTATCATACTTTGAATATTCACCGTTTAAAGTATTTCCTATCTCTCTTAGGCTTAGATAATTAGAAAAAAGTGATCTAATTAGCTTTAATTACTAAATAATCTAAGACAAGCGCTGAAGATTTAATCCAGTAATTTTTTAAAGAACCAAGAGATCGATGAAGCAAAATAACACAAGCACAAGCGGTTGCATTTAATTTTGTTAAAAGTTTTTCTCCTAAGATCTAATAAAATAAAGCAGTTCATTAAATCTTGGTTGCTTCACAAATTAGAAAATCAAACAATTATGAATTTGATGTCTAATTTAGCAGTAGATCGAAATGGATAATAGACTAGTAGGCCTCCTAGTAATTAAACAAAACAATCATGAAAGTAGGCATAGAAAAACACTCAATACTCAAAGCATAAATCAAACATATGAAATAATTTAGATCTTACAATTTTATTGATTCCAATGCTTCTATTTTCTTCGACCAACAAGACTTTTAGCTCTGCACGTTCATGAAAACTTTAAAAGAATATTGGAGAAAAGGAAGAAGAGTTGTATGTTGTTCTCTATTTTCTCCTGATCTCTACCCATTTTATACACTCTAAATTAGTTGTTTGAAGATCACAATATCTTTCCACAAATCCTCTAAGAGTTACAACAACCCAAACAATAAAATAAAATCTTTGAACAAGTTGGAAAATGGTTAATTCAGCTCCACTTTTCGTGTACAGCATAGTTGACTCAACTGTAAGCCTGATTTGGTCCATGATACAGCCAGAATCTCTAAAAATTCAAAACAGCAAAATTGTACCTCTATTACTTAGCTTTTCGGATCAATTTGGATCAGCTCAATTGGACTTCGGATGAGTAAGTTATGACCATTTTTCTATAAGGTGTCAGAACTGTCTAGAATTGATAATTAGCTCCATTTTGCATTTAGTGACTCCAATTGCATCCTAGATCAAAATATAAAAATAATGAGTATCTTTAAAAATCAAATGATCATAAAGGAGTATACATTAAAGAATAAAAATATGACATTTTATGTTCTCATCATGTGCCTCTATTGCGGAGAGCCAGTCCACCAGTTGAGGGAGTGTCTAGTGGCTCCAGTTCGAGCAGGCCAGGGAGCAGCACCGGCACAGAGAGCACTAGCAAGGCCACCTGCGGGACAGTAGAGGGGACCTCCTTTACAGACTCAACATCAGCATTTTTTTCAGCACTAGCAGCAGTAGAGAGGTATACCGCGAGGGCAAGCTTTTGCCATGACAGTTGAGGAGGAGGAGCTAGTCAGAGATGTGATATCAGGTTCAGTTCTCCTTGATTCTATTATATCTTATGTCTTATTTGATTTCGGTCTTCCCATTCTTTTGTATCTATATCTTTTGCTCTTAAGAATCGATTAGAGTCTGAACCTTTGACTAGGACTTGCAAGATCATGACTACGGGAGACATTATCCTGGTCATTGATGTTTGCAAGAATCGAAGAGTTATACTGGGAGGCCGGGAGTTGAGCTCGTGCTTACTCGTAATGCTACATCAAGCTATGATATTATACTTAGGGTGGATTGGTTGAGTAGGCACCATGCTAGTATAGATTATCGTGGAGGCAGAGTTTTGTTTTGACTGTCAGGAGAGCCAGATTTTGAGATTGTCAGAGGAGTAGCGGAGCAGAGTAAGGATGCCATTTGTGGAGCCTTGGTAGAAGAGAAAGAGTTTTCACATCCGTTGATAGCAGAGTTCATGGATATTTTTTTCGGAGGAGTTACCGGGTTTGCCGCCAGACCGAGATATTGAGTTCTCTATAGACTTGGTATCAGGCGCAGAGCCGATATCTTAGCACGTCTATAGAGTCAACAACAACGAACTGGTAGAGTTAAATAATTAGGTGGATGGTTGTAGGACAAAGGCTTCATTAGATCCAGTTCATCACCATAGGGTTCTCCGGTATTGTTTGTACTGAAGAATGATGGGTCAGTACACATGTGTATCGACTATGGGGCTCTAAACAATCTCACTATCAAGAACAAATATCCGCTGCCAAGGATTAATGATCTCTTTGATTAGTTGAGCGGAGAGAAGGTAGTTTCAAAGATAGACTTGAGGTCGGGTTACCACCAGGTGAAGGTAAAGAAGGAGGATATTTCGAAGACAGCTTTTCGGACTCGGTGTGGCCTATTTGAGTTTATGGTGATATCATTTGGGTTGACCAATGCCCCGGTGGTATTCATGAATCTGATGAACAAGGTGTTCCACCAGTATCTTAATAAGTTTGTGGTATTATTTATTGATGATATTCTGGTGTATTCGAAGACCCCGGAGGAGCATGAGAAGCACCTGAGGATAGTTATGAAGACTCTCAGGTAGGAGAAGCCTTATGGCAAGCTTTCGAAATATGAATTCTTTCTTGACAAGGTTAAATTCTTTGGACATGTGATTACAGGTGACGGAATCTCAGTGGACCCGAAGAAGATTTCAGTAGTGCAGTCATGGGCTACTCCAAGTTCAGTGGCAGAGATTAAAAGTTTTTTGGGGCTAGCAGGTTATTATCGAAGGTTTGTACATTACTCCTCCAGGATTATTGAGCCGATAACTAGGCTAACCAGGAAGGATGTGGAGTTTATCTGAACAAAGGAGAGTCAGGCCTCTTTTAAGGAGTTAAAAAAGAGATTGACGACAGCTTCAGTGTTGATGTTGCCATCAGGACTAAGTGGATTCACTATTTATAGTGATGCTTTAGGGAAGAGTTTGGGTTGTGTCTTACAGTAGAATGGAAATTTGATTGCCTATGCTTCTAGACAATTACGTCCTCATGAGAAAAATTATCCTACCTACGATGTAGAGTTGGTAGCGGTCATCTTTGCTCTAAAGCTGTGGAAATATTATTTATACGGAGAGCGTGTGGAGATCTTCACAGACCACAAGAGCTCGAAGTACGTGTTTACGCAGAAAGAGCTAAACATGAGACAACGGCGGTAGTTAGAGTTGATGAAGGAATTCGACATATCTTTGTAGTGCCATCCAGGGAAGGCCAATGTAGTCGTTGATGCCTTGAGCAGGTATCTAGTGGCTATGAACTTGACTACGGATATACATTTATTGGCTGATCTTGAGAGCTTGGGTATTGAGGTACTGGTACCAGGTGTCGAGATGTAGATATGGGAACTGTAGATACAGTCAGAGTTGATGGACAAGATTCGAGCTATGTAGTATGACGATGAGTCTTTGAGGAGTATCAGAGCACAGGTTCGGATGAGATTATCCGAGGACTTTACTATTGCTGAGGATGGATCACAACGGCACGGTACCAGGTTGTGTCTGCCAAGTAGGACATTGCACGATGAGGTTTTTCATGAGATTTTTTAGGAGGTGCCAACAAGGTGTATAGAGATCTAAGGGAGCATGTATAGTGGTATGGTATGAAGCGAGAGGTGGCATACTTCGTATCCAGATGTTTAGTGTGCCAGCAGGTAAAGGCAGAGAGGCAGAGGCCCGGTGGTTTACTTTAGCCTTTACCTATTCCAGAGTAAAAATGGGAGCATGTTACTATAGATTTTGTTTCAGGGCTTCCGCGTTCTCAAGGAAGAAAAGACGTGATTTGGGTCATCATAGACAGGCTGACCAAATTGGCTCACTTCTTGCCATTCAAAGTGGGGACGTCTATGGAGTAGCTAGCGGAGATGTATTTGCGACAGATTGTCAGATTGCATGGAGTTCCTGTGAGCATCGTCTCGGATCAGGATAGTCGCTTCACATGCCACTTCTAGAGGAGTTTGCAGGCTAGCTTGGGCACCCAGCTCAAGTTCAGTACCGCATATCATCCCCAGACAGATGGATAGTCGAAAAGGACTATTCAGATTCTCGAGGATATGCTTCGCACTTGTGTTTTAGATTTTAGAGGCTCTTGGGAGGATCATCTTCACCTGGTAGAGTTTGCTTACAACAATATCTACCAGGCCAGTATCGAGATATCACCATTCGAGGCTTTATATGGACGGAGATGTTGTACTCCTCTATCTTGTGATAATGTTGGTGAGAGAGTCTTTTTAGAATCGAAGATGATTGAGGATGCAGCCGAGAAGGTGAAGCTCATTAGAGATAGACTTCGGGTGACGCAGGATAGAGAGTGGCATTAGGCCGATAGCCACCGGAGACATCTGGAGTTTGAGGTATAGATTTTGTTTGTATTGCTTGTGATTTTTTTATTTTAGGTTGAGTGTTAAGGTTGTTTTGTTCTAGGTTGGCGATCTAGTGTCCTTACGGATTTCTTCGACATGGGACACGATTAGCTTTGGTGGAGGCGGAAAGCTTAGTCCATGGTACATCGAACCCATCGGTGTTCTTGCAAGGGTCGGTGTAGTGGCCTACATACTAGACTTATCGCATGTACTAGAGGGAGTGCATGATGTGTTCCATGTGTCATAGCTAAGATGATACGTGGCAGATCCTAGTCATGTATTGGATCACTCAGAGATCGAGGTGGGTCCGACTCTCAGCTACCCAGAGCAGCCAGTGGAGATTCTGGATCGTAGGAAGAAGGTGCTACGGAACTAGACGATTCCCTTGGTACGCGTGGCGTAGAAGCATCACTCTCCGGGAGAGTCTACTTGGGAGGGAGAAGCCGAGATGCGCGAGCGATACCCTTATCTCTTTAAACCGTGAGGTATTATTCATTCTTTCTTGCTGTGATTACTTGTATTAGTGTTAGTTCTTTCCTTAAATTTTGAGGACAAAATTTTCTAAGGAGGGTAGAATTGTCACTACCATATTTCTAGATGAGAGTATTCTTGTCATTTAGCATATTTATTATTTAGTTATTAAATATTTATATTCTTTGCTACTAATTATTATATTGTGTCATGCTATTTATTATTTGTTAGTGGGCTAGCCTATTTTATTTAGACTTGTCATAAGTGGACCCATTGGATTGTCATGAAACAATTGAGCCCAATATTAGACTATGCCCATTAGACCCATTCACTTAATTAATTAAGGAGATTAGATTAGTTTCATGTAGAATTAGAAGCTTCCTAATATAGCCTTTCTAATTAAATTTCTCATGACTAATTAGTGAGGGTAGATGGGACATTTAGTGTTGCTTGGAGGGGGAGTAAGGGCCCGACCACTATTAAGGGGAAGAGTTTCTCTCTCCACTTCATTCTCATTACAATTCTAGATCCCTAATTGTGTTCTTTCCCAAATTGAGTTATCCCTCCAACAAATTTAACCCAATTCACACCCAGTTCCTCTTAATTTTATCATCTAAGAAGCTTTGGAGCTTGGATTACAAGGAGCACTTGAAGGAGGCAGAATTGACAAGAAGATTGTGTCCTAATTGTGTCCATTGAACATTTTATTAAAAATCCATCTCCAAATAGGTAAATTCTGAATTCATCGCTTAATTTAGACTCTAATTTATACAATTAACCATTAGGAATCATCACTTGGCTTAGGACTACCCATAGGATTAAGAACTAGGTTCATATGACTTATATTATGGAATCTACATGGTGATTTGTGTCCAATTCGGGAGTATTGCGAGATGACACATTAAGTGTGTCTTGAGACCAATTAGATCTAATCAGACTTAGATCAGAGTTATGGGACTAGGTACGTGTCTACAAATAAATACGAGTAGAGCATATCATTGTATATTGTGATACGGTGTGACACAGGGTTCATTTTGGATGATTTGTGTAATTACTCTTCAAATTCCTTTGTAGCAAGTTATATTAGTTATATATAGATGTAACGGATATGTATAATAGGTATTTGTAATGTATTATAGGTTTTGACACTTGGGTTGGGTGTGTATCATGAGTATCCTAACTTTCCACTATAAGTGTTTGTGAAAATGCCTAATTGTATATATGTAAGAGTAAGCATTTATATATATATATATATATATATATATATATATATATATATATATATATATATATATATTAGTTATATGTATGTATATAGGTATATATATATTAATTGAGGTATGTATATGAGTTACTTGTGTGGTAGGGTATTGTGTGTGTGGTTGTGCTGCACACTGATGTAAGGTGGGTGTTTAGTTTACCATTTGGGTGTGTTAGGCACTCAAGTGGGATGGATACCTTTAAGTATCAGTTAGACTGATACATAGTATATCAGTGTGCAGATTAAGCAGTACAGGTAAGGCAGGGAGATGCAATTCGAACTGAACTACAGTGAGTGCAACATCAGGTAAGTAGGGATGAGGGAGTGCTCTTTAAGCAGTAGAGTGTAGCACCAGTGCATAGTGCACTGATTAGCAGCAGGTGGCTTAAAAGCCACTGTAGCAACTGTAACATTGCATTCAAGTATGGGTGCTCAAGTCAGTTTTGAGAACTAAATGTAATGTAACCAGCAATAGCTAGAGTTCTTAGTGCACTGTGCTTTTGGTTGATTGCCAGTGTGCAATGCAGTGCAGTATAAGGCAACTGCATTTAGAGTAGTAGCAAGGTTCGGGTATGAACAGATATATGGGTATCAGTGATAGAGGGGGAGGGTATCAGTAGTATCAGAGGGTATCAGTGCGGGCCATACAGGCACGGGCTAGTTGGGGGTCAGTTGCAAGTAAGTATTAAGGATATTAGATGTGCACATGTAGGTTCTGAAGCATGGATAGTAAGGGGGATCAGGCAGGTATCTCAATTTTAGAGCAGTTAGGAAAATAGTCATGGACTACATTCAGTGTAGGCAGTGTGGGTTCATCTAGATGATAGTTAGGATGTAATTGGGAATTAGGTTCAGTTCATAGCAAGCTAGGTGAAGGGTATCAGTTAAGATACGCTAATGGACAATTAAGGTTATAAAATATCAGTGGATATTCTTTAAGTATTATAGGTGCTAAAGTATTATATAAATAAGAATATAGTTATAGGTTAGGTTTGGTAAGGTAATAAGCATACACTAGGGTAATATCATATGGTAGTATAACTAGTATATATATAAGTATATATACAAGATACCTGGTAATATTAACTAGTTAGCTTATACCTACCTGGTAATATTAACTAGTTAGCTTATACCTACAAGTTATGGACCTCGATACCTAATCACAACATGATACTAACTAGCATAATGTAACCTCTGTATCATAAAATTCTAGCTTAAATATTATTATTAGGTTAAATTGGGGCTATTGAAATTTTTTCATAATTTTTGGTTAATTAAAACTAGTAACAGTTATTTTCTAGGGCTTCCAAGAGTTTATTTTAGTATCAAACATAATTAAAAATATCCCAAACTTTTATTTAGGTTCAAAATAACCAAATATATTTTCTAAATTTTTTTGGGAATTTTTTGAGTATTTTTAGTATTTATTGGGAGTTATTTAGCTAATAACTAATTTTATAGGACTTCTAGAATTTATTGTGCAAGCCAAGGAACATAGAATGGACCAAAGTACTATTTTAGGGTTTATAATATTATTATATATTTTATGGATTTTTTTCATAATTTTTGGCATATTTTTAATATTTATTTTTAGTTAAATAGGTAAAACTAATTTTTAGAGCTTCTCCTAATTATAGTAGGAAACGTATGAACATAAAACTGCCCCAAGTATTTTTTTAGGGTTTATGGGTTCAAAATATATTTTTTATAATTTTTTCAAATTTTTATAATTATTTTTAATATTTATTTTGAGTTATTTAGATTTAAAATGACTTAAATAATATTTTGATAAAAAAATCAAAAACAAATAATATAAACAAACCACCCAACCATATTATGACACGTGTCCCGCCTATCCCTTTTCTATCAACCGCATACCAATATTTATATATATATATATATATATATATATATATATATATATATATATATATATATATATATATATATATTAATAACCTTAATTAGCCGATTAATTTAAGAGAGAGAGAAGGAGTTGGGGGATTGTCATATAGGGTTCTTTGATCTTCCAAAAATCATTACTCATAGCTCCGGACTCCAAACATGTCCCCGTTTCTTGCGTTGGAACCGTATCGAGGTTAGTTTTCTGAATATGTAAATTTTTTCACAAAATTATGAATACTAAATTCTGAAAAATTTGTAGGGCACAGTATATCCGAAAATAAACGCGTCTCGGTATGTTTACGATTTCGGGAGAACTAGGAATCAGAATTATGAAGCTTTTAAAGTTTCGGAAAGCTGACACAACAAAGTTTAACATATTTTTTACCAGAATTTAATTCGAATTATTTATGTACTGTTAATTCTGTAGAACTTCTAGGTTAGCAATTAACCACCATTGCACAATACGATTTTGTATGTTCAATAGTTTCCAAATGAATTCAAATTCGGATGAGACATAAATTCTTGCATATTTGTGATACTGAAATCTACAAAAAATCATGCATGAAAGTCGTGTTTGTATTGGTTGACTTTTCGGTCAACAGTTTGCCTCAATTTGCGTGTCATGAGTCTTGAGTTTATAAAATTTGATTTATTTGGACAAAATTTAGAAATTAACCTAAAAATTAGAATAATAAGATTAAAAATAGGATTTTAGAGTAATTATTCCAGAATTAAATAAATTAAAATAAATTATCTCTTGACATGGTAACATATCATACGTAGAATTTGGACTCTGAATTGGGATCTGATTCAACCACAGCTACGGAGCACATGCGAGTTCATTCTCTGATAGTTTTTATTATTTGATATTTTCTATGATGCATGTTTATAGTAGTATTTTACCTGATTTCTGACACGATGGATACACGGATTGGTATTGTATGAATTTATTTTCGTGCGATACGTATTTTCGGGCCTATTGACTTTTTTCTAGACTAATGAATTACTGGACTAATGAATGACTGGACTAATATATTTTCTAGCCAGTTGACATCTTTTGGACTATTGAGATTATTCGTGTTTGGACTTGGATCCATGAGTACTAGTGGACGAAGAAATACCTAGGAGACGCGTGAACATCCCTTTTATATCATATAGTCTTACTGGAATAATAGCAGCCACACACGACACGTGTGGTTTGCCGGATATTACCCCTAGCCGTTTACATGTCTACTTGGTATTTCAAAACACTAGTTAGATACAGTCATTCTGGATTAATCTATACTTGGTGATTATATACTTGCATGACAGGTTTTCTAATTCACATATCTGTCTGTCTTTATATGCTTCTCTGTTCTTCTTTCTTGTCTTTCATTATTTCTTTATTTAACTGTTTCTCTATGATGTACCATATTCCATTATTATATGCTCATTAAGTATTTTATAACTATTTACTGTTCATAGTACTTGTCAATTAACTGGAACTGCTATTGGGTTATACTCGTTCCATCATGACTGGGTAAATATTTTTACGTGACTTGCTATCTTGCTCATTGGATTATGTTGGAGATCGAGATATTTTTGGAGGCCAATATTAGAATTTAGATATTTTAGCAACTTCTTTGGATTTGATGTTTAGCGGGTTTATTTCCGAGTTATGATCTAATTATAAATTGAGAATCTTGTAAAACTATGTAAATATTGTGAATGAACAATAGATTTAAATTTATAATTAAATATTATCTATTTGAATTGATGGACCATTGTTATCATAGATAGCGTACTACCGTCGATGTTGCGGCGTAGGCTGGGCTCGGCCACGTTCTCGTATCCGAAAAGCTGGTGCGGGTCGTGACACATAGCCTTGTAATAGACCTAAAAGCTAGGTTTGGACCTAGAAATATAGGTAAACACCTAGTTTAACATAGTTTGACTAGTATGACCTAATAGTGGCCTAGAAAGAATATTTTGACTCATTTTAGTTATTTATCATTCTTTACACTCATTGACATGATATTCATATTTAGGTGTATGTGACACCAGCTCTGACACCGAGATATATCGTTTGCTCAGGACCACATGCGAGTACATTCTCTGATAGTTTTCTTACTTGATAGCCTCTATGTTTCATGTATTTAGTATTAAGATATTTGATTCCTGACATGATGGTTTTACGGATTGGTATACGTAGATCTTGGTCATGAGATGTGATTATCGTGATTACTCAGTGATCGTCGTGTCATGCTTAGTGATTACCGTGATATCTTAGTGATTATATAGACTGTGATCATAGTGCATGATATTATAGACTGTGCAGTGTGATACACGTGTTATAACGTGTCATGATTTGGATCAGTGTACTAGTCGGGGGTTGGGAAAGTATTAATATATATGTAAACATACCTTATAGCCAATGATTTAGTGTAGCCCGTGATTATATAAACATATATATAACTTAACTAGAAAACATAAGAGGTATATATATAATAGTATCACTAGATATCATAGTACAATATAAATAGATAACTAATAACTAGATATCAACTAACTAGCTAGCCAATGGACTAATGACCAGAGAACTAACTACCTACCTAGCTATCCATGCTGAAACTGCTGCTGATGCCATGCCCGAGCACTATTGCTGCTGCTGGTGAAACTGCCACTGTCGCACGCTGCCACTGCAGTGCAACTGCACGCTACTACGACTGATGCAACTTGCTGCTGCTACTGCTGAGGTAGCTGTTGCTGCTGCAGCCATTGCACTGCCTGCCCCATTGCTAGCTTGTTGGGTGAAGCTGACGCTGGTATGGTTCTTGCTCCCTGCTGCCTTGCCCGACCTCCTCTCAACAAACTACACACACACACTAAAACACTTATGGTTAAGTAGAAGTATCATAAATATATAACCACTTACACACATATAAACACAACTATATAAATAGCACCTATAAATATGTATGTATCAATACACATAACATATAAGTACCTATTTATATCTACATATATATACACATACATGTGTACATCTATATACATATATATATAACTAGATACATATATAATATAACCATTTACACAAAATAACACATATGTACATATATATACCATTATATATATATATATATATATATATATATATATATATATATATATATATATATATATATATATATATATATATATATATATATATCAAACTATATATATAAACACTCCTCTCAACGTATCTCGATATAGATAGCATCACACACACAAATACATATATACCACATACATGTATACATATAACATAATTATTCAAATAGCTATATATATAGATGTATAACTACATATATATATATATATATATATATATATATATATATATATATATATATATATATATATATATAAACACATATGCATATAGATACTTGATTCACTAGTACATCCACATCTACAAACATATATCCATACATATATACATAGCTATCTATATACATATACATAACAATATATACATATACATATGAATACATATGTTACCAATAGCTATGAACAATAGAAATTGGATCTAGAAATGTAACACAACAAACATGTGGAGTGCATTGCACCCGTATCACACTAGATCTATGATACGTTTGCGATACGAATCAACCACACAACCAAACATACCCCGAAGGACACGAGCAAGTCTAAAATACTATATATGAATAATATGAGGAGTAAAATATACATCTATATGTCCGTGTCAAAATATGACATGCACAAAGCCCCGTGTCGGAGAAAAAATCCCCAAATCAACACGTATCACCAAATTATTGGGATACGACCTACACGTATCCAATTGTGGACATGATACTAGCCACAAACAAACAAACACATGTTAATTTGGTCTATATGATCAATTGACAAACACAACAAGTGTCAATCTCGAAATTCTCCCAAAATTAACACAAAAGGTACCATAACTTTCTCCATAGGCCTCCTATGAACCTAATTCCAATTTTTATGGGTAGCCTATGCATGTGGGGTGGTTTCTCATTGTTAAATCTCAAATTTAGAACCTAATTAAAGAGAAAAACTGAATTGTACCTATTGGGAGATGGATTCTCAATGCAACATCCAAATTTGATAAAATTGGCCTCCAACTTGTAGATCCTTGCTCCTTTTTGTAGATCCTTGCTTCCTCCTTCTAGATCCTTGCTCTTCTAGTCTCCAATGGTAATTTGGGAAGAAATTTGGTAGGAAAATGATGTGGGGATGAAGAAATTTGGTTGAGAGAAATTCTAGATCTAGATTTGAAATAAAAAGAGGAGAGAAATTTTCCCCTCTTCTTTATACGGTCGGCCCCCCTTGGAACCTCCCTCAAGGTACTATGTAATATCCATTATACCCCTTGGGGTCTCTCATGAAGAAATAATTAAGTAGGGAAGGCTCTAGTCTAATGGTTTAATTAAATTAATCATCCTCCTAATGAATGGGCTTCTTAATTTGGGCTCAATTCTAACTAATTGCAAATGTTGGTCCATGGGTCTAAACTAAACTAATTTGGTCCACTAATACAAGTCCAAAATAATAATCTAATATCTAATAATAATTAAATAATATAATAAATAATTATACAATATAATAAATAATTATACAACATGCACAATATTTAATTAATTATAAAATTATCAAAATATCCTTTACCAGAAAATGTGGTAGTGACAAGTCTACCCTCCTTAAAATAATTTCGTCCTCGAAATTCAAAGACGAAAACTACCCCAAAAAAAAACAGAACAGAGCAAAAGTATAAAATATAACTAAGAAAGAACATATCTTAAGGCACAAACAAATATGGATAATGCTCTCGTATTTCATCCTTTATCTCCTAGGTAGACTCCTCCGGAGAGTGATGCCTCCATACGATGCGTACCAAGGAAATAGTCTGGTTCTTCAGCACCGTCTCTCTCCGATCTAGAATCTCAACTGGCTGCTCTGGATAACTAAGAGTAGGGCCCACCTCTATCTCCGAGTGATCCAACACATGACTAGGATCCCCCACGTACCGTCTCAACTGCGACACGTGAAACATGTTGTGCACTCCCTCCAATGCAAGTGGTAAGTCTAATCTATAAGAAACTGTACCGACCTTTTCTAGAATGGTGAAAGGTCCAATGAATCGCAGACTAAGCTTCCCGCCTCCACCGAAGTGAATCGTGCCTCGTGTCGGAGAAATCCTCAGAAACACCAAACCACCAACCTAGAACAAAACACAACCTTAAGAACTTAATTTATAACAAAGAACCAATATCAAGCATAAAACAAAAATCTAAAATTATACCTCAAACTCCAAAGGTCTCCGGTGGCTATCGGCCCAATATCGTTGTCTGTCCTGCGCCACTCGAAGTTTGTCTCTGATCATCTTAACCTTCTCCGCTGCATCCACAACCATCTCTAGCCCTAACAAAGCTCTCTTTCCAACATCATCCCATGACTAGGGAGTACGACATCTCCGACCGAACAGAGCCTCAAATGGTGATATCTCTATACTAGCTCGGTAGTTGTTGTTGTAAGCAAACTCTATCAAATAGAGAGATGGTCCTCCTAAGATCCCCCAAAATCTAGTACATAAGTGCGCAGTATATCCTCAAGAGTCTGAATAGTCCTCTCTGACTGTCCATCTGTTTGGGGATGATATGCAGTACTGAACTTGAGTTGGGTGCCCAAACTCGCCTACAAACTCCTCCAAAAATGAGAAGTGAAACGACTATCCCGATCCGAGGCTATGCTGACGGAAACTCCATGTATCCTGACGATCTGCCTCATATACATCTCTGCCAGCTTCTCCGTAGACAAACTCACCTTGAAAGGCAAAAAGTGGGCCGACTTGGTCAACATGTCAACGATGACCCAAATTGCGTCTTTCCCTCCTGGAGATCGTGGAAGTCTGGACACAAAATCTATAGTAATGTGCTCCCACTTCTACTCTGGAATGGGTAATGGCTGAAGTAAACCTCCTGGCCTCTGTCTCTCGGCTTTCACCTGCTGGCACACTAAGCAACTAGATACAAACTGTGCCACTTTCCTCTTCATGCCATACCACCACACACTCTCTCACATATCCCGATACATCTTGTTGGTGTCGCGCCCCGATCCAGCAGGGGCCGATTCTAGCGCCCTGTTCCTCCTATTCGAGGAGCACGGCTAAGAAACATAAGACGGTATCGTTCGATCGGGATAGATTGAATTAAGAACTCGTCCTCGTTATGGATTTGTTTCTTCGGAATCGATTCCCATATTCAGTGGACTGCGCCCCAAGGATCGGCTTAGTGGCAGAGTCAGGAGGGACCTCTCCGCTGCTATCTTTTATTGCCTCGGTTTTCTATGTCGCTTGTTGCTTTCGTGCTTTGAGTTGGTTTTAGGATTTGCTTGTTTTCCTTGAACGGTTTTGATAGTTTTCATTGTTTTCATTCATTGAACTACATTTCTATTCCGAGATTGGAAAGAGAGGAAGAAGTATTAATCGAGCTATTCGTGTGCAGGTGAACGAGCAGTAGGCGGCTTGCGAGCAGAGTCGTGAAGCGCCTCTTTCCTTCTCCCTTCCAAAATCTAAGTGAGTGGCTACCAACCCGATTAGCTAGCCCTGCTTCCAAGCTTCACTCCTTTGCCCCGATCAAACGATACCAAATAATAATAAAAGAGATCAAGATAAAAAGGGAATAGACTTGGGAATACTGCTTGTCAACTAAACTTATGAACGGTTATCATCCTGTATGCTAGTTCGTTTATAACTGTTCTATGAATCGTGCTAAGTATGGAAATATATGCTTGTTATGAAATAAACTGTCAGGATGACTATGCAAAACCGTTATGCTATGGAACAAATTCTATGAGTGTTGTTTGATCACGGACAACTTGTGCACAAGGTATGTTATGAGTTCCGCGGACGGTCACCGGGGCGCTGGGACTGATCCGATCCGGACGGAACGTATGTATAGTCGTATGTTACCCGGCAAGTGTTATGCAGTGGGGCTCGCCACCCGCGTTGCACGTCACTTTGCCTTGAGACTATAACCTGTCCCTCGTGGCACCACGCCAGTGATCTCTATGTATATTTAAACCTGTTGCATACTAACTTGTGTCTTCGTGGCAGGGAAGGCAAGGTAAGTATTGTGCAGGTAATTCAGACGGGCAGGTAAAATCCACCGAACGGTGGCACGTTCATTTCAGTAAATTTTATATGCTGCTTACTTGTAAATAAACTAAGGCAAGATAGAAACCCACAAATATGCATGCTTCATAAAAATAATGTGTTGATTGGTATAGTTCGGCTAGCTCGCCTTCACCAGCATATTTCGATATGCTGACCCTCGTTGAAACAGGTTCTCCGCACTAAGGCAAACCGAGCGAGGAGCCAAAGTCGTCTTCCCGATCCAGTCCAGCTGTTAGCGCACCTTCACCGCGCCCTTGAAGAATTTTGAAGACCGGAGCTTGCAACTCTTCATACACAAATGCAGCTCCGTTGCAAAGCTATCCTCCAGCCAGGAGGTCTATATCTTTTGAAGTTTAGTAAAGGGATATAATGTACAGGACTGCTATCTCATTTTGAGTCATCGCTTTTGTAAGCCGTTCGGCATATTAGCTAACTCGTTCAAGAGTTTATAATAAATGTTCATTATCAATAAAGAGATCTTTTCCATGTTTCAAATCTGTGTTTCAATTTATCTGCGTACTCTGAATATGTGCTTGATATACAAATCATTAAAGCCTTGTGCGGGCGCAACCCAGGCCCGCACGGCGGTCACGATTCGGGGGATGCCTCAAACGATTCTAAGGAATCGGGTCGTGACATAGTGGTATCAGAGCACAGATTCAAATTCCTTAGACTTCGTGCTGGAAAAGTTCCTTTAACGATCAATTCCTGTGCGAACTCTTGAACTCGCTAGGCCAAAATGAGATACATTCATGCAATAAGTCCATAATACATTATGATTCTAATATAATTTACCTTCTTTTGAAGGAATGGTACCAGCGCAATCTGCAGCGCAAGCTCCGAACGAAACACAAGAAAGCAGTTCAGGTACTTCGGGAAGCTCTCGGAGCCAGCGAGACATATCTCAAGTCGACCCGCTTGAGCGGGTAATGCAAATGTTAGAATCGCAACGACAAAGAGATGATGCTCGCCAAGCCAAGTTCGAGAGCAATCTAGAGACCCGATTCTCAGTCCAACAAAAGCAGGTAGATGCCCTGCAACAGATCGTTCAGACTTTGGCTGCCAACCATTCCGCCACAACAGCAACGACTCCGGTGGAACAGCCCGTGCTTGAAGTAGAGACGCCTCAAATCCCAAGGCCGAGGGACGTGACTGCCTTCAACTTGGGCTATTTCAAGAAAGTCTGCAACACCCCATTCAACGGGACTGAGGACCCAGTGATAGCTCTAGATTGGCTAGCCGAGCTCGAAGATCACTTCGCTCTGCTAGATGTCCCCGAAGATAAGCGCATCGCCTGTGCGCAACTACAGCTCCGCCTCAACGCACACGATTGGTGGAACGTGCATCGACGATCTCTCCAATTTGATCACGGAGAGGAGGCGATCTCGTGGACGACCTTTCGTGCCGCGTTCGAAGAGGAGTTTATACCCCCTCCAGTACAACGTCAAATGGAAAATGATTTCGTGCAACTGAGGCAGGGCAGTATGACTGTGAAGCAGTACTCCGCCGAATTCAACCGACTCTCCAAATTCACTAGGGCCTATTTACCTGATGCAGCGAGTCGAGCCAGAAGGTTTGAAGGTGGAATACGCCCTGCCATCCATTCGTACGTGGTCAATAATCAGTACGGGATAATGCGTGAAGTCATGAATCATGCCTTATCTCTCGAACCACAATATCCTCACGTTTCTGCCGGCACTGTGCATACATCCAGTCACAAATGCCAAAGCAACGATGGAGGAAACAATGTTGCAAAATGTCATAACGACGGTGGTCATCACAAAGGGAACCAGAGACCATACTGTGATTTTTGTAGAAGACGTGGGCACACTACTGATAGATGTTACAGCAGAAAAGGTCTATGCTTCAACTGTGGCGGGCCAGGCCACGTAGCTCAGGATTGTCCACTCCCCTCTAAGCTCCTGCCTCAACCCAATAATCCCTAATGGTTGGTTCTATTCCTAAGTTTCGGGACGAAACTACCAATTAGTTGGGTAGGATGTAGCGCCCCGTTCCTCCTATTCGAGGAGCGCGGCTAAGAAACACAAGACGGTATCGTTCGATCGGGATAGATTGAATTAAGAACTCGTCCTTGTTATGGATTTGTTTCTTCGGAATCGATTTCCATATTCAGTGGACTGCGCCCCAAGGATCGGCTTAGCGACAGAGTCAGGAGGGACCTCTCCGCTGCTATCTTTTATTGCCTCGGTTTTCTATGTCGCTTATTGCTTTCGTGCTTTGAGTTGGTTTTAGGATTTGCTTGTTTTCCTTGAACGGTTTCGATGGTTTTCATTATTTTCGTTCATTGAACTATATTTCTATTTCGAGATTAGAAAGAGAGGAAGAAGTATTAATCGAGCTGTTCGTGTGCAGGTGAACGAGCAGTAGGCGGCTTGCGAGCGGAGTCGTGAAGCACCTTTTTCCTTCTCCCTTCCAAAATCTAAGTGAGTGGCTACCAACCCGATTAGCTAGCCCTGCTTCCAAGCTTCACTCCTTTGCCCCGATCAAACGATACCAAATAATAATAAAAGAGATCAAGATAAAAAGGGAATAGACTTGGGAATACTGCTTGTCAACTAAACTTATGAACGGTTATCATCCTGTATGCTAGTTCGTTTATAACTGTTCTATGAATCGTGCTAAGTATGGAAATATATGCTTGTTATGAAATAAACTGTCAGGATGACTATGCAAAACCGTTATGCTATGGAACAAATTCTATGAGTGCTGTTTGATCACAGACAACTTGTGCACAAGGTATGTTATGAGTTCCACGGACGGTCACCGGGGCACTGGGACTGATCCGATCCGGACGGAACGTATGTATAGTCGTATGTTACCCGACAAGTGTTATGCAGCGGGGCTCGCCACCTGCGTTACACGTCACTTTGCCTTGAGACTATAACCTGTCCCTCGTGGCACCACGCCAGTGATCTCTATGTATATTTAAACCTGTTGCATACTAACTTGTGTCTTCGTGGCAGGGAAGGCATGGTAAGTATTGTGCAGGTAATTCAGACGGGCAGGTAAAATCCACCGAACGGTGGCACGTTCATTTCAGTAAATTATATATGTTGCTTACTTGTAAATGAACTAAGGCAAGATAGAAACCCACAAATATGCATGCTTCATAAAAACAATGTGTTGATTGGTATAGTTCGGCTAGCTCGCCTTCACCAGCATGTTTCGATATGCTGACCCTCGTTGAAACAGGTTCTCCGCACTAAGGCGAACCGAGCGAGGAGCCGAAGTCGTCTTCCCGATCCAGTCCAGCTGTTAGCGCACCTTCACCGCGCCCTTGAAGCATTTTGAAGACCGGAGCTTGCAACTCTTCATACACAAATGCAGCTCCGTGGCAAAGCTATCCTCCAGCCAGGAGGTCTATATCTTTTGAAGTTTAGTAAAGGGATATAATGTACAAGACTGCTATCTCATTTTGAGTCATCTCTTTTGTAAGCCGTTCGGCATATTAGCTAACTCGTTCAAGAGTTTGTAATAGATGTTCATTATCAATAAAGAGATCTTTTCCATGTTTCAAATCTGTGTTTTAATTTATCTGCGTACACTGAATATGTGCTTGCTATACAAATCATTAAAGCCTTGTGCGGGCGCAACCCTAGGCCTGCACGGCGGTCACGATTCGGGGGATGCCTCAAACGATTCTAAGGAATCGGGTCGTGACACCGATCGTCCTCGCTTGGTCCCTACGGAATCGTTTATTCGTCCTCGCTTGGGCGTGATGCCTTGCAAGCCTAAGTTGCGCTTACACCAGGCGACGTACCTGCACAAGACACAAGAGAGACAAAAATATACATATATAGCCACAGAGTAAATGCAGAGAACCAAATTTGAACATATTTGATAGCACACAAAATACTTTCCTTTATTGAATACTGAAGATTTGGATTATAAAGTGTTTGCTTGGCTGAGTTACAAAATATGCCTTAGAAGGCTTACAACTCTTTTCACATTCTCAAAACTAGCCACAACGCCCATTACATTATGCCCTTGTAGTAGGACCAAAATAACCAAAACATCTAGCAGAAGAAGAGTAGCCCACTGGAGAGGTAAGAAGCAGAGGAAGCAGCACGAACACAGTCCTAGGGAAGGGTGCGCACACGCTGATTCAGGTTGAGGATGCTTGCCAAACTCTCGCTTCCAATACCTGAATATTTGCCCACAAACGTGGGTCAGTACTACCACATGTACTGGTGAGCGACCGTGGCCAAACTCACCTTAGAAATCCACACTAAGTAAGCATATGAAGCTAGCATTATTAAGTGGTCTTTCTGGTTGTCTAGTTTCATTTTAACAATTCATGCAAGGAAACATAGACAATATATCGCATATGCATATGATAATCTTACCCACGGCCGAGCGGTTATCCCTGCAGCAGACACATAAGTTAGCTACAATTTGTATATGAATAACTTATGAATCGATAAAGGCATCAAGTGTTAGGTATGCAAGAAGGTAAACCTAGCATGCGCCCTAACTATATGATGGTCCCCTCCATGGGATTAGCAGTTGAGACGTACAAGCCCATCTTACTAATTGATGTGTCTACCCTCCCGTAAATAAGGACGTTCAAGCCTCAGGGTATCTAGATCTCTTTTCGGCCGAACGATCCCCAGTGCCCCAGGGACCGCTCGAGAGATAATCCTTGTGCACAAGTTGTCCTGACCAAATGCATGAATGCAAGCCCTATCAGAAAATATGCTATCATGCAACTGATGAACAATGCACAACAAGTCTATCTCTTTTTCTCATTTTCTAGCTCAAGTCCAGAGTTTTCTTGCCACAATACTCAATGCACAGCATACAAGGGACAGTTAAGCATTCCATAAGCAACTAGTAAGTTAGCAGTTCTATACTTGAAGCATGCAATACTTTCTTTCTCTTTTAGCTTATCTTTTTAGTGAGGCAACATATTTGTGAACTAGAGATTCTTTTATTAGGCATGCAGACTTAAAGGATTCATCGAAGGGCCTAAGCCACTCACCGAACGAATCGAACGAGAGGATGGGGAAGCCTTAGGCGACGTTCACTCTTTGGTTATGCGTCCTGAAAATGCAACAATACTTGGTTAGTATACTTCAATCTCTTTCCCTTACAATTCGAAAAGAACGCGCAAGCGAGAAAGCGAAATCATGAAAACCAAGTCATCGAAAGAAACTCAAAACACAAAGCAACACAAAACCAAAAAGCAAAGCAACCAACGAAAACTCTTGGACTTATTTCAATAGAAGCCGTTCGATTAGTTTGAAGGGTTCATTGCACTTCGTCCGTGTTGATTTGGCGGTAAGGTTTCCCCGAGACTCGATTCTCAACCGAGTCGAAGCAGCTTAGTGTTCCATAAGTATCCGTTCAGAGCGGGGCATTACATACTACCCCACTGGGAAAAAGTTTCGTCCTCGAAACTTAAGAGATCAAGGAGGCGATAAACGATGCATCAAGAGATCAAAGGAAATAGACTCACCAACATCGTGTCCGCTCTCATCACGCTCAATATTCAACTGATACACTCTAGGCCTTCTTATCTGATTAGTTGGTTCAAGAGCAGAACCCGGAGGGGTCTGAGTCTCAACCCGAGCAGTCTTATTGTTCCCACTCTGGTATGGCGGCGGAACCCTCTTATTTTGGCAGTTCACTGCCAGATGCCCTTTCTCCCCACAGTTAAAATACTCATTATTTGTAGCACGACAAACATCCACGGTATGGCCTGGTTTGTGGCAGTAATTGCACGTAGGACCTGGGCGCCGCTCGCCCGCTGTTTTCTTTTCTCCATCATGGTATCTTTTAGCAGGAGGGTTTCGAGGAGCCAGTGCCTTGCCCGCAGTACCTTGCAGCGTAAACTGCTCATTCTGTACCGCTGCCTCAAATGCTTGGATGTACGTTTTGCACTCCCGGTTAATAACATCTTTTCTCAGATTATCGTTTAAGCCTTTTATGAACCGATGTGTGCGGGCTCCCTCGTCGGGAATCATCGAACTAGCGAACTTAGCAAGCTTGGAAAATTCTGACTCATAATCTTCGACGGACATGTTCCCTTGCTTAAGTTCGGTAAACTCGTCTTCTTTTCTCTGCCTGACAGCTAGTGGGAGGTAATGTGCAAGGAATGCTTCCTTGAACATTCCCTACGTGATCCTACCATCCTGATGCTTGGTGGCAAGGTCTGCTTTCTTGACTTCCCACCAATCGTGTGCACGTAACCGCAGCTGCATATCCGCACACGCCACCCTCTTGTTCGCAGGTATTGAGGCAAAGCTAAACAAGCTCTCCATCTTTGCGACCCAGTTAATCACCTTATCTGGCGTGGTCCTGCCTTCAAACTCCGGAGGGTTCAACTTCAGAAACTCAGTGCCTTTAAAGGTAGACTTTCCGGCTGCGCGATGAGGCTCATTTATTTCTGCTAATCCTGCGTCTTGAGGCATGGTCGGGGCAGTCACAGGTGTTGCGGCGGTGCCCGATGCACCACTGTGTGCTACTAGTGTTGTCACAATTTGAGTCAGGGAGTCAAGCTGCTTTTGTTGCGCCGAGGCTCTAGCATCAGCTCGTTGCTGCTGAGCCTCGAATCGTTCTTGTTGCGCAGCATGACGATCGTTTTGATTCTGTAACATTGCAATCAGTCTATCCATTTGATCATCGCTCACGCTAGCTGCGCGCGATGTCTCAGGGTTACCAGCACCTTTTTTGTCATCTTTGCTGCAAAAGAAGGTAGCTTGCATTAGTCTCATAATGTATTATGGACTTATTGCATGGGACGTTGGATTTTTCAAACTCTTAGGGACCTTTCACACTCTCGATTTACTTCTTATAGATTCGAAATCATTTTTCGAAATTTGGGACTTTTGAAATCGCTTGAAAACTTATATCATTTTCGAAAACGATGTTTGAAGAGGCCAAAGGCGTTGAACCATGCTCTGATACCACCTATCGTGCCCTAATCCCGCAGGGGCCGATCGTCCTCGCTTGGTCCCTATGAAACCGTTTATTCGTCCTCGCTTGGGCGCGATGCCGTGCAAGCCTAAGTTGCGCTTGCACCAGGCGACGTACCTGCACAAGACACAAGAGAGACGAAAATATACATATATAGCAACAGAGTAAATGCAGAGAACCAAAGTTGAACACATTTGATAGCACACAAAATACTTTCCTTTTATTGAATACTGAAGATTTGGATTACAAAGTGTTTGCTTGGCTGAGTTACAAAATATGCCTTAGAAGACTTACAACTCTTTTCACATTCTCAAAACTAGCCACAACGCCCATTACATTATGCCCTTGTAGTAGGACCAAAATAACCAAAATATCTAGCAGAAGAAGAGTAGCCCACTGGAGAGGTAAGCAGCAGAGGAAGCAGCACGAACACAGTCCTAGGGAAGGGTGCGCACACGCTGATTCAGGTTGAGGATGCTTGCCAAACTCTCGCTTCCAGTACCTGGATATTTGCCCACAAACGTGGGTCAGTACTACCACATGTACTGGTAAGCGTGTCACGCCCCAGTCCCAAAATGACGAGGGACTGAGCACGTGAGCAATGGCCAGCAGCACGCACCGATGGACAACCCAATTTAATGGATCCATCAGGGCATGCTTAAGCTGTAGTCTAGCAGTACTAAGTACAAGTCTCAGGTATTACTATTCTCATCCACAGAATAAACACAGATTAATTGCCAGAAATAATGCAAATAGAATTAAATATGCAATACTAAATAAGGTTATCTCGGGAAACAAATCCGAGAATTATTCTGTTACATTTAAGGAAACATAGACTGGAAATAAAATACTGAAAAGGAAATACTGTGTAGCTGAAGCCGGTGCTCAGGAGAAGTCTTCTGCAACTATCTCGTCCTCGGTTTCGGGTTCTGCTCCAAGGAGTGCTCCTGTACCGTACACCTCGGGGTAGTTCTCTGCGGCTACACCTGGGGACATAGTCCATTCCAGGTCCTCAGGGGACATAACAAGGTACAGAAAATACAAGCCAAAACATATGCAGTACAGCAATAAAATAAACAGCAGGGTAAATATGTAAACCAGCTAGTGATATGCAAGTGAGAGTTTTAGTCATACTCAGGCTGAGACTACTACAGGATCAGTGTCGAAGAAACCATAGCAGTATTTTCTCGAAGAGCCAGAACTTGTGCCAAAGCTCTGTATCAGAGACTAGGACACCTCCAGATAACATTATTTACATTATAATCAGCCTTGATATGGTAATACTCTCCCCACCCCATGTAATCTCACGTCATAGTTCCAGAAATATCAGGTACAAGTCACGCAAGATTGAACTAATGCAATGAGTCAGGATAGAATCTAAGCATGTAAACTATAATGACATGAAAAATGTAACCTATACGGAATCACCAGGTATATCTCAGGCAATTCCGTCACATGAAGAGTGTCAGGTGTCCTGGGTTGAGCAGTTTAAACAAGTTACAAATAAATCTACAAGAAATCAAGTAAAATAGTATAACCAGAATTATCTGAGAATTGGCAAGCTTTACTTGCCCACTGATGTATAACCAAGTCCAGGAAATATGTAGTAAGCTGCAAGTTTTGGCGAGGTACACTTGCCTGTGGTTCCGGCTCGGGTTGCAGTTCTGACTTCGGCGGGAATTGCAGGCGGTACTCCGGTTGCTGAAACAAACATCACCATCAGATCCAGAAAATATCAATCAGCTAGAAACGCCTGTCCTTGGGTCCAATTTGGAGACAAGGGCAGAAACGACAGTTTCGGGCCAAAACGGGGTCCACCGGTGGGCCCGCTTTGCACCGAAAAATGTGTCAGGGTCAAAGGTCTCCAAATTTACCAAACTTAGTGTCAACAGGTCAGGAACAATGATACGAACCCAAGAGAACTTCCAGAATTGGATTCCGATGAGCCGATCACAAAATCGTCCGTCGAGCGGGGCTTGTGGGGCCCACGACACGCGATTTCGTCAACGTTCTCAGAATCGAACCAAACTTGACCCACAGGACCAGCGTATCGCTACGAGTCCGATGGCGCAAGTTTCGTCTCGATCCGACGTGTGTACACAAAGTTAGATCGAATTGCAGAAAAGTCGGATACGGGGCGATGTCCGCGGATACGCGTTGATTCCGGTGTGCACGCACACCCGAATCAGCTTCCGTGAAATCTCACACGTCCGTATCGACGATGCGCACGTATCTGTGAAGACCGCGCGCGACCAAGTTGTCCCGTTTGGCGGGGCGTACTCGGTTCCGGGGTGAAACAGGGTCTGGTTTTTTCTGTTTTTGGATCGCGGTGTGCGATCACCACAGGACGCGATGCCCCGAACAGTTTGTCCGGACACCGAGAGGGTCATACAGGCTTCGCAACGCAATTTGCGAAATCTAAAACGGAGCTACGAGCAAAAAGTTACACGCACCTGAAGGGGACCCGAAAACAGGGTCGAACCGTGTCCGACACGTGTCCGGACACAGGACACAAAAATTAGGGTTAGGGTTAGGGCTTGGGATTCCGGCCGACTCCGGCGGAGGGCGGCGGCTGGCTGAGGCGGAGGGGGCCGGGGGTGCTGCGACGGAGGGCGGCGAGGCGTCCACGGTGGAGGCGGCGGCTCAGGGCGGCCGGCAGCGGCGTCGTGGCTGCTGTTGCTGACGAGCGGGGAGAAGACGGCGGCCGGTGGCGCGCGGCGAGGCGAGGGAGGGGCACGGCGAGGCGCGGCGAGGCGGTGGGGAGCAGTGGCAGCGGTGGACGGCGTCGGCAGCGGGTGGTGGAGGTGGCGGTTCGTGGAGCTGGGAGACGGCGGGGGGGGAGATTTATATAGGGCGGAGGAGAGGGGCGCGGCCCGGGCGGAGCGGAGGGCGTGGCGGTCGTGGACGGAGAAGACGGGGTCGTGGCCGGCCGAGGCGGGCGGAGCGACCGGGACGCGCGGGCGGCGTGCGGGTCGGGCGTGGCGGAGGGCGGCGGCTTCGTCGCCGGAAAACGCGGGGGGGGGGGGGGGAACCGGTCGTGGGGGTGAGGGACAGCGGGTTCGGGTCGGGCGGGTCGCGGGTTGGGGCAGACCCGACCCGACCCGCTAGGCCGAATGGGCCGGGTTTGCAGGCTGGGCTGGCGGGCTGGGCCGGTGGGCTGTTTGGGTTTTATTTAATTTAAAAATAAATAAATAATAATTAAACCATTAATTAATTAAATAATTAAATAATAAATGTTTTTAGGTATTTTAAAATAGGTCCGGGGCCCGATAAATTCCAGAAAAATTGCCCTAAGTCCAGTTTTTCATTTTACATCCAAAAATATTATTTTCATAATATTTTAATATCATTTATTATCATTTAAAAATCATTGAGTAATTAAAACCCTATTTTTAAATTACAGAAAATTCCCAGAAAATTGTGAAAAATCAAGTTTTTTTAAAATTTTAAAAAATCAGGGGGTTTACAATCTACCCCCCTTAAGAGGATTGCGTCCTCGCAATCAAAGAATAACCGGTCAACAGAGATGACGCGGTCGCAAACATCGTTTAAAAACACATCACAAGATATTTCAGGGAAATACCGTTTCCCTAATAATGAAAGTTATGCACTTCCAGGAAAATCTAGTTAAAATTATAACTTTTATGAAAACCAGGTTGTTATTAACAAGTTGCAAATTACTAGGTTGGGGCTGAGGTCACGAACCAATAGGCACGAGCTGCACAAGACTAAAACAGATAACTATAAATCACTTACTCGCATCGGCTTCCTGCACAGTCATCGTGTAAGCCTGCTCTCGTCCTTGAGGTAGATTCCTCTGCTGCTGCTGAGCTTGCTGGTAGGGTGCTGCTCGAGGTGCTGGTGGAGTTTGCTGGTTCGTCCTTGGTGTTCCTTCTCCACGTTGAGTGCAATCCCTTACCGAATGCTGACGGGATCCGCATGCCAAACACAATCCTAGTCTGCGTCGGCATTCCTTGGCGATATGGCCTGCTTTGCCACAGTAATGACAAGTAAGGAGGACTACCACTGGTGGTGCAAATGCTTTCTGCTGTTGGTGCGGTCTCTTTGCAGATTCTTCTTGTGCTGCTTTGGTTGGTGCGGATGGGGACGACCGCTTCAGTCTGGTCTCTCTCTTGGTGACGCGCTCTATGCGTCGAGCCACAGCAAGGACGTCTGAGTATGATGTTGGTGCGACGGACCCAATTAGTTTCTGCAGCTCAATGTTCAGTCCGTCGAAGAATTTCTCGGCCTTCTCTTCCTCAGTCGGGATCAGGGTGGGGGCGAAGCGGCTCAGACGAATAAATTCTGCGTTGTACTCTTCCACCGTCATGGAGTCCTGAGTGAGGCGATTAAATTTGTCCCGCAGTTCTGATCGAGCGATGGCAGTAATGTACATCTCCTGGAAGAGTCTGGAGAACTCCTCCCAAGTGACTCGGTCTGGTCCGAGCCGTGTCTCCTCGGATAGCCACCAGTAATAGGCATTGTCCGTTAATTGCATTCGGACGGCAGTCATCCAGCGTTCTCGTGGAAGCTCAGCTGCTTCAAGTTGATGCCGAATGTTGGTGAGCCACTCATGGACTTCTGTGGGCTCCTCTTTTCCAGAAAAAGTGTGGGACTTCAGTTGGCGGAAGTCAGTGATTGAGCCTGTAGTTGGCCGTCGAGCTGGTAGGTTGGCCTGCTCTAGTGCAGTCACAATGCTGTCCCTCAAGAAATTAGCTTCGCGACGCTGAGCCTCGTGTTGGACTTGTTGCTGTGCTTGCATCATCGCGTAGATCATCTGAAATATTTGTTGCCCGTCGATTGGCTGTCCTGGTGGGAACACGGGCATTGGTGGGACGAACTGCGGCGGAGGTGGGATGTCATCGCGCCGGAATCGGGAGGTAGGTTGACCTGCCTGCTGGCTCTGTTGAGTTGTGGGGATTCCTCCGACTGGTGTCACGTCATCGTAGGTGACACCTGTAGCTTGTGGCGTTCTGACGGAAGTCTCGTTGCATTCTTGTGGGTCCATTTTCCTGTATCCAAAATAACCAATAAGAGGCGCACAGGAATCAAGGCAAGATGCAAGTTCAAATTAGTCCGAGTATGATACAGATATCAAAAACGATTCAAGCAAGTGGATGAGATCCTAAAAACTTATCCTATCTTATTGCAGGCCTGTTCGGTCCCTAAGTTGAAACCGAACAATTTAGTCGTAGACCTGCATGGGCCACCACAAAAACCATGTCACGCCCCAGTCCCAAAATGACGAGGGACTGAGCACGTGAGCAATGGCCAGCAGCACGCACCGATGGACAACCCAATTTAATGGATCCATCAGGGCATGCTTAAGCTGTAGTCTAGCAGTACTAAGTACAAGTCTCAGGTATTACTATTCTCATCCACAGAATAAACACAGATTAATTGCCAGAAATAATGCAAATAGAATTAAATATGCAATACTGAATAAGGTTATCTCGGGAAACAAATCCGAGAATTATTCTGTTACATTTAAGGAAACATAGACTGGAAATAAAATACTGAAAAGGAAATACTGTGTAGCTGAAGCCGGTGCTCAGGAGAAGTCTTCTGCAACTATCTCGTCCTCGGTTCCGGGTTCTGCTCCAAGGAGTGCTCCTGTACCGTACACCTCGGGGTAGTTCTCTGCGGCTACACCTGGGGACATAGTCCATTCCAGGTCCTCAGGGGACATAACAAGGTACAGAAAATACAAGCCAAAATATATGCAGTGCAGCAATAAAATAAACAGCAGGGTAAATATGTAAACCAGCTAGTGATATGCATGTGAGAGTTTTAGTCATACTCAGGCTGAGACTACTACAGGATCAGTGTCAAAGAAACCATAGCAGTATTTTCTCGAAGAGCCAGAACTTGTGCCAAAGCTCTGTATCAGAGACTAGGACACCTCCAGATAACATTATTTATATTATAATCAGCCTTGATATGGTAATACTCTCCCCAGCCCATGTAATCTCACGTCACAGTTCCAGAAATATCAGGTACAAGTCACGCAAGATTGAACTAATGCAATGAGTCAGGATAGAATCTAAGCATGTAAACTGTAATGACATGAAAAATGTAACCTATACGAAATCACCAGGTATATCTCAGACAATTCCGTCACATGAAGAGTGTCAGGTGTCCTGGGTTGAGCAGTTTAAACAAGTTACAAATGAATCTACAAGAAATTAAGTAAAATAGTATAACCAGAATTATCTGAGAATTGGCAAGCTTTACTTGCCCACTGATGTATAACCAAGTCCAGGAAATATGTAGCAAGCTGCAAGTTTTGGCGAGGTACACTTGCCTGTGGTTCCGGCTCGGGTTGCAGTTCTGACTTCGGCGGGAATTGCAGGCGGTACTCCGGTTGCTGAAACAAACATCACCATTAGATCCAAAAAATATCAATCAGCTAGAAACGCATGTCCTTGGGTCCAATTTGGAGACAAGGACAGAAACGGCAGTTTCGGGCCAAAATGGGTCCACCGGTGGGCCCGTTTTGCACCGAAAAACGTGTCAGGGTCAAAGGTCTCCAAATTCACCAAACTTAGTGTCAACAGGTCAGGAACAATGATACGAACCCAACGGAACTTCCAGAATTGGATTCCGATGAGCCGATCACAAAATCGCCCGTCGAGCGGGGCCTGTGGGGCCCACGACACGCGATTTCGTCAACGTTCTCAGAATCGAACCAAACTTGACCCACAGGACCAGCGTATCGCTACGAGTCCGATGGCGCAAGTTTCGTCTTGATCTGACGTGTGTACACAAAGTTAGGTCAAATTGCAGAAAAGTCGGATACAGGGCGATGTCCGCGGATACGCGTTGATTCCGGTGTGCACGCACACCCGAATCAGCTTCCGCGAAATCTCACACGTCCGTATCGACGATGCGCACGTATCTGTGAAGACCGCGCGCGACCAAGTTGTCCCGTTTGGCGGGGCGTACTCGGTTCCGGGGTGAAACAGGGTCTGATTTTTCCTGTTTTTGGATCGCGGTGTGCGATCACCACAGGACGCGATACCCCGAACAGTTTGTCCGGACACCGAGAGGGTCATACAGGCTTCGCAACGCAATTTGCGGAATCTAAAACGGAGCTACGAGCAAAAAGTTACATGCACCTGAAGGAGACCCGAAAATAGGGTCGAACCGTGTCCGACACGTGTCCGGACACAGGACACAAAAATTAGGGTTAGGGTTAGGGCTTGGGATTCCGGCCGACTCCGGCGGAGGGCGGCGGCTGGCTGAGGCGGAGGGGGCCGGGGGTGCTGCGGCGGAGGGCGGCGAGGCGTCCACGGTGGGGGCGGCGGCTCAGGGCGGCCGGCAGCGGCGTCATGGCTGCTGTTGCTGACGAGCGGGGAGGAGACGACGGCCGGTGGCGCGCGGCGAGGCGAGGGAGGGGCACGACCAGGCGCGGCGAGGCGGTGGGGAGCAGTGGCAGCGGTGGACGGCGTTGGCAGCGGGTGGTGGCGGTTCGTGGAGCTGGGAGACGGCGGGGGGGGAGATTTATATAGGGCGGAGGAGAGGGGCGCGGCCCGGGCGGAGCGGAGGGCGTGGCGGTCGTGGGCGGAGAAGACGGGGTCGTGGCCGGCCGAGGCGGGCGGAGCGGCCGGGACGCGCGGGCGGCGTGCGGGTCGGGCGTGGCGGAGGGCGGCGGCTTCGTCGCCGGAAAACGCGGGGGGGGAAACCGGTCGTGGGGGTGAGGGACAGCGGGTTCGGGTCGGGCGGGTCGCGGGTTGGGGCAGACCCGACCCGACCCGCTAGGCCGAATGGGCCGGGTTTGCAGGCTGGGCTGGCGGGCTGGGCCGGTGGGCTGGTTGGGTTTTATTTAATTTAAAAATAAATAAATAATAATTAAACCATTAATTAATTAAATAATTAAATAATAAATATTTTTAGGTATTTTAAAATAGGTCCGGGGCCCGATAAATTCCAGAAAAATTGCCCTAAGTCCAGTTTTTCATTTTACATCCAAAAATATTATTTGCATAATATTTTAATATCATTTATTATCATTTAAAAATCATTGAGTAATTAAAATCCTATTTTTAAATTACAGAAAATTTCCAGAAAATTGTGAAAAATCCAGTTTTTTTAAAATTTTGAAAAATCAGGGGGTTTACAAAGCGACCGTGGCCAAACTCACCTTAGAAATCCACACTAAGTAAGCATATGAAGCTAGCATTATTAAGTGGTCTTTCTGGTTGTCTAGTTTTATTTTAACAATTCATGCAAGGAAACATAGACAATATATCGCATATGCAAATGATAATCTTACCCACGGCCGAGCGGTTATCCCTGCAGCAGACACACAAGTTAGCCACAATTTGTATATGAATAACTTATGAATCGATAAAGGCATCAAGTGTTAGGTATGCAAGAAGGTAAACCTAGCATGCGCCCTAACTATATGATGGTCCCCTCCACGGGATTAGCAGTTGGGACGTACAAGCCCATCTTACTAATGGACGTGTCTACCCTCCCGTAAATAAGGACGTTCAAGCCTCAGGGTATCTAGATCTCTTTTCGGCCGAACGATCCCCAGTGCCCCAGGGACCGCTCGAGAGATAATCCTTGTGCACAAGTTGTCCTGACCAAATGCATGAATGCAAGCCCTATCAGAAAATATGCTATCATTCAACTGATGAACAATGCACAACAAGTCTATCTCTTATTCTCATTTTCTAGATCAAGTCCAGAGTTTTCTTGCCACAATACTCAATGCACAGCATACAAGGGACAGTTAAGCATTCCATAAGCAACTAGTAAGTTAGCAGTTCTATACTTGAAGCATGCAATACTTTCTTTCTCTTTTAGCTTATCTTTTTAGTGAGGCAACATATTTGTGAACTAGAGATTCTTTTATTAGGCATGCAGACTTAAAGGATTCATCGAAGGGCCTAAGCCACTCACCGAACGAATCGAACGAGAGGATGGGGAAGCCTTAGGCGACGTTCACTCTTTGGTTATGCGTCCTGAAAATGCAACAATACTTGGTTAGCATACTTCAATCTCTTTTCCTTACGATTCGAAAAGAACGCGCAAGCGAGAAAGCGAAATCATGAAAACCAAGTCATCGAAAGCAACTCAAAACACAAAGCAACACAAAACCAAAAAGCAAAGCAACCAACGAAAACTCTTGGACTTATTTCAATAGAAGCCGTTCGATTAGTTCGAAGGGTTCATTGCACTTCGTCCGTGTTGATTTGGCGGTAAAGTTTTCCCGAGACTCGATTCTCAACCGAGTCGAAGCAGCTTAGTGTTCCATAAGTATCCATTCAGAGCGGGGCACTACAGTTGGCACCTGGATGTATAAAATACTGAGAGCGATGTGCTTCCTGCAATACCTTCTCATGCAGCTCCCCACTAGGCACACACAATCTAGCACCATGCCACAAAGAACCATCCTCAGTAATGGTGAAATTATCGTCCAATCCTGCTCTCACCTGAGCTCTGATGCCCCTCAAAGATACATCCTCATACTGTGTTGCCTTGATCCTGTCCATCAACTCTGAGTGTATCTGCAAGCCCCACATTTGTATAGCAAAATTAGGAACTATCACATCAATGCCCAAGCTCTCAAAGTCCTCCAACAAATATCGATCATGTGTCAACAACATAGCTACCGGATACCTGCTCAAGGCATCGGCAACTATATTAGCTTTTCCAGTATGATACTGCAAAGAGATGTCAAAATCCTTCATCAGTTCCAACCACCGACGTTGCCTCATATTCAACTCCTTCTGCGTAAAAACGTACTTCAAGATCTTGTGGTCTGTGAAGATTTTTACACGCTCTCCGTACAAATAGTGTTTCCATAACTTCAGGACGAAGATGACTGCTGCAAACTCCAAATCATGGGTAGATAGTTCTTTTCATGAGGACGCAATTGCCTGGATGCATAGGCAATCACTTTTCTATTCTACTAAAGAACACAACCCAAAACTTTCCTCGATGCATCACTATAAATAGTGAAACCTCCAGACCCTGATGGCAACGTCAAAATAGGAGTAGACGTCAACCTCTTCTTCAATTCCTCAAAAAATACTTGGCAATCCTTTGTCCAAACAAACTCTACATCCTTCCTGGTGAGTCTGGTCATCGGCTCGGCAATCCTCAAAAATCTTGCACAAACTTTCTATAGTAGCCTGCCAATCCCAAGAAACTCCTGATCTCTGCTTCTGAACTCGGGGTCTTCCAAGACTCCACTGCTGTGATCTTCTTCGGATCTACTGAAATTCCATCACCAGTCACAACTTGTCCCAAAAACTCTACCATGTCCAGGAAGAACTCACACTTGGACAGCTTCCCATACAGCTTCTCCTTCCTCAGCACATCCAACACAATCCGCAAATGCTCCCCGTGCTCCTCCAGTATCTTCGAGAATACAAGTATATCATAGATGAACACCACCACAAACTTGTCAAGGTACAGGTGGAACACCTTGTTCATCAAATTCATAAATACCGTCGGGGCATTAGTCAACCCAAACGGCATCACCTTGTTCATCGATGACTTAGTTTTCATGATTTTGCTTTCTCGCTTGCGCGTTCTTTTGAATCGTAAGGAAAAGAGATTGAAGTATGCTAATCAAGTATTATTGCATTTGCAGGACGCATAACAAAAGAATAAACGTTACATAAGGCTTCCCCATCCTCTCGTCCGATTCATTCGGTGAGTGGCTTAGGCCCTTCGATGAATCTTTCAGTTCATACGCCTTAATAAAATGATCTCTAGTATGCACAAGTTACTTGCCCCTTTATAATATTGCCTCACTAAATGAAACTTGTTAAAAAGAATGAACTGCATGCAAAGTACATAGAGTTCTGCTTTACTTCATTTAAATGTATGCCCCTACTCACTTGTCGTATCACTATATCGTGCATAACCTTCATGGTTAGTATTTGTGTCATGTGTAAAAGCTTGGAAGAGAAGAGTTTAGTAGTCCGTCCTGATGTTTCGGTCCTACGGGATCTAGGGGGTGTGGCTATTAGATTGTTATATGCTTGCTAATATTGTGCATTCTAAGAATTTAATTGATTGAATGTTGCTTGTCATGCATGGGTCTCGGACAACTTGTGCACAAGGTAATAGTCTCTCGATCGGTTCCTGGGGCACTGGGAATCGGTCGGTCCGGAAGGGATTGTGAGAGCACCCTGATGTTCCGTTCCTACGGGATCTAGGGGGTGTTGTTGTCCATCAATAGGGAAACTCATGGACCGTCATATAGATAGGGCGCATGCTAGGTTTACCTTCTTGCATACCTATCATTTTGACACCAAAGATTGATACATAAGTTTATGCATATATGCAAATTGTGGCTAACTTGTGTGTCTGCTGCAGGGATAATCGCTCGGCGGTGGATAAGAATTGTCATATGCATATGATATATATTGTCTATGTTTTCTTGCATGAATTGTTAAAAACAAACTAGACAACTAGAAAGATCACCTAATAATGCTAGCTTCATCTGCTTACTTAGTGTGGATTTCTAAGGTGAGTTTGGCCACGGTCGCTCACCAGTACATGTGGTAGTACTGACCCACGTTTGTGGACAAATATCCAGGTACTGGAAGCGAGAGTTTGGCAAGCATCCTGAATCTGAATCGGCGTTAGCGCAACCTTCCGCGAGACTGTGCTCGTGCTACTTCATTTTGCTTTCCTCTCTAGTGGGCTACTCTTCTTCTGCTAGTTGTTTTGTTATTTTGGTCCTACTACAAGGATGTAAAGTTTGGACGTTGTGGCTAATTTTGGGAATGTAAAAAGAGTTGTAATCCTTCTAAGGTATATTTTTGTAACTCAGCCAAGCAAGCACTTTGTAATCCAAATCTTCAGTATTCAATAAAAGAAAGTATTTTGTGCCTATCAAATGTGTTCAACTTTGGTTCTCTGTTTTTCACTCTGTGACTATATATGTATATTTTTGTCTAACTTGTGTCTTGTGCAGGTACGTTACCTGGTGCAAGCGCAACTTAGGCTTGCACGGCATCGTGCCCAAGCGAGGACGATCGGTTCCGTAGGGACCAAGCGAGGACGATCGACCCCTACGGGACTGGGGCGCGACAGGTGGTATCAGAGCATGGTTTTACGTCCTTAGCCTCTTCAAATATCGTTTTCGAAAATGATATAAATTTTTAAACGATTTCAAAAGTCCCGAATTTCGAAAATTAATTTCGGATCTATAAGAAGTAAATCGAGAGTATGAAAGGTCTCTAAGAGTATGAAAACTCAACGTCCCATATAATAAGTCCATAATACGTTATGAGACTAATGCAAGCTACTCACTTTTGCAGCAAAGATGACTAAAACAGGTGCTGGTAACCATGAGACATCGCGCACAGCAAGTGTGAGTGATGATCAAATTGATAGACTGATTGCTATGTTTGAGAATCAAAGTGAAAGGCATGCAGCCCAACAGGAACGGTTTGAAACACTGCAGCAATGGGCTGATACTAGAGCCTTGGCACAACAACAGCAGCTTGACTCTCTGACTCAAATTGTGACAACATTGGTAGTACATAGTGGTGCATTGGGAACCACTGCAACACCTGCGACTGCCCCGACCATGACTCAGGGAGCAGGATTAGCAGAAACTAACAAGCCTCGTCGTGCTGCTGGAAAGTCTACCTTTAAAGGTGTTGAGTTTCTGAAGTTGAACCCTCCGGAGTTCGAAGGCAGGACCGCGCCGGATAAGGTGATGGACTGGATCGCAAAGATGGAGATCTTGTTTAACTTTGCTTTAATACCTGCGAACAAGAGGGTGTCGTGTGCAGATATGCAGCTGCGGTTACGTGCACATGACTGGTGGAAAATAAAGAAAGCAGATCTAGCCACCAAGCATCAGGATGGTAAGATCACTTGGGGAATATCCAAGGAAGCATTCCTTGCACAATATCTCCCGCCAGCTGTTAGACAGAAGAAAGAAGACGAGTTTACCGAACTTAAGCAAGGGAGCATGTCCGTCGAAGATTATGAGTCGGAATTCTCCAAACTTTCTAAGTTCGCTAGCTCAATGATTCCTGATGAGGGATCCCGCACACATCGATTCATAAAAGGCTTAAACGATAACCTGAGAAAGGATGTTATGAATCGGGAGTACAAAACGTACATACAAGCCTTTGAGGCAGCGGTGCAGAATGAGCAGTTCATGCCACGAAGTGCTCCGGAGAAGGCACCAGCTCCTCGAAACCCTCCTACAAAACGATACCTCAACGGTGAGAAAAAGGGAGATGCAGTGGAGAACCGCAAAAAAGTGTGCAGCTTCTGTGGCCATCCTGGTCACCTTAAAGAGACTTGTTGTTTCCTCCACAGGCTGTGCTTTAAGTGTGGGCAACCAGACCATAAATTAAGAGATTGTCCAAAGAGAAAGGCTACTGAGAACCAAGTGAATAATGTAGAACGTGTACAGACTCAGACCCCTCCAGCCCACCTATTGAACAAACTGATCAGACGAGAAGGGCTAGAGTGTATCAGCTGAATATAGAACGTGACACGAGTGGGCACGATGTTGGTGAGTCTGATTCCTTTGATCTCTTGATGCATCATTTATCGCCTCCTTGATCTCTTAAGTTTTGAGGACGAAACTTCTTCTCAGTGGGGTAGTATGTAACGCCCCGCTCCGAACGGTTACTTATGAAACACTTGCTACTTCGACTCAGTTGAGAATCGAGTCTCGGAAAAACCTTACCGCCAAATCAACACGGACGAAGTGCAATGAACCCTTCGAATTGATCGAACGGCTTCTATTAAAATAAGTCCAAGAGTTTTCGTTGGTTGCTTTGCTTCTTAGTTTTGTGTTGCTTTGTGTTTTGAGTTGCTTTCGATGACTTGGTTTTCATGATTTCGCTTTCTCGTTTGTGCGTTCTTTCGAATCGTAAGGGAAAGAGGTTAAAGTATGCTAATCAAGTATTGTTGTATTTGCAGGACGTATAACCAAAGAGTAAACGTTGCATAAGGCTTCCCCATCCTCTTGTTCGATTCATTCGGTGAGTAGCTTAGGCCCTTCGATGAATCTTTCAGTTCACACGCCTTAATAAAATGATCTCTAGTTTGCACAAGTTACTTGCCCCTTTATAATGTTGCCTCACTAAATGAAACTAGTTAAAACGAATTAACTGCATGCAAAGAACATATAGTTCTGCTTTACTTCATTTAAATGTATGCCCCTACTCACTTGTCGCATCACTATATCGTGCATTAAACCTTCATGGTTAATGTTTGTGTCATGTGTAAAAGCTTGGAAGAGAAGAGTCTAGTAGTCCGCCCTGATGTTCTGGTCCTACGGGATCTAGTGGGTGTGGCTATTAGATTGTTATATGCTTGCTAATGTTGTGCATTCTAAGAGTTTAATTGATTGAATGTTGCTTGTCATGCATGGGTCTCGGACAACTTGTGCACAAGGTAATAGTCTCTCGATCAGTTCCTGGGACACTGGGAATCGGTCGGTCCGGAACGGATTGTGAGAGCACCCTGATGTTCCGTTCCTACGGGATCTAGGGGGTGTTGTTGTCCATCAATAAGGAAACTCATGGACCGTCATATAGATAGGGCGCATGCTAGGTTTACCTTCTTGCATACCTATCATTTTGACACCAAAGATTGATACATAAGTTTATATATATATGCAAATTGTGGCTAACTTGTGTGTTTGCTGCAGGGATAACCGCTCGGCGGTGGGTAATAATTGTCATATGCATATGATATATATTGTCTATGTTTTCTTGCATGAATTGTTAAAAAGAAACTAGACAACTAGAAAGATCACCTAATAATGCTAGCTTCATCTGCTTACTTAGTGTGGATTTTTAAGGTAAGTTTGGCCACGGTCGCTCACCAGTACATGTGGTAGTACTGACCCACGTTTGTGGGCAAATATCCAGGTACTGGAAGTGAGAGTTTGGCAAGCATCCTGAATCTGAATCTGAATCGGCGTTAGCGCAACCTTCCGCGGGACTGTGCTCGTGCTACTTTATTTTGCATTCCTCTCCAGTGGGCTACTCCTCTTCTATTAGATGTTTTGTTATTTTGGTCCTACTACAAGGATGTAATGTTTGGACGTTGTGCCTAATTTTGGGAATGTAAAAAGAGTTGTAAGCCTTCTAAGGCATATTTTTGTAACTCAGCCAAGCAAGCACTTTACAATCCAAATCTTCAGTATTCAATAAAAGAAAGTATTTTGTGCCTATCAAATGTGTTCAACTTTGGTTCTCTGTTTTTCACTCTGTGCCTATATATGTATATTTTTGTCTAACTTGTGTCTTGTGCAGGTACGTTACCTGGTGCAAGCGCAACTTAGGCTTGCACGGCATCGCGCCCAAGCGAGGACGATCAGTTCCGTAGGGACCAAGCGAGGACGATCGGCCCCTACGGGACTGGGTTGCGACATCATCAGCATAGACGATGCCCTCCGTCCCCTTGAAGACCCTAGGCTTCAGTTTCTTGAAGTCCTGAATGTTGCATGGCCAAAGCTGAGCAACCTGAGGAGCAACCTACTGCTAGACCGAAACTCCTCTCTACTACGGCACGAGCAAGATGATGAGCACTCTCGATGTCCTGCCGTAAAACGTCGATCTTTCTCTGGTGTGCCTCAGACTGAGCCCTCTGTGCCTCCAACATCTCGCGAAACAGTGTGAACATCTGTGTCGCATCTGCTGGCACGGAAGTTGGAGGTGGAAGTGCCTCAGATACAGCCGAAATGCAGCTGACACGCCAATCACCGGAGATGTGACTGGTGCAGGCCCTCGGGAAGTCGCAGACCTCTTAAAAGCTGCTCTCCCCTGCTGTTATCTAGTCTTAGGCGGTATCCTGAGACAAAGTAAAAAAAAGAATCAATATGGCACATGATGTAAGACACTCAAAGGAAGGACAGTTAAAGATCAAATATCAATATCAAGGAAGACAGTTGAATTGAATCAAAAGAGTTTTTCCTAGATGTGATTGAGTATTCTCTGTCTATAACCAATATCCTGAAACAGGCTCGTAATAGCACTCATTTTAGAGCACCACTACGAATCGCACTAGTTGCGACCTCGAAGACCTGCATGGACCACCACTAAAAACGTGTTACGATTCGCACCCGGTGTAGGGATGCAAGTCGGGAACAACGCCCAGCCTACGACGCAGAATCGGTGGGATAACGTTGTTTGGGTAATCTATCTAGCAATATAATAAGCCACCAACAATATCAATATACTCAATTACAAATCTAAAATAGAGAATAGCACGAATATAATAAAAGAATAGAATAGTCACAATACAACTCATGAGTCGAAATAATAACATAAATGAGTCTGAGTAAATACTAAACAATAAGCTGGAGACAAATCCAGTACAAAAGAATAACTAAGATACTATAAGTCCCGGGTCGTCTGTCTCAGTCGAGATGAGTCCCTCCTAAGCCAGGGTCTCTGGCTCTAAGCCCACAACATCCTGAGGCCCGTAATGAGTAGGGTACCACTCCTCAGTGTCATCTGAAAAAAATATATCCAGTTAGGAAAGGAGCAGAGTACATCTCTAACAGCAGTTATAATCAATGATATAAACTATGTAACAGTAAATAGATGTTAATATAAAAGATACAACAATAGATACAAGAGATATACAATAAAGGAAATACTGAAAATAAATACAAGAATAAACAATATGACAATGAACAAGAATAGTAATGACTAAGTGAGTGAGTACTAGCTTTAACATGTGATCGGCTTGGAAACTTGCACAAGGATAAGGGCCGGCCTAATCATACGTGCGGTGTATGATCAACACTCACAAGGAACAAGACATGCACAAGGAGGATATGATCACATATCTACACTAAAATACTCCCCGCCCCCGACTGGTATAGTGGATCCAACCATGGTACATTATGGCACAGGATTCTCTAGGAAGGTAGCAAGTCTACCCAATAATCAGTGTCTGTACATGTACAAGAAGAACAAGAAAACAAAGCTTGCACAAGATACACCATATATACCAAGGAATAATATCTCATGACGAGATTCGGATATACCAATCCGTATAACCATTGTGTCAAAAAATCAAGGATATCTACACTAGATACAATGAACATAAAGGATATCATAAATGAGAAACTATCAGAGAATGTACTCACCTGAAGTCCGATAAATAGTATCACAAATGTCCGGTACGGTGCCTCGAAGACCTAAATAGGGAATATAACATCAATACAAGGTTTCAGAATGAAAATAAGTTAAACTAGTCAACTTCTATGTCAAAGAGCCATTTCTAAGTCAAAACAGTCAAACTAGGTCAACTCTAAGTTAAACCGGTCAAACTTGGTCAAACTACCTATTTCTAGGTTGCATGAGTCTATCTCTATGATATTAGGTTTATATACTAAAAATCTAGGCCATACTAGCTAAACTAGGATACTAAGATACCATATCACAAGATACGCAAACAAGAGATACAGAAATACCATATAAGCATATACAATCAATATTAAATACACTTAATCATAATCACAAATGCTAAGTGGATACCTTGGCTTTGAACCAATACGGTATCGCACCACTACACCCCCATCTCGATACCCAACTCAAATACCTTGAGTATCAACCCGATACCTTGACATTTACCTTGGTATCTCAAGGTAAAGCGATTCCTAATATATATTAGCTACCCAATACTAAACCATAGATTAATAGGTATTTATCTAATACAACTACTAGCTATATACTAATAACTATTAATATTTACTAATCCACAACTACCTATTACTACTAACATACAAACCATATATATAACTTAACTAGAAAACATAAGAGGTATATATATATAATAGTATCACTAAATATCATAGTACAATATGTATAGATAACTAATAACTAGATATCAACTAACTAGCTAACCAATGGACTAACTACCAGAGAACTAACTACCTACCTACCTATCCATGCTGAAACTGTTGTTGATGTCATGCCCGAGCACTACTGTTGTTGCTGCTGAGGTAGCTGCTGCAGACCGAGCACTACTGTTGTTGCTGCTGAGGTAGCTGCTGCTGCTGCAGCCATGGCACTACCTGCCCCGCTGCTAGCTTGCTGGGTGAAGCTGCCGCTGGTGTGGTTCTTGCTCCTTGTTGCCTTGCCCGACCTCTTCTCAACAAACTACACACACACACACTCAAACACTTATGGTTAAGTAGAAGTATCATAAATATATAACCACTTACACACATATAAACACAACTATATACATAGCACCTATAAATATATATGTATCAATACACATAACATATACGTACCTATTTATATCTACATATATATATATACACATACATGTGTACATCTATATGCATACATATATAACTAGATACATATATAATATAACCATTTACACACATAACACCTATGTACATATATATACCATTATATATATATCAAACTATATATATAAACACTCCTCTCAACATATCTAGATATAGATAGCATCACACACATAAATACATATATACCACATACATGTATAGATATAACATAACTATTCAAATAGCTATATATATAGATGTATAACTACATATATATATAAACACATATGCATATAGATACTTGATTCACTAGTACATCCACATCTACATACATATATCCATACATATATACATAGCTATCTATATACATATACATAACAATATATACATATACATATGAATACATATGTTACCAATAGCTATGAACAATGAAAATTGGATCTAGAAATGCAACACAACAAACACGTGGAGTGCATCGCACCCGTATCACACTAGATCTATGATACGCTTGCGATACGAGTCCATCACGCAACTAAACGTACCCCGAAGGACACGAGCAAGTCTAAAATACTATATATGAACAATACGAGGAGTAAAATATACATCTACGTATCCGTGTCAAAATGTGATATGCACAAAGTCCCGTGTCGAAGAAAAAATCCCCAAATCAACACGTATCACCAAATTGTTGGGATACGACCTACACGTATCCAATTATGGACATGATACTAGCCACAAACAAACAAACACATATCAATTTAGTCTATATGACCAATTGACAAACACAACAAGTGTCAATCTCGAAATTCTCTCAAAATTGACACAAAAAGTACCATAACTTTCTCCATAGTCCTCCTATGAACATAATTCCAATTCTTATGGGTAGCCTATGCATGTGGGGTGGTTTCTCATGGTTAAATCTCAAATTTAGAACCTAATTAAAGGGAGAAAAAACTGAATTGTACCTATTGGGAGATGGATTCCCAATGCAACCTCCAAATTAGATAAAATTGGCTTTCAATTTGTAGATCATTGCTCATCTTTATAGATCATTGCTTCCTCCTTCTAAATCCTTACTCTACTAGTCTCCAATGGTAATTTGGAAAGGAATTAGAAAAAAAATTTGGTAGGAAAATGATGTAGGAATGAAGGAATGAAGGAATTTAGTTGAAGAAAATTCTAGATCTAGATTTAAAATGAAAAGAGGAGAGAGAAATTTTCCACTCGTCTTTATATGCCCCCCTTGCCCCCCCCCCCCCCCCCCCCCCCCCCTCAAGCTACTATGTAATGTCCATTATAACCCTTGGGGTCTCTCATGAAGAAATAATTAAGGAGAAAATGTTCTAGTCTAATGGTTTAATTAAATTAACCATCCTCCTAATGAATGGACTTCTTAATTTGGGCTCAATTCTAACTAATTGCAAATTTTGGTCCATGGGTCTAAACTAAACTAGTTAGATCCACTAACACAAGTCCAAAACAATAATCTAACATCTAATAATAATTAAATAATACAATAAATAATTATATAATATGCATAATATTTAATTAATTATAAAATTACCAAAATACCCTTTACTAGAAAATGTGGTAGTGACATGACCCTAGTTAATTAAAGTATCAAGCCGTACTTATATGATTTGTCGTAATTTATGGATGATGGTTAGTCTAGGCTTTGCATGATCATACATTTATTTTCTGCACTTGTTATTCTATTTTGCGTATCAGTTCAGGATATATCTCATTGCAGGTATACAATATTTATTTTACTATCCTGAGATCATTTACATTCATTCTTTACTTTCAGTAGTTATATTGCTTGAGTTGTTGGTTTAAGTTCCTAGATTGGCTTCCTTTGTGGTACTTGTTATTTGGGGTCTGACCCCACTAGTTTTGCATGGCCAGATCCAGTAGCAGTATCGGAGGATCTTCCGTACTTTCCTAAGGATGGTGACCACCAGGAGCACCAGACCACTTGAGTAGGTTCTCTTACTTTTCCACTTTGATGTACATTCTACTTTTGTTGGCATTTAGTCATCGAACACGTGTTTAGCTCGTGTTTTGGTTTGATCAGTTAGCCTACGGACAATAGCATGATTGACATATCCTATGGTTGATCATGTATGACTTAGATTCTGGCTAGTTTATTTATTTTGTGTTCACTAGCTTCATGATCATCTGTATATTATAGTTTGGGATATTTTACTATTATATTTCAGCTAATCTTACATCTTGTTATTATTCATGTTGTTCTTGTGATTGAGACACTAGGGTTTGTTGGACCTAGTTGTGACTGTTGGTTTATAGTAGTGACCTCTCATGTCTTACAGCTTTACCGTATATGCGGAGTACCTGTATGCTCTAAATATACGTAGTTGGCCTTGTCAGTCCCGCTCTCCAGTATTTTGGTTATGGGCGTGACAACATGCATGAAAAGAGATTTGGAAGACTCGAGGATACCGAAGTTCACGGACAACTTGTGCACAAGATAGATTATTGAATCTAGTTCCGAGGATGGTCGCCAGGGCACCGGGGCTGATCCGATCCGGACAAAACCTCATGTCATGGTAGTAGCATATTTTAGGGTGGGATGGGTACACTGCCCCATGTTTCTTGCTTGCACACAATCTCCGTCTCGAGACTACACTCGTCCTGTATGCTATGCCAGTGACTTTTCATATATATTAGTTTGGCTCGATTGCGACAATTCGCGTGCGAGTCATATACATTGAACCAAGTAAATAATTCACGACACCTTTTAGATGTATAAAATAGATGCACGATAAACTAAGGTTCTAGCACATCATGTTTGAGGCAAGAACACATTCGTAACACTAAGCCTTGTATGCGCACACTTTCGATTTATTTCATGTATTATATGTTGGTTAACGTGGTTAACCTTAGACAGGGAAGGACGAATGGTAAGTTGGTAGATTTCGTCGTGTTACTCCTATATTGCACGGCGCAGACTTTACATCATATGCCATAAAACTGATCCTAAGGCAAGACTAGAAAGACAACAAAAAGATGATGCACATAACTAATCGAATATATTGGTTTTGTTGATTGGGCTAGAAGCTTCCCAACCAGTGCATTCAATATACTGATAATCCACCAGATTGCTTGCAGGGTGCGGGAGAACCTCGTTCGGTGCGAAGTTTTTCCTCATGTGCGTTAAGGCGTAGAGATAACTCTGGAGCCTTGGAGCGTTGCCTTAGGAGCTGAAGCACAATATACAGGACGTAATATATTGGAACATTGCCTATGTATCATCCCAAAGTTGTAAGCGCTTGGCACATTTTATTGTAAAGTAGAAAGAGAATGCATGTACGTATCTTATCCAATGATGAAGATCGCACTAGGTCCCCCTAGAAATAATATCCAATTGTTAGACACTCCGTCAAAATAGGTTCCAACTAAACCCTAGTTTATTTAGAGATTTCTAGAATTTGTATCCCAACTAATTCTTGATTTTCTAATTATTGCTAACTAATCTACTAACTATGTTATTAACTAATTAATTACTATTCTAACTAAATATTTTATTAATAATTTATATATACTATTCTGAGATCAGTAACTGTCTAACCTTAACAAAATTTCAATGGTTGGCCTATCTAAACTAATAATTCTTATTACTAATTAATTACACTCTTAACTTTCCTAAACAAGCTAATTGGGTTTTGGCCCCAAGCCAAGTCTCAGTTTGAATGGTCTAATCTTTAAACCAAGCTTTCAAGCCTGGTTTCCTTATTCCTTCTGAATTACCAAACTACTCAAAGTTAGCCCACCGAAATCAGTTCCAAAAACTATGGACCCAAGCTTACTTGGCAAAGCCAGTCCCAACCATTACTGCTCTTAGAGCAACAACCAAATCAAATACTAGGGCTGCAATAGGGCTTTGGCCCTGGGATTATACTGGACCTGGATCGGGTCTTTCAAATGGTCTTAGTCCACACTCATCCTATTAGCCATTTGAACATTGAATTCAACTTATGAGAGAATTCCTTCGGCGAACACATTATCAATCCAGACACGGGACACCGACACTCGATACGTTGCTTCATATCTGTACGAGCTCATGATCCTATTAAGACAGTGTTCTAATCGACATGAAGTTACCGATCAATCATAAACTAGTGTCCGAACAAGAATGACCGACACGAAGAATCAACAGAGAAAATATCACAGGACTGAACCTGTGTCGAATTGATCTGGACTTTAATGTGAAGACTCCGCTTTGATGTGTCAAAATCGCCCGTCCCCGTGTTCGGTTCGCTTAGTTCAAATTACCAAAGCTCCTCTGTAGTAATGGATCAAATACCCAACATCGGCTCAGATTTGTGGACACGAGAAATCAGTAATGAACTGTATCGTGGACTAAACATCGACACTATGTCAAACTTGCAGATACCAAAACCAAAATCAAGAATTGATACCCGCGTCTGGTCCAAACTTGCAGAAATGAGATATCAGCCCGGGTCTGTGTCGAATACTACTGGTGCTCAATTCGGGCCTATGAAGAATTTGATCTGATCATGCTCGATCAAAGAACGTCGATCACTCTTCTGATAGGAAAAACACTCCTTAGAGTCATTTTACCGAGTAGTTGGAGTTCGAAACTTGAATTTGAATGATTAAATGAGAGACTCACCGATAATAAAATGTGCCGATCAGAGTATCTCGACAACTGGATGTTAAATTTGTTTACTCAAAACTCTGAGAAATGATCGATTGATCATAAAATGAATGAACTCAAGAACAAAGTCAATCGAGGCTTGAAACATGAGGGAGTTCACCTATGGTTTGTCGAGTCGAAGGTCTTCGATGCAGTACCAGTCATTGAAGATGACTATTCCTCGCCGGAGAAGGAGACCAGTGTCAGAAGAGATGATAGGATCTGCTGAATCTATGGTTCTGGCACACCATGCCTGAATGCAGTGACACCGCTGCTGTCGGCGCACGAGGAGAGCTGCACGGTGGAACTCCACCAGGAAGGTCGGTAAGGTCGCCGGAGAAGACGACCGGAGAAGCTCTTCCAGGTGGGATACAGTGACGCTCGACTGTTCTTGATCACCGATCGCCGCAAGATTCAATGGAGCATGGGAGGACGGTCGATGCTCCTGTCGGTGGAGGAAGTCACCAGTCCATGGTGGACTTGACATCGGAAGCGACGCTCCGCCTTGGGTTGATCGGAGCTCTGTCGCGACTCTGATCGAGAAGAAGACTTGTCGAGCTCCGCCATGGATGGGCTTCGACCTCGAGTCGGTTACAGAAGCTTTTTGCTTCTGAAATGGGTGGGGAATGGGAGAAATCTCTCTCTGGAATGATTTAAAAGGGAACGGTGGTTTGGGCCGAGTCCATGGGTTAAATGGCTGAAGGATTTTAGTGAATGATGGTGGAATGATTTAATGGATAAGGATTAAGGGTATTTATAGTAATTTGTTGGAAGAATCTAGAATTGGGTGCTTAGAGGTTGTTACAAGGTAGTTAGTTAGGTAGTTAGTTAGAGGTTCTTTAATTGGCACATGTCCAATATCTAAAATTTTCAATTACCAAAATACCCTTCCTTCAATATTAAATTGTTTGTCATCCTCTTCCCTAAATATTAATATTAATATTACTAAGATTATTATTGCTATTATTACGGTCTATTATCATTATGCTAAAAATATCTAGAAAAATATTTGCTAAAAATATCTAGAAAAATATTTATTGTATATTTACTATTTTAGAAAAATAATTTTTTTTGAAAATCTAGAAATAAATTTTGTTAAAAAAAAGGGGAACGGTAGTTACAAATCTACCCACCTTAGAAAAATTGTCCTCAAAATTTCAGATGCACAGGTATGAAAGAGAAGGATAAATAAAATATTGCACGCAATATTTTGAAATAAGTAAAGCATGGCAAATTTTCAACATGCGACACGAATGTGGTAATGAGGAGAAAAACTATAATAATTAGGTTATCTGGTCAAAGGTTCCTAATTGGAGAAAATAGAATTTTGTCCTAAAATAATCATAAGGGGTCGAATGTCATTGGAAATATTGCAACTCCGTAATAAAGTAACTAAAGAAGACATAGTTAGAAAATAATCTTACTTTGACAAATGGCATGACTAGGTTAAATAAATTCTGAAGGGACATAATGGTAGATTTTGTCGAGTAGACGGACAATAACGAAATCGGTCGATAAGAAGTAAGGAATTAGTAAATAAATGAATTGTATATAAGATACCAAATTAAGACAAGAATGCAAGGATATGCGGTCTAATAGAAAATCGATAATCGTATTATAATAATATATAGTCACTAAGGTATCAAAAATCATGTATATATCTGAAGTCACTTTTACTTAGAATCCATGCCACGCCAATATACATCTGGCTATAGTAAACCCTTTGTTCCATGACATAAATAAATAATGGGTTACCAAATACTCTATCAACTTTATCCATTTTCAAATGATATCGGATGAACAACTCAAACAATTACTTCTGGTAGAGATCAAAACATGAGACATTTAGGCGTAGTATCAATAATATCTGAAAACCTATGCATACTTGAAATTATTTCAACTTAGAGCACGTGTCGCATCAGTGCGTATCTGACTGCAATAACTCGCAATTTCCATGACTCAGATAAATGGCTGCAGTACGCATCTGTCACGCCATAGTAGGTCGTTAAATATTTTCTCAACTCTATCCATAGGAATTTCAAAGGAGTATTTGTACCAAAAGAGGTTTATCACGATAAGTAGAGATTAGTGTAAGTATATGTTTTGTGTATGTATCTATTCTTGAAAGACAACACAACTATCAAAAGCGAATTGTGTAAAATCTGTTAAGAGACGACGTATTGAAATCAAGGGAGAAAAGAACTATAGGAATCGATCAGAGTGAGTACCCGTTCTTTGATTTTTCTCTTTCATTCTATGAAATAATAAGTAAGGGTTAGGAACACAAGCATATACTTTGGAGACTTTAAACTAGATGTTGTCTAGATGCGCAATTGAGCTGGATACAATATTGAGTAGAGATTGTGGAGATTCATATTGGGCTGAAGGACTCAGTTAATGAATGAAAATAATATTATTTAGCTTAGGAAAATATATATTGGCCTATACTATAATCATTCTTGCGGCCAATGATAATTTTGTTTATTAAAAGACTAGCTCTAATCCTTTAGAATAACTAGTCCTTTAGAAAATATCTTAAGCTTAGGAGTAGTCAAGGAAAAAATCGAATTGAACTTTTCAAAGAAAAAGTTTAATAGTGCTTTTGACCAAAACAATTACAGAAATTGGAAATGTTCTAATGGACAAGTAAGAATGCTTGGTATATTGGTTATCAATAATACTTTTGAGTTGGATTTTAGGCTCCAGTGACTCAAACGAATGTATATAAGGAAAATTTTAAGGCTTAATAAAGGAGGAGTTAGAAAATTTATTCTTAAATTCTAAATAATGAACAATTATTAGCTTAGACCCTAAAGAATTCAGGACGTTTCTGTGAACTGTTTAGAATACAATATAGAGCTATGACGGAAAGAAAAGATTATCCCAATTTTATGTTGCCTAATTTTACTAAGTGGTGAATGATAATAAACTAATATATAAACACAATCAGCTCGGCCTACGATGTGATGAGTTTCTCCTAGTCTAACAGGTTTCCCAATAGCACCATAAATCCTAAGTACTATTAGGTTAGACCCGCATGGGCCACCACTAAAAATGTGTCATATCCCACGCCTGTGATATCTTGTACGGAAGATGAGCGCGCCCAGCCTATACTGTTGTTAACAGCTGTAGTCAGCTGTTCTAAACCTTAGTAGTCTAAAAATACATCACAATTATTGGTTTTCTCGTAACACTATAATACGTGAAAATACCCAAGCACAATCACACATCACCACAGTCCGCTATATCGTTTTAGTACATCATACATCTCAACTCGCCAGAGACAAATCTGGTAAATTGCTACAACGTAATAACTAATACATCTGTACATCTAAAAAGAATCTAATCTAAGTCTTCCAGGATCCTCCTCCGAGCCATGTGCTAACCTCCATGCCTAATATGTCAACATCCCGTCAGGATTGGATCAAAGTAACATAGATCTCAACAATACTAAACAATATGATGCAATAATGTAGATAAGTAATAAACTAGAAATGAACAAGTAAAGTGAAATGAAATACCTGACTACATGTCACGCCCCGATCCCGTGGAATCGTTAGTCGTCCCCCGGGCGTGACCGCCGTGCGGGCCTAGGTTGCGCACCGCACAAGGCTAAGTATTTTTGTTTCGCATAGCGAGCACATATTCAGAGTACGCAGATAATTGAACACATATTGAAACATGGAAAAGTTCTCTTTTTATTGATAATATGAACATCTATTACAAACTCCTTGAACTGAGTCATAAGGATTGCCTCTATGGGCTTACAAAAGTGTTGACACAAAATGAGATAGCAGTCCTTTACATTACATCCTTACTAAACTCAAAATATAAGACCTTGCGTCGGAACGACTGCCTTGCCACGAAGTTGCATGGTTGCTTGGTGGCTAGCTTCTAGCTTCAAAATGCTTCCTCTTGTTCTTCAAAATGCTTCAAAGGTAGCACGGTCGAGGCGTGCCTACAGCTGGACTGGATTGGGGGTTTGTCTCCTGCTCCTCGCTCGGTTCTTCCTAGCGCGGGAAACCTGTTTCAACGAGGGTCAGTACATCGAAACGTACTGGTGAAGGCAAGCTATCCCAACTATACCAATCAACACGTTGTTTTAATGAAAACATGCATATTTGTGGGTTTCTATCTTGCCTTAGTTCATTTTACAGCAAGGCACATATATATGGAATCATTGAGATAACTCGCCACCGTTCGGTGACATTTACCTGCCCGTCTGAACCACCTGCATAATACTTACCTTGCCTTCCCTATCAAGAAGACACAAGTTAGTAGCAACAGGTTTAAATATACGAGGGGATCACTGGCACGTTGCCATAATGGACGGGCTAGTCTCGGGACGGAATGGCGTGCGGCGCAGGGAACAGGAGGCGCCACAAGCCACTCAATCCGAAGCAGACGACTATCGTGAGTTCCGTCCGGATCGGATCGGTGCCAGTGCCCCAGCGACCGTCCGCAGGAACTAAGACCTTGTGCACAAGTTGTCCGTGATCAACGCAGTACACTAAGTTAACATTGAGGCAAATCAGGCACAGGGCAATAACAGGGCAAGATCTACTTTTGCATAGTCTTCCTGTTGAGTTATTGCATTGAAAATGAGTTCTATACATAGCACAGTTTTTAAGAAGAAATATACATTCTAACTTATATTTATGCATATGATGAACATTCCAAACGAGCAAGCATATAAGTAAGTAACCGTTCATGAGTTTCATTTGACAAGCAATATTTCCCAAGTCTATTCCCTTAATATCTTGATATCTTTTAGTTATTTACTTGGTATCGTTTGATCGGGCAAAGCACGAACGCAAGATTTAGATGTGAAGACTAGCAAGTAGGGCTAGCTAATCGGGTTGGTAGCCACTCACTTTGGTAGTTGGAAGGAAAAAGGAAAGGAGTGCTTTAGGCGTCTGCTCGAGCGACGACTACAGCTGGTTCACCTGTATTGACACGAACAGCTGATCAGTACTTCTTCTTCTCTCTCCCTTATCGGAATTGAAGTGCAGTCCTAAGAACGAAAGCAATGAAATCCATCGAAACCGTTCAAGAAAACCCAAGCAAATCCGAAAACCAACTCAAGGCACGAAAGCAACAAGCGACAGCGAAAACTAGGCAACAAAGAATGCAGCGGAGAGGTCCCTCCTGACTCTGCCGCTAAGTCGATCCTTGGGGCACGGTCCACTGAATATGGGAATCGATTCCGAAGAGACAAATCCATAACGAGAATGAGTTCTTGATTCAATCTATCCCGATCGAACGATACCGTCTTGTATTTCTTAGCCGCGCTCCCCGAATAGGGGGAACGGGGCACCACATCCTACCCAACTAATTGGAAGTTTCGTCCCGAAACTTAAGGAATAAAACCTACCACTAGGAAATAATGAGGGGAACCGTTCCCTTATATCAGATTCAAGCTCCCAAGTAGATTCTTCGACAGAGTGATTCCGCCAAAGCACGCGCACTAGAGGAACCGAACGGGTCCGAAGCAGCTTTTCTTTTCTATCCAAAATTTGTACCGGCTGTTCTACATACGTCAAGTCGGGCTGAAGGTTCAGTTGTCCCAGGTCTACCACGTGGCTTGGATCGTACACATATTTTCTAAGTTGGGAAACATGAAATATATCATGTACGTCAGCTAAGGATGGTGGTAGAGCGATCTGATAAGCAACTGAAGCAACCCGCTTTAGTATTTCGAACGGGCCGACAAATCGTGGACTTAGCTTTCCCTTCGCTCCGAACCTGCTGACCCCTCGCATGGGCGAGACCTTGAGGAATACCCGGTCACCTACTTGAAACTCTAGCGGTCTCCGATGAACATCCGCATAGCTCTTCTGACGACTTTGAGCTATCTTTAATCTGTCCCGAATCAGCCGAACCTTCTGGACGGTCTGCTCCACGAGCTCAGGGCCAAGTACTTGCCGCTCCCCGACTTCGTCCCAACAGATAGGAGATCTACAATTCCGCCCGTATAGCGCCTCATACGGCGCCATTTGAATGCTTGATTGATAGCTATTGTTGTAAGCAAATTCGGCTAGAGGTAGATGAAGGTCCCAACTAGTCTTCGTGTCCAAGGCGTAGAGTCGCAGCATGTCTTCGAGGATCTGGTTGACGCGCTCTGTTTGGCCATCGGTCTGTGGATGGTAGGCGGAGCTGAATTTCAACTTCGTCCCCATTGCTGACTGCAGGCTTCCCCAGAAACGTGATATGAATCGACCATCTCGATCGGAGACTATGGTTACGGGCACGCCGTGGAGTCGGACGATTTCGTTGAGATATATCTGAGCCAGGCGGTCGGCACTCCAAGTAGATTTGATAGGCAGAAAGTGAGCTGACTTGGTGAGTCGATCGACGATAACCTAGACTGCATCATGTCCCCGTTGCGTCCTCGGCAAGCCAACAATAAAGTCCATCGTTATATCATCCCATTTCCACTCCGGAATAGCAAGGTTCTGAAGCTCTCCGCCTGGTTTCTGGTGTTCGGCCTTTACTCGTTGACAAGCCATGCAATGCGACACAAACTGCGCCACATCCCGTTTTAAGCCGTGCCACCAAAACGTCGTGCGAAGATCCCGATACATCTTAGTACTACCCGGATGAGAAGTATAACTAGAATAGTGAGCTTCCGTGAGTATCTCTTGTCTGAGGGCCGCGTCGTTCGGAACACATAGTCTTCCCTTTACTCGAAGCATCCCATCCGCGCTTACCGCAAAGTCGGACGCCTTTCCTGCCAAGATGAGGGCATGTATCTTCTGCAGGAACGGGTCGTCCTTCTGAGCGGCCTTCACTTTGTGTAACAAGTCGGGCTCAAGGCGCAGTTGAGCTACTTGCGCCCACTTCTTATATCTTATTTTCAGTGTAATACCCAGTGATTCAAGATCTCGGCGCAGCCTATCATCAATAACCAAACTCCCTACAAACACTCGACTCAACGCGTCAGCTACTACGTTTCCCTTTCCAGGCGTGTATCTGATCGTGAGATCGAAGTCGCTGAGGAGTTCAAGCCATCGCCGCTGCCGAAGATTCAAATCATTTTGAGTGTACAAGTATTTCAGGCTCTTATGATCTGTATAGATTTCGCACGGCACGCCATAAAGATAGTGACGCCACAGCTTCAATGCAAACACTACCGCGGCAAGTTCGAGATCATGCGTTGGGTAGTTCTGCTCGTGAGGCTTTAGCTGTCTAGACGCGTAGGCTATCACCTTATCGCGCTGCATCAGGACACATCCTAGACCCTTTCCTGAGGCATCACTATATATTTTAAAGTCATCCGGTCCGTTCGGCAGAGTGAGAATTGGGGCAGAGATGAGGCGCTGCTTTAACTCCGTAAACGAAGCTTCACAGTCCTCTGTCCAACTAAACTTCGCACCCTTTCGTGTCAACTGAGTCAAGGGCGAAGCAATCCTAGCAAAATTTTGTATAAATCTTCGGTAGTACCCTGCCAGGCCAAGGAAACTTCGGATGTCGCTAGCTGACTCCGGTCGTTTCCACTGCGTGATTGCTTCTATTTTCTTCGGATCAACTGAGATGCCTTCCGAGGAGATGATATGCCCCAAAAATGAGATACTGTCCAGCCAAAATTCTGATTTGCTTAATTTGGCATGCAACTTGTGGTCTCGAAGGGTTTGCAGCACCATCCGCAGGTGTCCTGCGTGCTCATCCCTAGTCTTCGAGTACACTAAGATGTCATCGATAAACACCACCACGAATTTATCGATGAAGGGCCTAAAGACACGGTTCATCGTATCCATGAATGCAGCAGGAGCATTCATCAGTCCAAACGGCATCACAGAAAACTCGTAATGGCCGTAGCGGGTTCTGAAAGCAGTCTTGGGTACGTCTTCTGGCTTAATCTTCAGCTGGTGATAACCCGAGCGGAGATCAATTTTAAAAAACACCGTTGCCCCTTGTAACTGATCAAACAAGTCATCTATCCGTGGCAGAGGATATTTGTTCCTGATTGTGACCTTGTTTAATTCCCTATAGTCTATGCAGAGGCGTAGAGTTCCGTCCTTTTTCTTCACAAAGAGCACGGGAGCGCCCCAAGGAGACACGCTCGGACGGATGAACCCGCGATCAAGCAATTCCTGGAGTTGGCGCTTTAATTCATTCAGCTCTGCAGGTGCCATTCTGTACGGAGGCTTTGAAATCGACTGTGTATTTGGAAATGTGTCTATAGTGAATTCAATCTCTCGGTCTGGCGGCATACCGGGTAGTTCGCTCGGGAACACATCGGGGAACTCTGCCTCAACGGAAGTTGACTCGACGTTTGCGTAGTCCTGCCGTGTGTCCCGAACCGATGCTAGGAATCCCTCACAGCCTGTGTAGAGCATTCGCCGAGCAGATTTTGCCAAAATCACCATGCAGGCCCTGGTCGCATTGTTCGCTGGACTACTGGTGTAACAAAATACGGCTTCTCCGGACAGACGGAAAACGACTCGCTTCTCTGCACACTCAATAGTTGCCGCGCACGCGCCTAGCCAGTCCATTCCCAAAATGATATCATAGTCCCGTACATCAAGAACTAAAACATCAAGTGACAGCTTTCTTTCCCCAATACAGATATAACCGCCTAGGCATGCTGAACAGACAGGAATTTTTGTACCAGACGGGGTGCTAACGCTTAAATCTAAATACAACGGAGTCATTTTAACATTGTTCTCCGTGGCGAAGTTTGTAGAAATAAAGCTATGGGTTGCACCTGAATCAAATAGAACGCGAGCAGGTATATTATTGAAAAGTAAGGTACCTGACACGACGGTATCCGAAGCTAGAGCTTCTTCCCGTGTCAAGGTGTAGACTCGGCCTTGAGCTGGATTACGCCCTTGCTGAGGCGCCGCTCGATTTGCCTGAGGTGCCGGAGTCTGATCTGGTTGTTGCGGTGGACGACGCGGACAGCTGTTAATCTGATGGCCTGGATCGCCGCAACGAAGACAAGTCCCAAGCTTGCGGCGACAATCTTTTTCGATATGCCCTGGCTTCCTGCAAAAGTTGCAGGTCTTGCTAGTGTCTCCACGCTGTTTACCGCCGTTATTTGGACGCTTTGCAGCGTTGTTTCCTCTATCATTGCCTTGGCGTTTGTGATTGGAAGTTTGCACAGCGCCGGCAGCAACGTAAGGATACTGCGGTTCCAGGGAGAGGGCATGGTTTAATACTTCCCGCATTGTCTGATACTGCAGAACGGACACATGTCCGTGAATACCAGGACGTAGCCCTCCTTCGAATCGTCTGGCTCGATTCGATGCATCCGGTAGATAAGCGGTAGCAAATTTGGCTAGTTTGTTGAATTCTGTCGAGTATTGCTTCACCGTCATACTGCCCTGCCGGAGTTGAACGAACTCGTTTTCCCGTTGACGTCGTAGAGGTGGGGGTATAAACTCCTCCTCGAACGCGGCACGAAAAGTCGTCCACGCGATCGCCTCCTCCCCATGGCCAAGTTGAAGAGATCGTCGATGCACGTCCCACCAGTCGTGCGCGTTGAGGCGAAGCAGTAGTTGGGCACAGGTGACGCGCTTGTCTTCCGGCACTTCGAGGAGAGAAAAATGATCTTCAAGCTCGGCGAGCCAATCTAGGGCCACGATCGGGTCCTCAGTCCCATTAAATGTCGTGTTACAGACCTTCTTGAAGTTGCCAAAAGCGAAGGCAGTCACTTCCTTCGTCCTTGGCGCTAGCGGTGGTTCGACTTCAAGCGCTGGCTGCTCCACTGGTGTAGCTGTCGTTGCGGCAGAATGGTTGGAGGCCAGGGTCTGAACAAGCTGTTGCAGGGTATCTACCTGCTTTTGTTGGACTGAGAGCCGGGCCTCTAGGTTGCTCTCGAACTTGGCTTGGCGGGCATCATCCCTCTGTCGTTGTTCCGTGAACATTTGCATCACCTGCTGAAGGGAATCTGATTGAGACATGCCCCGTTGGCTCCGAGAGCTTCCTGAAGTTCTGGAACTGCTCTCCTGAGTCCTTGTCTCGCCTGGCGCCAGCGCTGATGGTTGCGCTTGCGTCGTTCCTTGAAAGGAAGGTAAATTACATCAGGATCACAATGTATTATGGACTTATTGCATGAACGTATCTCATTTTTGGCCTTAACGAGTTCAGGAGTTCGCACAGGAATTTATCGTTAAGGGAACTTTTCCAGTTTAAGAGTCAAAGGAACTTTGAATCTGTGCTCTGATACCAACATGTCACGCCCCGATCCCGTGGAATCGTTAGTCGTCCCCCGGGCGTGACCGCCGTGCGGGCCTAGGTTGCGCACCGCACAAGGCTAAGTATTTTTGTTTCGCATAGCGAGCACATATTCAGAGTACGAAGATAATTGAACACATATTGAAACATGGAAAAGTTCTCTTTTTATTGATAATATGAACATCTATTACAAACTCCTTGAACTGAGTCATAAGGATTGCCTCTATGGGCTTACAAAAGTGTTGACACAAAATGAGATAGCAGTCCTTTACATTACATCCTTACTAAACTCAAAATATAAGACCTTGCGTCGGAACGACTGCCTTGCCACGGAGTTGCATGGTTGCTTGGTGGCTAGCTTCTAGCTTCAAAATGCTTCCTCTTGTTCTTCAAAATGCTTCAAAGGTAGCACGGTCGAGGCGTGCCTACAGCTGGACTGGATTGGGGGTTTGTCTCCTGCTCCTCGCTCGGTTCTTCCTAGCGCGGGAAACCTGTTTCAACGAGGGTCAGTACATCGAAACGTACTGGTGAAGGCAAGCTATCCCAACTATACCAATCAACACGTTGTTTTAATGAAAACATGCATATTTGTGGGTTTCTATCTTGCCTTAGTTCATTTTACAGCAAGGCACATATATATGGAATCATTGAGATAACTCGCCACCGTTCGATGACATTTACCTGCCCGTCTGAACCACCTGCATAATACTTACCTTGCCTTCCCTATCAAGAAGACACAAGTTAGTAGCAACAGGTTTAAATATACGAGGGGATCACTGGCACGTTGCCATAATGGACGGGCTAGTCTCGGGACGGAATGGCGTGCGGCGCAGGGAACATGAGGCGCCACAAGCCACTCAATCCGAAGCAGACGACTATCGTGAGTTCCGTCCGGATCGGATCGGTGCCAGTGCCCCAGCGACCGTCCGCAGGAACTAAGACCTTGTGCACAAGTTGTCCGTGATCAACGCAGTACACTAAGTTAACATTGAGGCAAATCAGGCACAGGGCAATAACAGGGCAAGATCTACTTTTGCATAGTCTTCCTGTTGAGTTATTGCATTGAAAATGAGTTCTATACATAGCACCGTTTTTAAGAAGAAATATACATTCTAACTTATATTTATGCATATGATGAACATTCCAAACGAGCAAGCATATAAGTAAGTAACCGTTCATGAGTTTCATTTGACAAGCAATATTTCCCAAGTCTATTCCCTTAATATCTTGATATCTTTTAGTTATTTACTTGGTATCGTTTGATCGGGCAAAGCACGAACGCAAGATTTAGATGTGAAGACTAGCAAGTAGGGCTAGCTAATCGGGTTGGTAGCCACTCACTTTGGTAGTTGGAAGGAAAAAGGAAAGGAGTGCTTTAGGCGTCTGCTCGAGCGACGACTACAGCTGGTTCACCTGTATTGACACGAACAGCTGATCAGTACTTCTTCTTCTCTCTCCCTTATCGGAATTGAAGTGCAGTCCTAAGAACGAAAGCAATGAAATCCATCGAAACCGTTCAAGAAAACCCAAGCAAATCCGAAAACCAACTCAAGGCACGAAAACAACAAGCGACAGCGAAAACTAGGCAACAAAGAATGCAGCGGAGAGGTCCCTCCTGACTCTGCCGCTAAGTCGATCCTTGGGGCACGGTCCACTGAATATGGAAATCGATTCCGAAGAGACAAATCCATAACGAGAATGAGTTCTTGATTCAATCTATCCCGATCGAACGATACCGTCTTGTATTTCTTAGCCGCGCTCCCCGAATAGGGGGAACGGGGCACCACACTACATGCACTATCTATGTGTAGCAAGTGCAATCAGGCACTAGACAAGCATGTAGGGGCTGATCGGGAATAATGAACACGAGGTGTTACACTACAAGAATAAGCGGGATTAGCGACGTATTTTAGCGACTCCAAGTAAAAACGTCGCTAAATTTGCGACTCGGTAAAAATCGTCGCTAGTCGTCGCTAAATGGCGACATTTAGCGACGTTTAGCGACTTTTATTAAGATTTTAAACGAATAGTCGCTATAAGTTCAATTAAGGTCGCTAAACGTCGCTAATATATCTGATTTAGCGACGTTTAGCGTCGTAATTAGCGACGTATATATCAAAAACATTTAGCAACGTATTTAGCGACGTCGTTGGCGTCGCTAATTTTTATTTTAGCGACGTTTTTATTTGACGTCGCTAAACGTCGCTAAATTTTGTTTAATTAGGGCTCAGGTTTCTTTTCTCGATCTGTCGAAAATTTCGAAAACGTTTCGATTTCTCCCGCCCCCCCTCTCCGGCGACCGACGCATCCACGGCTGCAGCTACTCCGGCATCCCCCTCCTCCTTCTCGAGCTCTAGGTAATCTCTCTCTCTCTCTCTCATGTGACACTGACACAAGACACACTTGACAGACACGACACACGCACACAGATACACACGACACACACACACGACACACACACAGACGCAGACACACACACGACACACACACACGACACACAGACGCAGACACACACACACAGACGCAGTTTAGGGTTAGGGTTAGGTTTAGGGTTAAGGTTTAGGTTTAGGGTTAGGGTTACGGTTAGGGTTAGGGTTAGGTTTAGGGTTAGGATTTGAATTTATCTACCATATTATAGCATGCATAATAGTATTATTGTAGTGTGTTTTCTTTTTACGAACTCTGAGATTTAAATATTAAGTATATTTAAGGGACAAGTAATAAACTAATTATTGAAAATCTTATGTATATGTGAATGCTAGTTTCTGTTTTGCAGACTTTTATTTTATTTTATTATACTCAAGTTGATTATTATGGTAGAATAATTAGATATGAAATAAATTTTAATTAAAAATTACATGATTTATCCTATCTTAGATCATGTTTAGGTTTTGGCACTCTTTCTCTCTTTCTCTCTCTATTATGCATTCTATATATATAAAAAAAACTTGCAGATTGTTTTCTTGACTAAAAAAAACTTGCAGGGATCTAAAAAAAAACTCTTACTTCGATAATAAAGTTGTAGATTGTTTTCTTGACTCTCTAAATATAAGATGTTGAGCTACTCTGTGTTTACTCTGTGTTTACCTATTATCCATTGCTATTATTTATTTTACTAATCACATGGAATACTCTTACTTCGATAATAAAGTTGTAGATTGTTTTCTTGACTCTCTAAATATTGATACATTCTTTCATAATTGAATCCCTTAAGTGTATTATTATAGGTTGTGAACAAAATAGTTATACCTGATTGTGTACTAAATCAGATCTATGGATTATTTGATAATAACCATAACTAATTGTTCTAAATCTTTAGATGAAAATTAATATGGTTACATAGAAGTGAGTTTGTAACATGGTTTTAACTCTTGTAAAATCTAGTCAGAATCCGTCACTTTCTTTAATGCAAGTCTTAAGACATATAAGATGTTGAGCTTTGTAATCTTTGATGCATCTAGTATCTTATACCAACTTACACCCGAAACTGGTATTCAAAATACTGGTCTGTAGGTATATAAGACTGGAATTTGAAAATAGCTCAACCATACGTGTGTGTAGGTGTATAAGACCTAGGCATCAATTGTTAGTTGTAGTGTGAGTTTGGGTATTTGCATTTGGGGGATGTGAGAGTGTCGGGTTCCTCAGTCAGTGCACACTGTGAAAACTGGTTTTGTGTGTGTGCACAGTGTGCCTCAACCACTGTGTCTCAGTGTATCAGTCGAGCCACTGGTTTTGTGTGTGTGTCTTAGATACTACTATTTACTTTAATCTTTATTATCCAAATCTCATAATTCAATTTCATTTTCAATTGCAAAGAATTATCATTATTATAAGATATTATGGTATCATTATTATACTGCTAATTCTTTGTTTTCATCTATCTTACCAGATGGCACCCAAGAGAGCGACACCTCCTACTGTTAAGGAGGAAGTGATGCCTCCTACTGTTAAGGAGGAAGTGATACCTCCTACTGTTAAGGAGGAAGAGATACCACCTGCGGGGAGTTCCAGTCACCCAGCACCTATCGCAGCTGTATCTCAGACGGGGAGTTCCAGTCACCCAGCACCCATAGCGGAGCTTGATAACATAAACGCTGTTTATGCGCAGTATTTGAGGGACTGGTATCAGCCCCGTTTTGGAAATCCTCGAGATTGATACTATAATGTTTCATATACTTATATATTATGCATTTTGTGTTACTGTGATACTCTGATACTTATATATTATGTATTTTGTGATGCTGTTTATGCCCATTTTGTGTGACTGTGATACTGTGATACTTTTATAACTGTGATACTTTTATTGTCTGTCTATAATGTTTGTGTTCCATCGAAGGGGTCGGCGAACCCATAGAATTCAACGGAGGGTTGCTCCGGGTCTATTTTTAATTACAAATTTATAAATTAGAGGAATAATAGTTTGGAACAATTCAGTTTTTTTTTTTAATTTTTTTGTAAATTTAGCGACGTAGTTAGCGACGTTTAGCGACGTCTAGCGACGTTTTTATAAGTCGCTAAACAAGTCGCTAATTAGCGACGTGTCAGTAACCGTCGCTAACGACGTCGCTAAACGTCGCTAAAAATATGTCGCTGTACGTCGCAAATTGCTGACATGGCAGTACTGCCAGGTCATTAAAGACGTCGTTGTTACGTCGCTATAAAAGTCGCTAATGAGCGACGTTTAGCGACTTTAATAAACGTCGCTATTTCGTGACGCCGCGTCGCTAAACGTCGCTACATTTAGCGACTCAATAAAGTCGCTAAAAAACGTCGGCATAGCGACGTTTAGCGACGTTTTTCCGTTCAGCGACTTGGTTTCTTCCGACTGCGTTAAAACGTCGCTAATTACGTCGCTAAACGAGTTTAGCGACGTTTTATTGTCATTTGGCGACGTTTTTTGGCGTCGCTAATTTGACTTTTTTTGGTAGTGTTAGTAGTCAATTAATAGTTGGACAAGGCACATCAATGATGTTCTAGCAGAAAATAGTTGTCCAGGCTAGGTAGACTACATGATGTATAGTAAACTCCCTCCTGACACGACCTAATCAATCAAGACACAATCAATGACACGTGATACAAAGTACACAATATATTAATGCAACATCAATATCGTAAAGTAAAAAGAGAATGTATGTACTTGTCTTATCCAATCATGAAGATCGCACAAGGTCCACCTAGAAATAATATCCAATTGTTAGACATTTGGTCAAAATAGGTTCCAACTAAACCATAGTTTATTTAGAGATTCTATAATTTTTTATCCCAACTAATTCTTGATTTTGTAATTATTGCTAACTAATCAACAAACTATGTTATTAACTAATTAATTAATATTATAACTACATATTTTATTAACAATTTACATATACTATTCTGAGATCAGTAACTGTCTAACCTTAACAAAATCTCAATGGCTGGCCTATCTAAACTAATAATTCTTATCACTATTTAATTACTCTCTAACTTTCCTAAAACGGCTAATTGGGTTTTTGCCCCAAGCCTAGTCTCAGTTTGAATAGTCTAATCTTTAAACCAAGCTTCCAAGCCTGGTTTCCTCATTCCTTTGAATTACCAAACTACTCAAAGTTAGCCCACCGAAATCAGTTCCAAAAACTATGGACCCAAATTTACTTGGCAAAGCCAGGCCCAACCATTACTGCTCTTAGAGAAACAACCAATTCAAATACTAGGGCTACAACAGGGCTTTGGCCGAGGGATTATACTTGACCTGGCCCGGGTCTGTCGAATGAGCTCAGTCAACACTCATCCTATTAGTCATTTGAACATTGAATTCAACTGATGAGAGAATTCCTCCTGCGAATACAGTATCGATCCAGACACGGGACACCGATACTCGATACGTTGCTTCTTATCTGTACGAGCTCATGCTCCTATGAAGACTGTGCTCTAATCGATACGAAGTTACTGATCAATCATAAACTAGTGTGTCCGAACAAGAACAACCGACACGAAGAATCAGCAGAGAAAAGATCACAGGATCGAACCTGTGTCGATTTAATCTGGACTATAATGTGAAGACCCCACTTTGATGCGTCAAACTCGCCCGTCCCCGTGTCCGTTCCGCTTAGTTCAAATTACCAAAGCTCATCTGTAGTAATGGATCGAGCACCCAGCGTCGGCTCAGATTTGCGGACACGAGAAATCAGTGATGAACTGTATCATGGACTCAATATCGACATTGTGTCAAACTTGCAAAAAGAAAAAATAGAAACAAGAAACGATACCTGCATCTGGTCCAAACTTGCGGACATGAGATATCAGCCCGGGTCTGTGTCGGATACTACAGGTGCTCGATTCGGACCTATGAAGAATTTGATCTGATCATGCTCGATCAAAGAATGTTGATCACTCTTCTGATAGGGAAAACACTCCTTAGAGTCATTTTACCGAGCTGTTGGAGTTCAAAACTTGAATTTGAAGGATCGACTGAGGGGCTCACTGATAACAAAACTTCGACCTCGAGTGGGTTACAGAAGCTTTCTGCTTCTTGAAATGGTGGAGAATGGAAGAAATATCTCTCTGGAATGATTTAAAAGTGAACGGTGGTTTGGGCCGATCCATGGGTCAAATGGCTGAAGGATTTTGGTAAATTATGGAGGAATGATTTAATGGATAAGGATTAAGGGTATTTATAGTAATTAGTTGGAAGAATCTAGATTTTTGTGGTTACAAAGTTGGATGAGGTTGTTACAAGGTAGTTAGTTAGTTAGAGGTTCTTTAATTGGCACACGTCCAATATCCAAATTTTATAATTACCAAAATACTCTTCCTTCAATACAAAATGGTTTGTTATCCCCTTCCCTAAATATTAATATTAATATTAATATTACTAAGATTATTATTGTTATTATTATGGTCTATTATCATTATGCTAAAAATATCTAGAAAATATCTATTAGATATTTACTATTTTAGGAAAATAATTTTAATTCAAAATCTATAAATATATTTTGTTAAAAAAAATCGGGAACGGTAGTTACAACTTTGGCCGAATTCGGTCAACCTAAACCAGAAACCCTAGTCAGCCTCCTCTCCCTGATGACCAGGCTCATAACGTTCAAATTTATGAACGTTTAAGAACCGAACTCGGTCTCAGAAAATCCTATAAATAGAGATATTTTTCCACCATTTCATTCATCAACCCATTTACTTTCATAATCTACATTCCCGAGCTATAAACTTTCTCATCCCCAAGATAACACTTCCAGCCTTCTAGTGCCAAGTTCTATCTCGATTAGAAGTCTTTTTCGATTTGTAACAATCTTAGAAATTCAAGTTTGTTTTTGCAAGTCAGAAATCAGCGAGCACTTTGGATCAAAGCTCGTGGTTGTAAGAAGTTGGCGTGCCCTTTGGATCAAAGCACGTGGTTGTATGCTATTTGGGATAATAGTGGATTTAACTCTGAGCAAGGGTTCACGGTACTGATTAGTCCTCCATGGGGGAAACCAGTATATATTGTGGTGTTTGCGTTTGTGCTCGCTGAACTTTTAATTTCCATATATACTTGCTATATTGGTGCTATAGTTTAGTTGGTACTTAGATTATTTTTTTATTGGAAAATTATTCCGCTACACTCTATTCACCCTCCTCTAGAGTTGCCATATTGTCACGACCCGCACCCGAAAATTGGGCATGAGCCGTGGGTACGTCCAGCCTACGCCGCAGCATCGGCGGTAGAACGCTGACTGAGTCTCAAACGTATCTCATCCTGTCAATGGTCTCAACTCCATAAGGAGGACAATGATAATACATGAATCCACAGTTTATAATATACTCAATCACAAGGCTATATGAAAGTAATTGGCACGATGAGAAATAAGGATAAGAGTTCTATCATGAGTCAACACAAATATAAATACATCATAAGTCTAGAGTCTAGATGTCCACCCAAAAGTCACAACAATAATACAACCCAAATCTCAGTCTAGTACAATAATACATAAATAGGACAGTCTAAGTGCATGTAGGTAGAATCTCCTCTAAGATGGGTAACTCCTCTGGGATTTTTGGTATGAAATCTCCCTCTGCTCTCGGTCCGTAGTGGGTAGGGCAGAAATCCTCCAAGTCCTCTGAAAATATTATCCAGTCAGGATTGGAGCGAAGCACAAACACTAAACAGCAGTTTCATTTATGTTGACAAAAACTATAAAACAATGTAAGGAATACAAGATGAGTAAATGCTGGAAATATAGAGCACTAGAGAATATGAAGTAAGCAATAGAACATCTAGCAATGAATAAAAATATCAGTGGATGCTAGAACAAGTGATCTGAAATAAAGAAACAAATATCTGACTAAGTGTTTGAAATATCAGTTTATTATGTGATCGGCTTGGGACAGATCAGGTTGGTTACATATGATTAGCTATGATTCATGTAGGTCAGGCTAACCATTTGGTTAGCTATAATGCAAGCAATGGTCAGGCTAATCATATATAACAGCTATGAGGCATATAAAGGTCAGGCCGCACCCGACGTGAGATGTGGGTGAGCTATGATGCATGTAGAGTTGGGTATGATCACATAATCTACTAATATTTCCCCATCCCCAGCTAGCACGATGGATTCCAATCACGACTCCTCATGACGGGTATCTAGGGTGCTAACCCGTGTATCCACAGTGTTAGAGTCAAGTATAGTATACAACTGGAATTATAGAATTAATCAACAAAAACGAAAAATGTCAGAGAATGTACTCGCCTGTGGTCCTGAGGAAGGTACGATGATCAATGTCCAAGGCGAGATCACAATGACCTAATTATGGAATTTCATATCAAAATACTGAATTAAGGAAATAAACATGTTTAACTAATTAAATATGAGGCCTCTAGGTCATACTAAAATCTACTGGTCAATACTAGTCAAAGTTGGTCGCACTAAGTCATACTAGGTTAACTAGGTCTACTAGTCCATTTATATACCATAATAGTCCATATTGGACAAAACCTAACTAAACTAGTCATTACTAGCTATACTAGACATTAGTACATAACTATCTATATGATATTACATAATACTTATATACTAGAGTCTAGTTAGTACATAAATACTTATATAGCTTACAAGTTAATAACACTACCTAATACCAACTCAAGAACTAATACTAATCATATCAATACTTGATACCAACTAAACTGATTACTAATACTAAATATAACTAGCAAGTACTAATTAAACAATACAATACTAACTAAGCTAATTTCCTAACTAATACTAACTCGTATCAATAACTGATACTAAATCCTTCTCTTTCACAGTTGAATAGAACTGACCTTGTGAAACCCTTTTCAAGTAGCCAAGGTGTAGTTGACTGAACTGACACTCTCTACACTTCTCCCACCCTGAGGCACAGGTCACAAGGAAAAACACATAAACTCTTAACAAATGCATTGATCCTAGATAACTGATTCAATGACCCATTCACAGTTTCACAGTCTAGAATTGGTTCAGATTTACACAGGCATTTGAGACAAGCCTATGGCTACTGTCAGGTTCACCAAACAGTTTGAAGTTGTTCAAACTTACACAGACAAAGGCCAACTCTTAGACTCATAACAGGTAGGTCTGAATTGTTCACTGATACTCTGCATAGCCAAAAACCCCTATTTACTGATACACACAGTGTCAATCTCTGGGACAACCATATAGCTACTGACAGGATACATAGCCTAACCTCTGAGACAACCTATGGTTTACACAGGTATGGCTAACCCCTGAAACATAAAAAGCTAACCACAGTTCAATTTTTGAACTGCACAGTCCCTGATCTGGCTTCTAACTCCCTTATCCCTGGACTGATACTGACATCAGTGTATCCCCAAACACTGACACCTAGTATCAGACACCCAAGCACAACCAAAACCTACACTAAACTTGCACAGTGTTTACTCCATTGAAGCACACACACTCTGCACTCACTGAACTGAATAGCTAGCTGCTGAAATACAACACAACACCACACAAGTGAACTAGAGCTCACTCCCTTTATTCAAACACCAAATTCACTGATACACAGCCACACTAGCCTCAAACATCTGACTGTAAACAATACTAAGCCCCACACACTGGCACAGTACACAGTCTACTGATACATAACATATTGCTCACTCAACCCAAACTCTCAAAACTACTGATACATAACACCTGATACACTGATATGTGAACTAAACTCACAGAACTTGACTGCACACAACCCAAACGTAGGCCTCACTGATGCTCACTGCACTTAACACACACACTGTGATCAAACTGAAAAGTCAGGATACTCGACTCTGTATATTCACACAGACTCCCTGACACCCCTACACTTTACTAACACCCTACTCTCACTGAACTCAGTGATACACAGTACCACTTACTGATACTGTCACTACCACATTCTGAAAACAGGGGTATTTTCGACTTTTTGCAATATTTAATATTATGGTATTTATAATTAATTAATTGCCTGATAGTATTTAATTTAATAACTGTGTGATGTGTACTTTAATATGTTATATTATAGACAGTGTTCATTGGTGTTTGTGATGGTAGATTTGACCTAGAAGCCAGTAGATGAGTACCTGTCGGAATTATAGAATTGTGAGGTTAATTGTTTTATTTTAGAATTAGTTTATTGGAGGTGTAATTAATTACCGTATTTTATTTAATATTTTTGCGCATTGCCTTTGCTTCGATATTTGGAGCACTATCCAGACTTTTGTCTTCCAACAAATTTCATAATCTTGCCCTAGATATGCCCACCTTCATTTCTGCTATTTTTGCAACTCATAATTTTGCTCCCTGTGCATTGTTTCTGGCCGCACAAAAATTGTCGCGGACATTATTTTAGTAAACTCCTATTTTGTATCGTTGTGCGTTCCAATCGAAAATTGGAGGCCATTTTGACCTATTTTTCGTGCGACCCAAATTAGGGTAATATTCTGTTCTGAGTCTTCTTCATTATTGGTATTGATGACTTGACCTGATTCTGGCTCCATGTACTCCTAATTAATTGTTGAACACAACTTGCATTTGTTTCTATTTAAATTGAGGATACTATTTTATCTGACTTTAAAATCCCAATTTAATTCCAGTGCCCTGCAAATTCAGCCCATACCCATCTTACAGCGTCCCCTGACCCTACAAAACACCGAACCCCGAATCGCCCGCCCAATTTTCGTCATTTCATGTGTTTGTGCAATTTCCCAAATTTAAGGGGGTTAAATTGCAAATTGGCATTTTGTGCCAACACCCAATTATTTTTAACCAATGAGGAATCCTTAATTATTTTTATTTAAACCCTCATCCCCCATGAATTATTTTTTTCCTTCATGAACAATCCTAGCCACCCATCCTAGGGGTTCAATCACCACCCTCCATCACACCCCCTCTCTCCCTATTTAATATCTTGTACCCTCAAACCCTAATCCCAAGAAACCTAGGATTCCCCACCTTCACAAGCCCCCACATCCCCTCTCTCATACGTATGTAATTTCTTTTTCTCCTTCTTCCTTCTTCTCTTTCTTCTCTCCTTCTCCTTCTTCCTTCCTCCTTCTTCTTTAATATTTTCCTTCATTTGAAATTCAAAAAAAAAAATAAGAAAGAGGGGGGAACTCACCCTCTTCAACCCCCACAAACTGTTCCCGACCCCTCTACTGTTCACCCGGCTGTGCTTCCGGCTGCACCCCGGCGGACAAACCCCCATCTCCATCATCTAACCACCACCTCTACCTTCACCACATAACTCCGGCGCCCCGACCAAGCTGTTCCCGGCGGCCTGCTGGACGTAGCCGACTGCTCCACCACCATCATCATCAAACAGTCCGGCTGCTCCTCCCTCCACCTAAAATTTCTCCGGCCTCCCATCATTACTCCCCCGATTTTCGGCCGGCAACACCAACTATCACCACCATCTATCACCACCGCCATCTCCATCAAGCCATCATCACCACCTCCATCGCCAATCACAACCATCACCAGTGCCAACTCCGACCCGCCGGCCTACCGCCGGATCTCCCCGCTGCGAGCTCCCCATCCCGCCTTGCTGTGACTGCAGGCGACCGAGCCACTGCTGCTACTCCAGCCCGGCGGATCCCCGACTCCCTCCGGCGATCTTTCCGGCCAGCAGACCAGTAAGTCCTCCTCCTTCTTCTCCCTTTTCCTTCTCTTTATATTTATATATATATATATATATATATATATATATATATATATATATATATATATATATATATATATATATATGTATATATACGTATGTATATATACGTATGTATATACATGAGTATATATATATCACATGTATATGTAATTGTAGGTATTTTATTAATCAATGTGTAGGTACATGTATGTGTAAAATTAATACATATGTAAATGTATATATTTAATTAAAGTGTATGTATGAGTATGTATTTAAAATTAATTGGTGTAAATATATATGTATAGTATATATTTTTGTATATGAATTAGTATATATATATGAATATTGTTTATTTAAATAATATTTAAATACATACATGTATACGTATGAGTGTATATAAGGAAAGGTATATGTATAATTAGTGTAATTAATTTGTATATGTATATATAATTAATTTGAGGTATTTGTATGTATTTAAATAAATGGTATAAATATGTATTTAATTTAATGTTTAATAGTATATGTAATGTATATAATTAGTGTATATATATGTATAAGTATATATTTATTTTGTATATGTATATTTATGCATTTTATATATATACTTTGTATATTTTAAAATAATTAGTATATGTATATGTATATACTAGTATATGTATTTGTATATAATAAGTAATGTATAGTTAATGTATATTTAATTAATGTAAAGTATTTATATATTTAATTAATGTGTGTGTATATGTGCATGTTTTAATTTAATTGGTATATACATAAATGTATATATGTACTTATATATACTAGTATATAGTATTGCATTTCAAATTTGGTATATATGTATATATAATTTGTATAAGCATGGTATATGTGTATAATTAATGATGATATGTACATATATCGTATATTCTCTATTTTGGTATATACTTGTATTCATTATATTAGTATTAATTAAAACGTATAATTTTGGTAATATGTATATACCTATATATATAAATGAATGTTATTTTGGGTGCAAATATGCATATATTTATTTAGTATAATTTCATATAGTATATATGTATTAAATGTATTTTTGGGGTATGTGTACAAACATATATAAATATGTATTTTGGCATAAGTATGTATGGGTATATAAATATATAAATGTATTTCGGTATAAATATACATATATGTATATATATATTTTCGTATTGGCATATGTGTATACATGTATTCTATATATATATATATGGTAGGTATTAATGATTAAAATAGGTAATGTGTTTTATTCCTACTAGGTGACCCTAGTTGACTAGTGCCATGCCTGGCATGGCCCTGAGGCCAGTGTTTATAGACTGTGTGTTAGCGTAGCTTCTGATGCAAATGTTATATTGTGTTATGTTTATAGGACTGTTGGTTTTACCCAGGGGATACTCTGGAACAGGACATCCATAAATACCAGCTAAGGACCAAGGCAAGTACATTCTCTGATAATTTCCAATTCTTGATAATTGCTATAAGTTCAATGATCTTAAAATATTACAACTGAATCTTTGACACTGTGCTACACGGACTAGTATAGCTTGGATTTACAGTCATGAGATGTTACAATTATTATCGTATTGACATTGTACACGACATGTATATTTAGACATCGTACATGATAGACTTGACTTGCTCGTGTATCGTGACGTGTCATGGTTGGATCCACAGTACTAGTTGGGGGCGGGGAAGTAGTTAGTAAGAAATGTGATCATAACCTCTTATTGTAGTATAGAAATTGTAAGTGTTAATCATGCTCTTCACCCATGATTAGCCAGGCCCTGTAGCTATCGTACATGTTCCCAAGCCGATCACATTTTGAAACTACTATTTCAAACACCTAGAATAGATTACAGTTCCCTATTTTAAATCATATACTACATCACCCGTATATGATACTGTTCCTTGTTCTTTTTATTTCCCTACATGCACTGACTGTATCATATTGCCTGTCTCTTTATATTACCTGTCTCTCTTAAATTGCCATTTCAATTATTTTACTGTCTTCTCAGTAGCTAGCATGACATGTTTTATTGTATTATAGACATTATCAATTAATGGAACTGTTATTTGAGATTGTGCTTTGCTCCTTCCTGACTGGAAACATTTTTCCAGACTATGCCTTAGAGGACCGCTGTCCGACACTTTATGGACCATATGGTGAGTAGCTGCAGACTTGACAGTAGTTGTGATTCCAGGAGGTCTAGCTGGAAATTACTATTTTTAGTTAGTTCTTTTAACAGTCTATTTGGTACCGGATTTGTCTCCGGCATTTTGATGATTCTTGGATATTGTTGAGTTAGAATATTACTTGTGGACTTGTGTTGTGTTTAATTTAGTTTTGTTATTCGAAATCTTATCGTGCTGTAATCCTGTGATTGAGTATGTGTTCATCATATTTGTGTCATCCGTGTCTCCTAATGGAGATTGGATGCTTGCGTGACAGTAGTTAGATAGTATCAAAACCTTGACAGCGTTCTACCGCCGATGCTGCGGCGTAGGCTGGACGTACCCACGCACTCGTGCCCCTAAACCGGGTGCGGGTCGTGACACGTTTTTAGTGGTGGCCCATGCAGGTCAGACTTCGCGAGTTGTGCGACGTCGTAGTAGTGTGACATCCTTGTTATACTACTGCGTGCCTGCTATAGAATCTAGGACATAGGATACTAGGACGAGAGCAAATACTCAATCACAATTTCTTGAGAGATTCCTGGGATGACCCCTGAGAATCTTGTTAAAACTTCCAATTTAAAATCATTCCCTTGTTCTGTCCATTCTCACTTATTGATATTGATTTGATTGTTGTTAATTAAGGTATTAAATTAGGATTTTTGCTTCATTATAGAGTTGATTTCATATTAAGAGGAAGTTATAGACTGATTTATGGTATTATTTGATGATGCCGTCAATGAGGACAGTGAAAGTGATTAACATTAGAGCTATTGGACTACAGAAGGTGGATTAAAAATGAATTTCAAATTTTAGGATTCTGAGAAGATTGAGATTGTTATTAAAATTTATTTTGAAGAATTCAATGAATTACAAAATTTTGAATTTGAGGAGTTGAAATATTGTCATTAAAATTTTATTTTTGAGGATTCAGATTCGATTCAATAAACCTAGACAAGTCTGTAAGGATCTTTAAGGTGTTTAAGTTTTCATTTCAATAATTAAATAATTGACCTTGAGAAAGTGTATGCATTTTACTATAAAATTTATTCGAGGAGTTATTTTGAGGAATTTTAATTGAGGATAGGATTTTATAGTGGGAGAGATATATTATAAATATAAGTAGATAAGATGCATGTGTAAGGATTTGTTGGCTTGAGTATAATTGAGATCTCACTGCCCACTGACTTGGGTGTCCATTTAAGATTGTATTAGAGAGAGCAGTATTTAGTAAAGAGTGTTGCATTTGATATGCACTTGGGTGATAAGAATAACTAGTATCAGCGATTGCAGTAGGTAAGGAAGCTAGCAGTGAGTGTGCTTTTAGTAGAACTGTGATACCTAGGGGATAGAGGTATCAAACCTTGGATGTATCTTTGACCTGTGCAATCACAACTAGGATTGTTATTCCAATCTATCTATCTTGAATGTTGCTTCTATAGATCTATACTGTCCTTCCTTGATGATATCGCATTTTTGCCTAAATTGATTCTTTGGGATCTGTCTTCAGGATGTCGCCGCAGACAAGATCTATGAGAGCAGGAACATCAGCTTTAGAGGGGTCTGCCACCTCTCCACCTGATGGACAGACATCCGTAGTTCCTCCTACATCTCCAATGCACGTAGGTGATCCTCCTTCTCCACCTGTTCAGAAGATTGCCGCAGCTGTGACGGACAACCTTCCTCCTCCATCAACTCCGATTCCCGGAGGTTTGCCCATTGACGGAATGCAGATGTTTACCTTGATCCAAGGCATGGTAGATGCCCAGAGAGTGACGGCAGACGCTCAGCGAGTTCAAGCCGAGGCTCAGAGGGTGCAAGCAGAAGCGCACCAGGCACAAACCGAGCTGATGAAAGAAAACATGGAGAATGCTCATCAGGTGACTCTCCAAGCTTTGGAGAAAGTAGCACAGTACCAGCAGTTTCCTGGCCAGCAACAGCAGAGATCAGGCACTATAGTGGATTTCAAGAGGATGATGCCTCGAGAGTTTAAAGGTACCGAAGGGATACTCTACGCTGACGACTGGCTAGAGGATATAGAGAGAAGCCTGCGATTGACCCAGATTCCGGAGAACTTGCAGATAGAAGCCGCTGGCAGTCAGATGTTCGATATCGCACTCACGTGGTATCGCACGGAGCCGAGAATTACTGCACAAGGACTTACTTGGGAGACCTTCAAGGAGCTCTTCAAGGAGAAGTTCTTTCCTGACGTGGCATTGGGAACCTTGGAAAGTCAGTTTCATGACTTAGTTCAAGGAAACATGTCGGTCGACGAGTACGCTGCAGAATTCTGTAGATTGAGCCGTTTTGCATCGTCTATGATTCGGGACCCAGGAGATCGAGCCCGAAAATTTAGAAAGGGACTGACAAGAGAGATTAAGTCGCGTACTTCTGGTCGTCGTACCGCTACCTTTGAGGCTATCTTGATGGATGCTCAGATTGCAGAAGAGGATCTGGACCTCAGGCCTAAGAGGAGTCACAATACTTTTGGAGATACGAATGGAAGCCCAGGACCGGCCAAGCATCCCCGTATTCAGCACCAACAGCAGTACCAAGTACCATTTCATAGTCAGCAACAACCATGGACTTTTCAGCATCCACCGCAGTACCTAGCACCAGTTCCTATCCAGCGACAACCTTGGGCGTATCAGTATCAACAACAGTACCAGACGCCAATTCGTATTCAGCAGGATCAACAGCAGCCTCCAAGAGAGACACAACAGACTTGTCATTTCTGTAAGAAGCCAGGTCACCTTTGGGAGAGCTGTAGAACGAGGCTAGGACTTTGTTTGCACTGCGGCGCTGCGGAACATCGAGTAAGGGATTGTCTTCTAGCCTCTTATCTTCCCGGCCAGCGCACAACTTCAGATTATAGAGATCCAGTTAGGCTACCTGTGGAACCGTATATTGCTCAGTACCCGCGAAGGGAACCACCCCAGCAGGACGGGCATTTGCGGTGACGGTCGAGGGACCGATATTGCAGGTAATGTGTTTGTAGGTTCTGTTCTTTCCTCCATTCTGTTCCTCTCTATTTGATTAATTGATTTATTGCTTAGTACCGTAGTTCGTATGCATGACTCTTGTTATAATGTAGTTAGTAGTACCCCTGATACATAGACTGCAACACCATAACAAATGAGACCATAACCATGTATGTTCCCCCTAGATTGTATGTGGTATGACTATAGGTAGAATTTTCTTAGACCGTGATTATTGGTGTTGACTGTAGTAAAGATTCATGAAGAGGTTATTACTTGACAAGAGGAACAAGATGATTAAAATTTGAGGATAAATATTGATTTAAATAAATGGTTAAGAAATTAACATGGCATAATTGGTGGTTAATTAATTCCAAGAAAGATTATGACATGTTTAAGTTGGTTATTAACTTGGAAATTTTGGGAGATTTATCAATGTATTTATTTAATTGCAAGTTATGAATTTTAGAACTTTATATTTGGATGTCACATTTGGAGAATCCTTAAATATCATATTGTTGAGTATTTTGAGGAGTGGATATTAAATTTCGGGTATTGAATTATTAACTCAAAACTTTCAAGGAAATTTTGACAAAAATGGACTTTGATTTTTTCCGAGGATTTTTCAGGAATGAAATAATTACGGAAATTTTATTTGTGAAAAGACATTGCGGATTATAACCTGATTTCCTGGTTAATGGATTTAAATTTTGAAGGAAATATAATGTGTATGATTAAACACTAATATGAGAATTTTAAATTTCGAGGACGAAATTCTTTTAAGGTGGGTAGACTTGTCACTACCACATTCTGAAAACAGGGGTATTTTCGACTTTTTGCAATATTTAATATTATGGTATTTATAATTAATTAATTGCCTGATAGTATTTAATTTAATAACTGTGTGATGTGTACTTTAATATGTTATATTATAGACAGTGTTCATTGGTGTTTGTGATGGTAGATTTGACCTAGAAGCCAGTAGATGAGTACCTGTCGGAATTATAGAATTGTGAGGTTAATTGTTTTATTTTAGAATTAGTTTATTGGAGGTGTAATTAATTACCGTATTTTATTTAATATTTTTGTGCATTGCCTTTGCTTCGATATTTGGAGCACTATCCAGACTTTTGTCTTCCAACAAATTTCATAATCTTGCCCTAGACATGCCCACCTTCATTTCTGCTATTTTTGCAACTCATAATTTTGCTCCCTGTGCATTGTTTCTGGCCGCACAAAAATCGTCGCGGACGTTATTTTAGTAAACTCCTATTTTGTATCGTTGTGCGTTCCAATCGAAAATTGGAGGCCATCTTGACCTATTTTTTGTGCGACCCAAATTAGGGTAATATTCTGTTCTGAGTCTTCTTCATTATTGGTATTGATGACTTGACCTGATTCTGGCTCCATGTACTCCTAATTAATTGTTGAACACAACTTGCATTTGTTTCTATTTAAATTGAGGATACTATTTTATCTGACTTTAAAATCCTAATTTAATTCCAGTGCCCTGCAAATTCAGCCCATACCCATCTTACAGCGTCCCCTGACCCTACAAAATACCGGACCCCGAATCGCCCGCCCAATTTTCGTCATTTCATGTGTTTGTGTAATTTCCCAAATTTAAGGGGGTTTAATTGCAAATTGGCATTTTGTGCCAACACCCAATTATTTTTAACCAATGAGGAATCCTTAATTATTTTTATTTAAACCCTCATCCCCCATGAATTATTTTTTTCCTTCATGAACAATCCTAGCCACCCATCCTAGGGGTTCAATCACCACCCTCCATCACACCCCCTCTCTCCCTATTTAATATCTTGTACCCTCAAACCCTAATCCCAAGAAACCTAGGATTCCCCACCTTCACAAGCCCCCACATCCCCTCTCTCATACGTATGTAATTTCTTTTTCTCCTTCTTCCTTCTTCTCTTTCTTCTCTCCTTCTCCTTCTTCCTTCCTCCTTCTTCTTTAATATTTTCCTTCATTTGAAATTCAAAAAAAAAAATAAGAAAGAGGGGGGAACTCACCCTCTTCAACCCCCACATACTGTTCCCGACCCCTCTACTGTTCACCCGGCTGTGCTTTCGGCTGCACCCCGGCGGACAAACCCCCATCTCCATCATCTAACCACCACCTCCACCTTCACCACATAACTCCGGCGCCCCGACCAAGCTGTTCCCGGCGGCCTGCTGGACGTAGCCGACTGCTCCACCACCATCATCATCAAACAGTCCGGCTGCTCCTCCCTCCACCTAAAATTTCTCCGGCCTCCCATCATTACTCCCCCGATTTCCGGCCGGCAACACCAACTATCACCACCATCTATCACCACCGCCATCTCCATCAAGCCATCACCACCACCTCCATCGCCAATCACAACCATCACCAGTGCCAACTTCGACCCGCCGGCCTACCGCCGGATCTCCCCGCTGCGAGCTCCCCATCCCGCCTTGCGGTGACTGCAGGCGACCGAGCCACTGCTGCTACTCCAGCCCGGCGGATCCCCGACTCCCTCCGGCGATCTTTCCGGCCAGCAGACCAGTAAGTCCTCCTCCTTCTTCTCCCTTTTCCTTCTCTTTATATTTATATATATATATATATATATATATATATATATATATATATATATATATATATATATATATATATATATATATGTATATATACGTATGTATATACATGAGTATATATATATCACATGTATATGTAATTGTAGGTATTTTATTAATCAATGTGTAGGTACATGTATGTGTAAAATTAATACATATGTAAATGTATATATTTAATTAAAGTGTATGTATGAGTATGTATTTAAAATTAATTGGTGTAAATATATATGTATAGTATATATTTTTGTATATGAATTAGTATATATATATGAATATTGTTTATTTAAATAATATTTAAATACATACATGTATACGTATGAGTGTATATAAGGAAAGGTATATGTATAATTAGTGTAATTAATTTGTATATGTATATATAATTAATTTGAGGTATTTGTATGTATTTAAATAAATGGTATAAATATGTATTTAATTTAATGTTTAATAGTATATGTAATGTATATAATTAGTGTATATATATGTATAAGTATATATTTATTTTGTATATGTATATTTATGCATTTTATATATATACTTTGTATATTTTAAAATAATTAGTATATGTATATGTATATACTAGTATATGTATTTGTATATAATAAGTAATGTATAGTTAATGTATATTTAATTAATGTAAAGTATTTATATATTTAATTAATGTGTGTGTATATGTGCATGTTTTAATTTAATTGGTATATACATAAATGTATATATGTACTTATATATACTAGTATATAGTATTGCATTTCAAATTTGGTATATATGTATATATAATTTGTATAAGCATGGTATATGTGTATAATTAATGATGATATGTACATATATCGTATATTCTCTATTTTGGTATATACTTGTATTCATTATATTAGTATTAATTAAAACGTATAATTTTGGTAATATGTATATACCTATATATATAAATGAATGTTATTTTGGGTGCAAATATGCATATATTTATTTAGTATAATTTCATATAGTATATATGTATTAAATGTATTTTTGGGGTATGTGTACAAACATATATAAATATGTATTTTGGCATAAGTATGTATGGGTATATAAATATATAAATGTATTTCGGTATAAATATACATATATGTATATATATATTTTCGTATTGGCATATGTGTATACATGTATTCTATATATATATATATGGTAGGTATTAATGATTAAAATAGGTAATGTGTTTTATTCCTACTAGGTGACCCTAGTTGACTAGTGCCATGCTTGGCATGGCCCTGAGGCCAGTGTTTATAGACTGTGTGTTAGCGTAGCTTCTGATGCAAATGTTATATTGTGTTATGTTTATAGGACTGTTGGTTTTACCCAGGGGATACTCTGGAACAGGACATCCATAAATACCAGCTAAGGACCAAGGCAAGTACGTTCTCTGATAATTTCCAATTCTTGATAATTGCTATAAGTTCAATGATCTTGAAATGTTACAACTGAATCTTTGACACTGTGCTACACGGACTAGTATAGCTTGGATTTACAGTCATGAGATGTTACAATTATTATCGTATTGACATTGTACACGACATGTATATTTAGACATCGTACATGATAGACTTGACTTGCTCGTGTATCGTGACGTGTCATGGTTGGATCCACAGTACTAGTTGGGGGCGGGGAAGTAGTTAGTAAGAAATGTGATCATAACCTCTTATTGTAGTATAGAAATTATAAGTGTTAATCATGCTCTTCACCCATGATTAGCCAGGCCCTGTAGCTATCGTACATGTTCCCAAGCCGATCACATTTTGAAACTACTATTTCAAACACCTAGAATAGATTACAGTTCCCTATTTTAAATCATATACTACATCACCCGTATATGATACTGTTCCTTATTCTTTTTATTTCCCTACATGCACTGACTGTATCATATTGCCTGTCTCTTTATATTACCTGTCTCTCTTAAATTGCCATTTCAATTATTTTACTGTCTTCTCAGTAGCTAGCATGACATGTTTTATTGTATTATAGACATTATCAATTAATGGAACTGTTATTTGAGATTGTGCTTTGCTCCTTCCTGACTGGAAATATTTTTCCAGACTATGCCTTAGAGGACCGCTGTCCGACACTTTATGGACCATATGGTGAGTAGCTGTAGACTTGACAGTAGTTGTGATTCCAGGAGGTCTAGCTGAAAATTACTATTTTTAGTTAGTTCTTTTAACAGTCTATTTGGTACCGGATTTGTCTCCGGCATTTTGATGATTCTTGGATATTGTTGAGTTAGAATATTACTTGTGGACTTGTGTTGTGTTTAATTTAGTTTTGTTATTCGAAATCTTATCGTGCTGTAATCCTGTGATTGAGTATGTGTTCATCATATTTGTGTCATCCGTGTCTCCTAATGGAGATTGGATGCTTGCATGACAGTAGTTAGATAGTATCAAAACCTTGACAGCGTTCTACCGCCGATGCTGCGGTGTAGGCTGGACGTACCCACGCACTCGTGTCCCTAAACCGGGTACGGGTCGTGACAGATACAGAACCCTAACACACACCCAAAAACCCGACTCTACATAGGGAACCTTCCCACAGTATCAGATACACTGAACACAGTGTCAAACAACACTGCTACACCACTCGTGAAGTAAAACCCCCAACTGAACTCTAAGACCTACACACAAACACAGATCGCACACTGAAATCTCAAACCCGACTGTGCACAGGAATCCCCCAAAACGCACCTACACACAGTACATCACAAAACCCGACTGCACAGAACTCTCCAAAACAAACAACACACACACACATATATATATATATATATATATATATATATATATATTACATCAAAATAGGTGATATTGAATAGATTAGATAGGTATTTCCTTAGTAATCATTTCATCAAACACATGTTGTACAGAAAAACGATTTTCACATGAGAACTCCAAAATACCCAAATTCGAACCCTAAATCTAGATCAAACCTACACGTTGGAGGTGTAATCATGTCTACATGCATACCCCTAGGATTAGGGTTCATGTAATTGGAGAAATACAAACGTATGAACACCAAAATCCTAGATCCACCTAGGTCTTCATGGAGAAACCCCAAAAATGCGAGATCTAAACAATGGTGGGCTCCTAATGGCCAAACAACAAATAAAAAACAGAATCAAATGGGTTTAAATTCGGATTCTCACCTATTGGGAGATGGTTTCCCAATGTAGGTCCTCTTCTTCAAGTCTTCTTGGTCCAAGCTCCTAGACTTCTCTTGTTGGAGGAGAAAAATGGGTTTCTAGGGTTTTAATTTCTGAAATTTATGGGGAGGGAAGGGTTTTTTCTAATGGAGGCTAGGTTTAGGGCTTTCTTCATGAATGAAGAAGCTTGAGGGAGGCTTCCCTTCATTATATTGGGCTAGGGTTAGGGTTTCAAATGCCAAGGATTAATTAACCCTTCATGTTTAGTTATGAAGAAATTAAATTAATTAGGGTTTAGTCATTTCTAGGGTTTATAATCTAAAACTACAATGCTAACTAGGGTTTCACTAAAACTAGAATACCAATTAGGGTTTGGTCACTAGGGTTAAACCTATTGGATTTTTGGTCAACCTAAAACCTATGCATTAAGACACCTTATAATTTATTTAATAAAACTCATCCCACATATTTATTACACAATTAAATTAAACAGGGAAATTATAATAATTTTCTAATCTGGAAATATGGTAGTGACAAGTCTACCCTCCTAAAAAATTTTGTCCTCGAAATTGGATTGAACTAGAACAAGAACGAAATCAGATAAGGAATTATACCTCAGGTCTCGAAGAGATACGGGTATTGCTCGCACATTTTGTCCTCTCTCTCCCAGGTCGACTTCCCTGAAGAGTGATATCTCCATGCAACACGAACCAAAGGAATAGTCTGGTTCCTAAACACCTTCTCTCTATGATCTAAGATCTCTACGGACTGCACAGGGTAGCTGAGAGTCGGACCAACCTCGATCTCCGAGTAATCTAGTACGTGACTAGGGTCTGCCACATAGCGCCTCAGCTGCGACACGTGGAACACGTCATGCACTCCCTCTAGTGCAGGTGGCAAGTCTAGTCTATACGCCACTGCACCGACCCTCGCAAGAATACCGAAGGGTCCGATGTAGCGTGGACTAAGCTTCCCACCTCCACCAAAACGAATCATGCCCCGCGTGGAAAAAATCCGTAGGAACACTAGATCGCCAACCTGAAACTCAAGGGGTCTACGGTGGCTGTCGGCCCAATGCCGCTGTCTGTCCTGCGCCACTCGCAGTATGTCTCTGATGAGTTTCACTTTTTCAGATGCATCCACGACCATTTCTGGTCCTAGCAAGGCTCTCTCTTCGACGTTATCCCAAGATAACGGTGTACGACACCTTCGTCCATAAAGAGCCTCGAATGGCGACATCTCGATGCTGGCCTGGTAGCTGTTGTTGTAAGCAAACTCTACCAGATGTAGATGATCCTCCCAAGAACCTCCGAAATCTAGAACGCAAGTGCGTAGCATATCCTCGAGAGTCTGAATAGTCCTTTCAGACTGCCCGTCTGTCTGGGGGTGGTATGCGGTACTGAACTTGAGCTGAGTGCCCAAGCTAGCCTGCAGACTCCTCCAGAAGTGGAAAGTAAAACGACTATCCCGATCCAAGACGATGCTCACAGGAACTCCATGAAGTTTGATAATCTGCCGCACGTAAATCTCTGCTAGCCTCTCTGTCGACGTGCCCACCTTGAAAGGTAAGAAGTGGGCTGATTTGGTCAACCTATTCACGATGACCCAAATTGCGTCCTTCCCTCCTGGAGAACGCGGAAGCCCTGAAACGAAATTCATGGTCACATGCTCCCACTTCCACTCTGGGATAGGTAAAGGTTGAAGCAATCCACCTGGCCTCTGTTGGTCCGCCTTTACCTGCTGGCACACTAGACACCGGGATACGAAGCGTGCTACCTCGCACTTCATTCCATACCACCATACGTGCTCCCTCAAGTCTCGATACATCTTGTTGGCACCGGGATGCATCGAGTACTGAGAGCGGTGTGCCTCCTACAAAACCTCCTCGTACAGCTCCCCGCTCGGCACTCACATCCTCGTGCCGTGCCGTAAAGACCCATCATTCGCAATAGTAAAGCCGTCTGACAATCCGGTCCGAACCTGTGCCCTGATACTCCTCAGAGCCTCATCATCATACTACGCAGCTCTAATTCTGTCCCTTAGCTCGAACTGCATCTACAATTCCCACATCTGAATCTCAACACCGGAAACTAGCACCTCAATTCCCAAGCTTTCCAGATCAGCCAACAAATGTCTATCCGTCGTCAAGTGCATAGCCATCGGATACCTGCTCAAGGCATCGGCGACTACGTTGGCCTTTCCTGGGTGGTACTACAATGAGATGTCGAAGTCCTTCATCAACTCCAACCACCTCCTCTGCCTCATGTTCAGCTCCTTCGGTGTGAACACGTACTTCAAGCTCTTGTGGTCCGTGAAGATCTCCACACGCTCTCCGTACAAGTAATATTTCCACAGCTTTAGAGCGAAGATAACCGCTGCCAACTCCAAATAGTGGATGGGGTAGTTCTTTTTATGATGGCGTAACTGCCTAGAAGCATAGGCAATTAACTTCCCGTGCTATTGAAGAACGCAACCCAAACCCTTTCCTGAAGCATCACTGTAGATAGTGAATCCACCTGTCCCCGCTGGCAACATCAAAACTGGAGCTGTCGTCAATCTCTTCTTCAGCTCATCAAATGGGGCCTGGCAATCTCTGTCCAGACAAAATCCACATCCTTCCTGGTCAGCCTGGTTATCGGCGCTGCAATCCTGGAGAAGTCTTGTACAAACCTCCTGTAGTATCCTGCTAGCCCGAGAAAACTACTGATCTCAGCTACCGAACTGGGATAGCCCACGACTCCACTGCCTCGATCTTCTTCGGGTTAACCAAGATTCTGTCACCCGTCACCACATGCCCAAGAAATTCAACCTTGTCAAGAAAGAATTCGCACTTTGAGAGTTTTTCGTACAACTCCTCCTTCCTGAGAGTCTCTAAGACCAACCTCAGGTGCTCTTCGTGCTCCCTCTGGGGTCTTGGAATACATAAGAATATCGTCGATGAACACCACCACGAACTTGTCAAGATACTGGTGGAACACCTTGTTCATCAAGTTCATGAATACTGCCGGTGCATTGGTTAAACCAAATGGCATTACCATGAACTCAAACTGGCCATATCTGGTCCGAAAGGCTGTCTTCGGCGTGTCTTCTTTCTTCACCTTCACCTGGTGATAGCCTGACCTCAAATCTATCTTCGAAAACACCTTCGTCCCGCTCAACTGATCGAAAAGATCATCTATCCTCGGCAGCGGGTATTTGTTCTTAATAGTGAGGTTATTCAAAGCTCTATAATCGATGCACATGCGCACCATGCCATCCTTCTTCGGCACGAACAAAACCGGAGCTCCCTATGGTGATGAACTGGACTGAGGACTAAAGGTATTTCTATTGCTAGCAAACAAAAGAAGCGAAGGAATTAAGTCCTGTAATAACAGAAATAGATAAGTGTTGAGATGATACTTTAAGAACCAATTTAAGATATAACCTGATAATCATACACGTCTGTCAGAAGTCATGACACTCAGAATCCTCGCCACGCCAGTAAGCATAGGTGCGATAAACGGCAGGTTCTGTAACTAAGGTATGCAACCCTATAATCATGTCATCTAGAATCCTCGCCACGCCAACCGGTATGGCTGCGAGAGACTCTAAGTTTCATAACTACAGTATATACATCCTAGTCAGGTTCCTACGTTCTCGTCACGACAGCTAGTATGGCTGCGATAAACTCTAGGTTCCATAACCAAAGTAGACGTTTTACCTTTCTCACTGTCCTCATCAATATATGTCATAAGATGATATCGTAAATTTTAGCCCGTAAAATTCATCTTGATATAAAATCAACTCAACAACGATACCAAGAATTAAATTTAACAACTGGTCAACAAGAATCAAACTCAATATCAACAAGCGAGAACAGACGAAAACAAGGGGAAAGGAATTAAATTAGAATTCATAATGAGATTCTCAAGGGTCGTCCCAAGAATTTCTCAAATAATTTATGATTGAGTATCCTGCTCTGCTCCGCTGCTCCTCTGGCGACCTCGAACTCCAGCTCTCCTGGTGGTTAAAATAATACTCTGCCTCCATGACAATCTATAGTAGCATGATGCCTACTCAACCAGTCCATTCCGAGTATAATATCGTATCCCGGAAGTGGCATGACGAGTAAGCGTACGCTCAACTCTCGGCCTCCCACTGATACTCTTCGGTCCTTGCAATGATCACGGACTAGGATAATACCTCCGCCAGTCGTGATCTTGCGAGTCCTAGATAATGGTTCTATCTCTAAAGGATGTTGAAGAGCATAAGATACAGACACGAAACTATGGGAAGCACCAGAGTCAAATAATGTAAATGTTGGAATGCAATCGAGAAGAACTGAACCTGTAATCAAGTCTCCTGCTGGCTCGACCTCCTCGACCGCCATGGCGTATGCTCGTCCCTAGGGTGCACCTCTCTGCTGCTGGTGCTGAGCAAACCTCTGTTGCTGCGGTGGAAGTGGTCCCCTCGGCTGGCCTTCTGGTACGGTAGGTACCCTGGCTGGTCAACTCTGGGCGGCTGCTCCACCCTGGCCTGGACGAGTCTGTATGGTAGGACAATCCCTCAGCTGATATGCTGTCGATCCGAAAGACAAACATGTGCCCAATCTCTTCCTGCAGATATCTCTGGTATGTCCCATCTTTCTGCAATATGCACACTGGATAGCGGGCTGAGTCTGTCTTTGTGGCTGCTGCTGCTGGATGTGTCCTCGAACTGGTGTCTGGTGCTGCTGATGCTGAGCCATCTGCGATCCCACAGGTGGCTTAACTGGACTTCTTTGATTTGGATCTGTACGTTGGCTGGGAAGATAAGGAGCTCGAAGATAACCCCTTACTTGATGTCCTGCAGTGCCACAGTACAAACAAATTCCTCACCTCATCCTACAGCTCTTCCAAAGGTGACCTGACTTCTTACAGAAGTGACAAGCCTGCTGGATCTGCCTCGGAGGTTGATGTTGATCCTGCGATCTGGTCTTCGACGACATCCTGAGGACAGACCGAAAGGAATCAATTAAGGTAATAGATACGATATCATCAAGGAAGGACAGTAAAAATTCTAAAGGAAGTAATCATTAAGAGTAATATTATAAGAATCAGAAATTTCCTAATTGTGATTGAGCATATCCTCGGCCTAAATCCTATCTCCTAAAACAGGCTCGTAGCAATACTCTAAGCGAGCACCACTACGATATCACTCTAAATACGAATCTCGACTTGCATGGGCCACCACTAAAAATGTGTCATGACCCGCACCCGAAAATTGGGCATGAGCCGTGGGTACGTCCAGCCTACGACGCAGCATCGGCGGTAGAACGCTAACTGAGTCTCAAACGTATCTCATCATGTCAATGGTCTCAACTCCATAAGAAGGACAATGATAATATATGAATTCACAGTTTATAATATACTCAATCACAAGGCTATATGAAAGTAATTGGCACGATGAGAAATAAGGATAAGAGTTCTATCATGAGTCAACACAAATATAAATATATCATAAGTCTAGGGTCTAGATGTCCACCCAAAAGTCACAACAATAATACAATCCAAATCTCAGTCTAGTACAATAACACATAAATAGGACAGTCTAAGTGCATGTAGGTAGAATCTCCTCTAAGATGGGTAACTCCTTTGGGATTTCTGGTATGAAATCTCCCTCTGCTCCCGGGCCGTAGTGGGTAGGACAGAAATCCTCCAAGTCCTCTGAAAATGTTATCCAGCCAGGATTGGAGCGAAGCACAAACATTAAACAACAGTTTCATTTATGTTGACAAAAACTATAAAACAATGTAAGGAATACAATATGAGTAAATGCGGGAAATATAGAGTACTAGAGAATATAAAGTAAGCAATAGAACATCTAGCAATGAATAAAAATATCAGTGGATGCTAGAACAAGTGATCTGAAATAAAGAACTAAATATCTGGTTAAGTGTTTGAAATATCAGTTTATTATGTGATCGGCTTGGGACAGATCAGGCTGGTTACATATGATTAGCCATGATTCATGTAGGTCAAGCTAACCATTTGGTTAGCTATGATGCAAGTAATGGTCAAGCTAATCATATATAACAGCTATGAGGCATGTAATGGTCAGGCTGCACCCGACGTGAGATGTGGGTGAGCTATGATGCATATAGAGTTGGGTATGATCACATAATCTACTAATATTTCCCTATCCCCAGCTAGCACGATGGATTCCAATCATGACTCCTCATGACGGGTATATAGGGTGCTAACCCGTGTATCCACAGTGTCAGAGTCAAGTATAGTATACAACTGGAATTATAGAATTAATCAACAAAAACAAAAACTGTCAGAGAATGTACTCGCCTGTGGTCCTAAGGAAGGTGCGAGGATCAATGTCCAAGGCGAGATCACAATGACCTAATTATGGAATTTTATGTCAAAATACTGAATTAAGGAAATAAACATGTTTAACTAATTAAATATGAGGCCTCTAGGTCATACTAAAATCTATTGGTCAATACTAGTCAAACTTGGTCGCACTAAGTCATACTAGGTTAACTAGGTCTACTAGTCCATTTATATACCATAATAGTCCATATTGGACAAAACCTAACTAAACTAGTCATTACTAGCTATACTAGACATTAGTACATAACTATCTATATGATATTACATAATACTTATATACTAGAGTCTAGTTAGTACATAAATACTTATATAGCTTACAAGTTAATAACACTAACTAATACCAACTCAAAAACTAATACTAATCATATCAATACTTGATACCAACTAAACTAATTACTAATACTAAATATAACTAGCAAGTACTAATTAAACAATACAATACTAACTAAGCTAATTTCCTAACTAATACTAACTCGTATCAATAACTGATACTAAATCCTTCTCTTTCACAGTTGAATAGAACTGACCTTGTGAAACCCTTTTCAAGTAGCCAAGGTGTAGTTGACTGAACTGACACTCTCTACACTTCTCCCACCCTGAGGCATAGGTCACAAGGAAAAACACCTAAACTCTTAACAAATGCATTGATCCTAGATAACTGATTCAATGACCCATTCACAGTTTCACAGTCTAGAATTGGTTCAGATTTACACAGGCATTTGAGACAAGCTTATGGCTACTGGAAGGTTCACCAAACAGGTTGAAGTTGTTCAAACTTACACAGACAAAGGCCAACTCTTAGACTCATAACAGGTAGGTCTGAATTGTTCACTGATACTCTGCATAGCCAAAAACCCCTATTTACTGATACACACAGTGTCAATCTCTAGGACAAGCATGTAGCTACTGACAGGATACATAGCCTAACCTCTGAGACAACCTATGGTTTACACAGGTATGGCTAAGCCCTGAAACATAAAATAGCTAACCACAATTCAATTTTTGAACTGCACAGTCCCTAATCTGGCTTCTAACTCCCTTATCCCTGGACTGATACTGACATCAGTATATCCCCAAACACTGATACCTAGTATCAGACACCCAAGCACAACCAAAACCTATACTAAACTTGCACAGTGTTTACTCCATTGAAGCACACACACTCTGCACTCACTGAACTGAATAGCTAGCTGTTAAAATACAACACAACACCACACAAGTGAACTGGAGCTCACTTCCTTCATTCAAACACCAAATTCACTGATACACAGCCACACTAGCCTCAAACATCTGACTGTAAACAATACTAAGCCCCACACACTGGCACAGTACACAGTCTACTGATACATAATATATTGCTCACTCAACCCAAATTCACAAAACTACTGATACATAATACCTGATACACTGATATATGAACTAAACTCACATAACTTGACTGCACACAACCCAAACGTAGGCCTCACTGATGCTCACTGCACTTAAAACACACTGTGATCAAACTGCACAGTCAGGATACTCGACTCTGCATATTCACACAGACTCCCTAACACCACTACACTTCACTAACACCCTACTCTCACCGAACTCAGTGATACACAGTACTACTCACTGATACAGAACCCTAACACACACCCAAAAACCCGACTCTACACAAGGAACCTTTCCACAGTATCAGATATACTGAACACAGTGTCACACAACGCTGCTACACCACTCGTGAAGTAAAACCCCCAACTGAACTCTAAGACCTACACACAAACACAGATCCTACACTGAAATTTCAAACCCGACTGTGCACAGGAATCCCCCAAAACACACCTACACATAGTACATTACAAAACTCGACTACACAGAACTCTCCAAAACAAACAACACACACACACACACACACACACACACACACACACACATATATATATATATATATATATATATATATATATATATTACATCAAAATAGGTGATATTGAATAGATTAGATAGGTATTTCCTTAGTAATCATTTCATCAAACACATGTTATGCAAAAAAATGGTTTTCACATGAGAACTCCAAAATACCCAAATCCGAACCCTAAATCTAGATCAAACCTACACGTTGGAGGTGTAATCATGTCTACATGCATACCCCTAGGATTAGGGTTCATGAAATTGGGGAAAAATAAATGTATGAACACTAAAACCCTAGATCCACCTAGGTCTTCATGGAGAAACCCAAAAAATACGAGATCTAAACAATGGTGGGCTCCTAATGGCCAAACAACAAATGAAAAACAGAATCAAATGGGTTTAAATTCGGATTTTCACCTATAGGGAGATGGCTTCTGTCATGCCCCAGTCCCAAAATATCGAGGGACTAGACACGTGGCAATGGCCAGCAGCACACACCGATGGACAAACCCAATTTAATGGATCCATCGGGACGTACTTAAGCTGTAATACAACAATAATGGTCTAAATATACTAATCTCATCCACAGAAATGAATACAACAATATCAGAATCATAAAGCAAGATCAATCTTAATATAATATAAACTTGGGGAAATAACCCGATAATGAGTCTGATACATCTGTCAAGATATAAGAATAATGATAACCACAGCGAATACTGAGTATGGGTAAAGCCTATACCCAGAAGATACCCTCGGTGATCACTCGTCAACTGATACTGGTACTGCTCCAATGCCTGCTCCTGCTTCTGCTCCTGCTAATGCTCCTGTCCCGTGTAACTCGGGGTCGATCTCGTCTGCTAGTCCTGGGGACATAGTCCGGATCCAGGTCCTCAGGGGACATAAAAAGGTACAGATAATACAAGCCAAAATAAATGCAGTGCAGAAATAAATGAAATAATAGGGTAACTATATAACCAGCTAAGTGATATGCAAGTGAGAGTTTTAGTCATACTCGGGCTGAGACTACTATAGGATCAGTGTCGAAGAAACCCATAACAGTATTCTCTCGAAGGGCCAGAACTGGTGCCAAAGCTCTATATCAGAAACTCAGACACATCCAGATGACGGTATATATAATATAATCAGCCTTTTGTATGGTAAATCTCTCTCCACCCAATGCAATCTCATGTCTCATGTCCATGACACGCAGGATCAAAACTAATGCAGCAAGTCATATAATGTCTATGAATAAAATGTCTATGTCATAAAACCTGTATCCTTCACAGAATTACCATGAATATCTCAGGAAGATTATGTCTCATGAATAGTGTCAAGTGTCCTGGGTCTATGTACTTGATAAGACAAGTACGAGAATGTAAAGGGTCATGATATCCATCTCTAGGTGATATTACACAACTCCGCGTACGGTGTTGGCACCCGACTATTAATCAGATGCTAAGTAAGTCACACGGTCCTAGGTCAAGCATGCACAATAATATAAATATAGTCAAAGGAATAATAACAAGAACTGCAAGTTTTGGCAAGGTACACTTGTCTGGGGTTTGAATACCAACAGTTGTTCCTGTATCAGTGGATCCGGCAGGTACTCCTCCAAAAGCTGAAATAAACATCACCAATAGTCTCAGAAAATATCAAATAGCTAGAAATGCCTGTCCTTAAGTCCAATTTGGACACAGGGGCCAAAATAATATTTTCGGGTCAAAACGGGGTCCACATATGGGCCACTTTTCACCGAAAAGCGTGTCAGGGTCAAAGATCTCCAAATTCCTCAAACTCAGTGTCTACAAGTCAGGAACGATGATACGAACCCAACAAAACTTTCAGAATTAGATTCCGATGAGCCGATCACAAAATTGCCAGTCAAGTGGATCTTGTAGGGCCCACGATACGCAATTTTGTCAATGTTCTCAGAATTGAACCAAACTTGGGTCACAGGACCAGCGTATTCCTATGAGTTCGATGGCACAAGTTTCGTCTCGATCCGACGTGTGTACACAAAGTTACAGCATATTCCAGAATGGACGGATACGGGGCGTTGTCGGCGGATACGCGTTGATTCCGGTGTGCACGCATATCCAAATCAACTTTTGTGAAATCTCGTACGTCCGTATCAACGTCGCGCATGTTTCTGTAAAGACCGCGTACGACCAAGTCGTCCCGTTTGGCGGGGCACACTCAGTTCTGGGGTAAAACAGGGCATTTTTCCTGTTTTTGGATCGCGGTTTGCGATCACCACAGGATGCGATGCACCGAGCGGGTTGTACGGGCACCGAGAGGGTTATACAGTCTACGCGTTGCAACAGACGGAATCGAAAACGGAAATACGAGATGAGAGAAAATGCTACCTGAACATGGCTCCGTGAATCTGAGTTTCATGTGTCCGAGATGTAGTTTCGTGTCCTGGTCCGAATTTGCCGTATCCGGGATGTTGCTGGGCCCGCATTGGCCGTGTCCGGGGCTAGGGCAACGGCGGTGTTCAGGTGTTGCCGAGTGGTGGTGACGCTGAAGTCGGACGGAGAGGTGCGGGGAGGCCGGCCGGTCGGGGTGCGGGGTCGGCCCAGCGGAGGGTGCACAGCCGGAGTGCACTTGGGTCGCTGCACCGCGGGTCGGGGACCGGGGCTGCACAGACCGGTCAGGGCTCGAACTGGCCGGAGTGGGGCTCGGTCAGTCGGCGGTCGGGGGTGCACAGCAGCCGGAGCGGGTCAGGGGTGGTGCCGCAGACCGGAGCCGAAGGCTGTGCAGACCGGAGTTGCGCGAGGATCGCTGCACAGGCCGTCGGGGTCAGCCGCGGGATATACGACGCCGATCGGGGTGGCCGCTGTACTGCCAGAGCGGAAGAAGGAAGAGGGTGTAGGTATTGGAAAGGGGAGCCGGTGATGGTAATGTTGGCTGTGGTTTCTATTTGGGTTTTAGGAATAGAAAAATAGGGAAGAGGAATAATATATATATATATGTGAGTATGGTGTTGGGTTGACCTAGAATAGGTTTGATTGGTCAACCCCTCTTGGGTTGGGCCTAGGATTCGGGCTGGGTCAATGCTCCTTGGGCTTGCCTTTGGCTCTCATGGGGATGCTGGGTGTTTGGCACGAGTTTAATTCTACAATAGTTTCTAGGGCTTTAAAAATAATTCCGGAGTCCAATAAATTCACAAAAAATTACCCTATGTCCGGTTTTCTATTTTACACCATAAAATATTATTTCCATAATATTTTAATAGAAATTAAGAGCATATAAAAATCTTTTAAATTCAAATTACCTAGGTTTTAATTACAGAAAAATCCCAAAAATTTATAGAAACTTGTGAAAAATCCAAATTAAAAATTCTTGGAAAATCAGGGGGCTTACAATCTACCCAACTTATAAAATTTTGTCTTCAAAATTAAAATAGGGTTGGGTCTCTCTATCAAATCTCACTTGATTATAGTCTAAAGAATTCTTCTCAGGTGAACATTGCGGTCTCTACCCAACTTAGAATTTACCCATCTATTATCTAAGGCTATACATCTAAGAAAGCTATGCCCCAAATTATTTAATCATGTTATTGGATCCTCAAGTCTTTAACACCAAGCATATCACCTATGATATGCCCTTAATCATTTATAAAAGGGTCATCAACAATGCGACCGGCCTGCGGAGTATATCTAGTACTATCTATATATCAAATTTATACAAAGCATGAGGTTTCGTCTTTCTGAAATAAGGGAAGACGGAGATCAATAATAAAGAGTTCAAGGGTGAGATGATAGAATAGAAGTATCGGGGTCAAGGTGTTTAGAATTCAAATGGGAATTGTTAAGCAGTTGTGGATTAAAATCCTATTCTGGTAATTCCTATTCACATGCTCGCATTGGTACAGTTAGGTAGCAGATACGATATGCTCAGACATATTTAGAGAGCAGGTATACTAGTCAACTATATATCTTAATCCACATAAAGTAGTCGTGCGAAGAGCGAACCAAAATGCACTAAGGTTGATCAGACCGTGTCACGCCCCAGTCCTAAAATACGTAGGACTAGGACACGTAAGCATGCCAGCCGCATGGATATGACAACTCCAATATATGGAAACCAAATCCATACGTACGCTGTAATATGAATATCAAATCCACAAGTGGTATAAAATGTAATACAAGTCACAGGGTAAAATCTAAATCTCATCCACCAAAATCATATAGAAATAAATAACCAGTATCTATGAAACTAGATCTCAATAAGAAGTATCTAAGGATGATGGTTGGATGGAAACAAATCCACTACCAACTCGAATATAAGAGCAAATACAAAATAAGTACAACACAATCAAACCCAATATAAGCATACCAGCTATCGATCACGGCTCGAAGAGAAGACATCCACGAAGAATATACAACCATCCAAATCTGCGCTCCTACAAATACTCAAGAATAGGTACACCTGGCAGCGGACCAGGTCCTCAGAGGGACATAACAAGATACTTAAACATATGCCAATAAAGTACTAAAATAAATATCCAATGGGGTCGCCTAACCATCTAAGTGAATGCAGTTAAGAACAACTTTCCCCACAAGTGAGCTATCTGGCTGAAAACTGGGATTTGGCATGGTTCTCTATTGGAGATCCAGGGGCCTACAAAGGCACGATGTCTTTCGAACGCCGGAGGCCCGCCTGATAATAATATAATATATAGTGGTCATCACCGCCCGTATCTCCAGCGGAGAATCCGGCCGCACAATAGAAAAAGTGTAAAGGAGCTCAAATGCGGTACTTGTTGTTCTCCCCACCCCATGCTCTAAGCATGTCACATCCATGACACAATTTGGTTCATAGCCTATTCTTAGTACCCTGGCTCAATCCTGCAACCAAACAAGGAAAAGGATGGGACTACCGTACTACAATAGGCTATGCCCCTAGACCTCTAATAACTGCTAAGTCTTCTAGCATACAAAGTTTCTAACATCAGTTATTCCTAACGAACGTCCCACACGTACCGATGATCAGTCAATACGTGCGTCCGTGATCTATATGAGACTCACAACTCGTGTAAAAATATGTGTCACAGTCAAATGAACCTGATGATGCTACATGATAATGGGGTAGTCTCATAAACAAGGTCAATGCAAATACATAAATAAAACATATCGCAACAACACCGCCGTGCGCATTTTATATAACAGTTAAAATATATGAACTAAAGACAGAAAATAAAGATGCATGAAACATATGGAATATAAATGACAGTACAATGGCAAGGTATACTTGCCTGGCAAGGAAGCTGCAATGTACCAATAATCTGCTCCAGAAATCGCGCAGAACAAATCCAATATCCTATGTACACATAAATATAATACAATAGAATCATTAGTCTTTAAATTAGCACATACACAACCACATTTACACTGGACTCAGGGGGTATACTAGGAGTAACACTAGTCATCTAACACGGTCAATTACGCGTTGAGTTACGCAGGTGTCGCGTCTTCAAGTACTGTACGAAATCAGTCAGTCAACTGACAGGTGTCTATGCCAGTACGTTAATATACGCAAGGCAGACAAATTCACAAGTTCTTAGGGTCAACATGGTCAAGGTAAGTATGGGATTGTCCACGGTGTCCTAGGGCCGTACAGTCTGAATATTTAGTCATAATTATCAATTAGCATTTACTTACATATATATTCATATAACTATATAATAATATAACCATCAATTTATTTACATAATTATTGGAATATATATAGTAATTACATACATAAATATATATACCAAACTGAATAATATTTGCGTACATGTAACTGTACGAACGCGCGTTGGGTTCTCCGACTCAGGGTCTGATGTAAACTAACCGTGGTGGCTAAATACTACATCCTACTGGAACACTGTCAGAGAATTTACTCGTCTGGGGTCCTGCTGCTGGTATGAATCAGAGTCCAAGTCACAATCCAAATAGCCTATGTATTACAAATTTATCACGTCAAAAGATAATTTATTTCAATTTATTTAATTCTGGAATAATTACTCTAAAATGCTATTTTAATCTTATTATTCTAATTTTTATGTTAATTCCTAAATTGTGTCCAAAAAAACTAAAATTTTCAACTCGAGACTCATGGCACGCAAATCGAGGCGATCTGTTGACCGAAAAGTCAACCGATACAAACTCAACTTTCATGCATGATTTCCTGTATATTTCAGCGTCAAAAATATGCTGGAATTTATGGCTCGTCCGAATTCAAATTCATTTGGGAATTATGGCACATACAAATTCCGTATCGTGCAACGATGGTTAAATTCTAACCTAAAAGTTCTACAGGAATAACAGTATATAAATACTTCGAATTAAATTCTGGGAAAAACATATGTCAATGATCTCGATATTAGCTTTCTGAAACTTTAAACGGTTCATGATTCTGATTCCTGGTTCTCCCGAAATCTCAAAAACATCAAAACACGTCTATTTTCGGATATGCTGTGCTCTACGAATTTTCCATAATTTAATACTCATAATTTCTTAAAACAATTTATATAATCAGAAATCTAACCTCTATATCGTTCTAACACAAAAAACTAGGCCTCATTTGGAGTCCGGAACTATGCGCAATGGCTTCTGGAAGATGAAGGAACTCTAGATGGCAATTCTCCAAAAATCGGCTCAAGAAAAACCCTAGAAAATAACTTAAACTATTATATATATAGCGGAGAGAGAAAGTGCAGCCGCGGCTCGAAGTTGACACGTGTCAGCCATCCGTGCAGCCCCGCCCAAATCAGACGGTCAGAATCTGACGCAGCTCGGCTCAGCTGAGTCCGAGTCAAACTCTGACTCGGCTCGGCTCGAGGTCGGCTCGGCTCGGCTCGCACCCACCCCGCGGTCACTGACAGGCGGGCCCGGCCCTGTTCACTGCAGGAGGCTGACAGGTGGGCCCGGTGTTTGCTGACTGGGCAGAATTAATTACTTTTTGGGTTTTCTTTTTCAGAAATTAGTTTTTAATTCAGTTTTTCATAATTAACTCAAAATAAATGCTAAAAATAATCAGAAAATTCTCAAAAAATTCTAGAAAATATATTTTATTATTTAGAACCTGAAATAAAAGTTTGGGATATTTTTAATTAATTTTGAACATAAAATAAATTATTAAAGTCCTAGAAAATTAGTGTTACTAGTTTTTAATTAACTAAAAATTATGAAAAAATCCCAATAATCTAAAATAGCCTAAAAATAATTCTAAATAAATATTTATATAAGTGAATATACTAAAAAAATTATTTTCTAATTAACTAAAAGAATACTCTAAATAAATTTAATATTTATAATAAATATAATAATATAAAATATACACAAAATACCTATTTTTGGTGAGGGAGTTTACAATCTACCCAACTTAAAACAATTTCGTCCTCGAAATTAAAATAAGGCATAATTTGTTAAATCCTTCACATTCGTACATAAGGTACGTCTTTCCGAAATAAGGGAAGATGGAGATCAATAATAAAGAGTTCAAGGGCGAGGTAATAGAATAGAAGTATCGGGATCAAGGCGTTTAAAGAATTCAAATAGGAATTGTCAAAGCAGTTGTGGATTGAAGTCCTATTTTGGTAATTCCTATTCACATGCTCGTATTAGTACAGTTATGTAGCCGATACGATACGCTCAGACATGTCTAGAGGGCAAGTACATTCGTCTACTAATCACTATATATCTCAATCCACGTAAAGTAGTATTACGAAGGGCGAATCAAGCGCACTAAGGTTAGCTAGACCTTAATACACTGATTCTGAAATGTATTAGTGTACGCATCCAATAATACATATGTCATGAACAAGCTTGATAAAAGAATGAGCTTGCAAAACTAGGCTGTAACAGCAGCATAAGTTGAGGTAGCACAAAAATATAAGTATGCTAGATGATGATGAAAGAAGGTACAAGTCAATTCAAGTTTCACAAAAAGAAAAACAAAATAAGCACTAATAATAAAGACTCTATAATCTCTACAGTCATCACACAACCTCCTTGTCTAGGTCGCTAGTCGACCAAATTGGGCATGGACCTCTAAATTCTACCGTCTGAATAAACGCTGTTGTCTAATGCTAGCATACAATTAATGTCATTCAGTTATACTTCATCAATGGATCACAAGGACTATGTGATACTAGGTGGTGAGGTATACTACCCAACTTAAAATAATTTAACTACTATTGTATTGTCTTAAGGATACCGTAAAAGCTCCTGTTAAGGTTTATGAGAAAGGGTCTTGGTACTTATTAGGGTATCCTCCTATGTTACATAGGTCATGGTCGTCTTAAGCCTTAGTCATAGTGCTTATAGAACAAGTGTCAATAGTAAGAATATAAGAGTTACTAGCCTCAAGGGAAAAGGGGATATAACTTATATTGAGATGGGGTACAAGTTACGCGACTTAAAACTAAGGGGTAATCATTAGGTCATAATCTACAATAATAACTTAAACTGTCAAGTTCTAATTACCAATCACATAATTCAAAAATTTAAGAGTAACAATTAAAATTCTAGCAAGCTATATATATCCTAAAATAGAATAAAATTACTTGGTCTATAAACAGAAGTGTCAGATGGCACGAGTTGAAAGAGGAAGAAAAGAAGAACGTAATTAAATTTTTTTTTAGTCGTCGCACAATTAGCGAACGTTAAGGCCGCAGAGGAACAACATATAAAATTAAAATAGAGGGCTCTAGATAGCATCATGGTTTTCTAAGGGAGAGTGGTATGCTAGTTGCTATGTTCGAGGTATGATCAAGAAAAAAAGTGTTAATTACATTCCTCTAGGCTTCTTAAGGTGCTGTCTACTAATAATAAGATAATGATCTAAGTTTTTATAGTTCTCCAATACTATCCAATTATGAAGGTTAGGTTCAGTCCTAATGTTCAATATTGGTTCTCCATTGGTTCCTCAATACTAGGGTCAAACATTATGGTAAAACTTCTAACTATCTCTAGTAGTGTCTATACTACTCTCAAGTCTTCTTAATAGATTAAGGGGTAATGGTATACCAATCTAAAGATAATGAATTCTAGGGTTCACTAGGTATTCTAAACTTAGTGGTGTGTCTATATTCTCGTTGTATTCTTAATAGGGGTGCTACTTTAATTATCATCCTAATAACAGGGGTTCCTATATTCTAGCAGAAGTCTATATATACTCAAGGAACTTATTAGGGAAGTACAGGAATCAAGCAGGATACAATTGTTCGAATAGAACAGAGAGGAGGAAGATGAATCATAGTCAATTGTGGATGAGATCCTATACTCTAGTCCTAGGTGCAGGCTTGTTTGATAGAGTAACGTAACCGAGACAATATGCTCTCGACCTGCATAGGCCACCACAAAAATATGTCACGCCCCAGTCCCAAAATAAGTAGGACTAGGACACGTAAGCATGCCAGCCGCATGGATATGGCAACTCCAATATATGGAAACCAAATCCATACGTACGCTGTAATATGAATATCAAATCCACAAGTGGTATAAATGTAATACAAGTCACAGGGTAAAATCTAAATCTCATCCACCAAAATCATATAGAAATAAATAACCAGTATCTATGAAACTAGATCTCAATAAGAAGTATCTAAGGATGATGGTTTGATGAAAACAAATCCACTACCAACTCGAATATAAGAGCAAATACAAAATAAGTATAACACAATCAAACCCAATATAAGTATACCAGCTATCGATCACGGCTCGTAGAGAAGACATCCACGAAGCATATACAACCATCCAAATTTGCGCTCCTGCAAATACTCAAGAACAGGTACACCTGGCAGCGGACCAGGTCCTCAGAGGGACATAACAAGATACTTAAACACATGCCAATAAAGTACTGAAATAAATATCCAATGGGGTCGCCTAACCATCTAAGTGAATGCAGTTAAGAACAACTTTCCCCACAAGTGAGCTATCTGGCTAAAAACTGGGATTTGGCATGGTTCTCTATTGGAGATCCAGGGGCCTACAAAGGCACGACGACTTTCGAATGCCGGAGGCCCACCTGATAATAATATAATATATAGTGGTCATCACCGTCCGTATCTCCAGCGGAGAATCTGGCCGCACAATAGAAAACGTGTAAAGGAGCTCAAATGCGGTACTTGTTGTTCTCCCCACCCCATGCTCTAAGCATGTCACATCCATGACACAATTTGGTTCATAGCCTATTCTTAGTACCCTGGCTCAATCCTGCAACCAAACAAGGAAAAGGATGGGACCACCGTACTACAATAGGCTATGCCCCTAGACCTCTAATAACTGCTAAGTCTACTAGCATGCAAAGTTTTTAACAGCAGTTATTCCTAACGAATGTCCTACACATACCGATGATCAGTCAATACGTGCGTCCGTGATCTATATGAGACTCACAACTTGTATAAAAATATGTGTCACAGTCAAATGAACCTGATGATGCTACATGATAATGGGGTAGTCTCATACACAAGGTCAATGCAAATACATAAATAAAACATATCGCGACGACACCGCCGCGCGCATTTTATATAACAGTTAAAATATATGAATTAAAGACAGAAAATAAAGATGCATGAAACATATGGAATATAAATGACAGTACAATGGCAAGGTATACTTGCCTGGCAAGGAAGCTGCAATGTACCAATAATCTGCTCTAGAAATCACGCAGAACAAATCCAATATCCTATGTACACATAAATATAATACAATAGAATCATTAGTCTTTACATTAGCACATACACAACCATATTTACACTGGACTCAGGGGGTATACTAGGGGTAACACTAGTCATCTAACACGGTCAATTATGCGTTGAGTTACGCAGGTGTCGCATCTTCAAGTACTGTACGAAATCAGTCAGTCAACTGACAGGTGTCTATGCCAGTACGTTAATGTACGCAAGGCGGACAAATTCATAAGTTCTTAGGGTCAACATGGTCAAGGTAAGTATGGGATTGTCCACGGTGTCCTAGGGTCGTACAGTCTGAATATTTAGTCATAATTATCAATTAGCATTTACTTACATATATATTCATATAACTATATAATAATATAACCATCAAATTATTTACATAATTATTGGAATATATATAGTAATTACGTACATAAATATATATACCAAACTGAATAATATTTGCGTACATGTAAATGTACGAACGCGCGTTGGGTTCTCCGACTCAGGGTCTGATGTAAACTAATCGTGGTGGCTAAATACTACGTCCTACTGGAACACTATCAGAGAATGTACTTGTCTGGGGACCTGCTGCTGGTATGAATCAGAGTCCAAGTCACAGTCCAAATAGCCTATGTATTACAAATTTATCACGTCAAAAGATAATTTATTTTAATTTATTTAATTATGGAATTATTACTCTAAAATGCTATTTTAATCTTATTATTCTAATTTTTATGTTAATTCCTAAATTTTGTCCAAAGAAACTAAAATTTTCAACTCGAGACTCATGGCACGCAAATCGAGACGATCTATTGACCGAAAAGTCAACCAACACAAACTCAACTTTCATGCATGATTTCCTGTAGATTTTAGCGTCAAAAATATGCTAGAATTTACGGCTCATCCGAATTCAAATTCGTTTGGGAATTATGGCACATACAAATTCCGTATCGTGCAACGATGGTTAAATTCTAACCTAAAAGTTCTACAGAAATAACAGTATATAAATACTTCAAATTAAATTCTAGGAAAAACATATGTCAATGATCTCGACATTAGCTTTCCGAAACTTTAAACGGTTCATGATTCTGATTCCTGGTTCTCCCGGAATCACAAAAACATCAAAATACGTCTATTTTTGGACATGCTGTGCTCTACGAATTTTCCAGAATTTAATACTCATAATTTCGTAAAACAATTTATATAATCAGAAATCTAATCTCATATCGTTCTAACACAAAAAACTAGGCCTCATTTGGAGTCCGGAGCTATGCGCAATGGCTTCTGGAAGATGAAGGAACCCTAGATGGCAATTCTCCAAAAATTGGCTCCAGAAAAATCCTAGAAAATAACTTAAACTATTATATATATAGAGGAGAGAGAAAGTGCAGCCGCGGCTCGGAGTTGACACGTGTCAGCCATCCGCGCAGCCCCACCCAAATCAGACGGTCAGAATCTGGCGCGGCTCGGCTCAGCTGAGTCCGAGTCGAACTCTGACTCGGCTCGGCTTGGCTCGCACCCACCCCGCGGTCACTGACAGGCGGGCCCGGCCCTGTTCACTGCAGGAGGCTGACAGGTGGGCCCACTGTTTGCTGACTGGGCAGAATTAATTACTTTTTGGGTTTTCTTTTTCAGAAATTAGTTTTTAATTCAGTTTTTCATAATTAACTCAAAATAAATGCTAAAAATAATCAGAAAATTCTCAAAAAATTCTAGAAAATATATTTTATTATTTAGAACCTGAAATAAAAGTTTGGGATATTTTTAATTAATTTTGAACATAAAATAAATTATTCAAAGTCCTAGAAAATTAGTGTTACTAGTTTTTAATTAACTAAAAATTATAAAAAAATCCCAATAATCTAAAATAGCCTAAAAATAATTCTAAATAAATATTTATATAAGTGAATATACTAAAAAATTTATTTTCTAATTAACTAAGAGAATACTCTAAATAAATTTAACATTTATAATAAATATAATAATATAAAATATACACAAAATACCTATTTTGGGTGAGGGAGTTTACAATCTACCCAACTTAAAACAATTTCGTCCTCTAAATTAAAATAAGGCATAATTTGTTAAATCCTTCACATTCGTACATAAGGTACGTCAATCGCAATCTCTTCCAAAAATTTAAATAACAAAATCTATTCAAATCTATCGCGATCACTTCAAAATTAAGATAATCATTGTTCAAATCAAAATTCAACCTATTGTAATCTCTTCTCACTTTTCCAAATCATCAATATCCAAATTTAAATTGAATCCATATAATATCTTCAAGATTTTAATAACCCATATCAAATTTTACCTCACGATCTCCAACTATTATAATATCCTCTAGAAGTAATTCGAGTCCAATATTATTTCTATTTTCACTTATAAATTTTTGTATTCTTCAACTTTTTAAATTCCATTCACATCCTCAATATTTCAAATAGGTAGTCCAACCATCAAATTTTAATTCTTAATTTAAATTATCAAATTAAAAAATAATTTAAATGCAGTCCACCAATGTTCAAGTCTGAAATTATATATTTATCCTTCAAATTCAAATTGATGATTTTACCTTCAATACTCAAAAATTTAAATTATGTACTTAAGGTATAAATATTGGGTCCTCAATATCAAGATTTTTAAAATTCATTAATCCTCATCATCTTTGTCATTCTTCTAAAATTCTCAAAATTAAAATGGCTTGAACCTCTCCCAATCTAATCTTACTCGATCACAATCTAAAAGAAATTTCTCTCGAGTTGCCAATGCACTGCTACCCAACTTAGAATTTACCCATCTATCACAGAAGGCTATATACTTTAAGAAAAATATTCCTTAATTTATTTACTCATGTCATTCAATCCTCAAAACTTCAATGCCGATTATATTATATATGATATGTCCTTAATTACGAAAGAATAATCCTCAAGTATATGATCGGCCTATGGGGTATATCTAGTACTCTTTGTGTATCAAACTTATACCAAGCACGAGGTTTCATCTTTCCGAAATAAGGAAAGACGGAGATCAATAATAAAGAGTTCAAGGGCGATGTAATAGAATAGAAGTATCGGGATCAAGGCGTTTAAAGAATTCAAATAGGAATTGTCAAAGCAGTTGTGGATTGAAGTCCTATTTTGGTATTTCCTATTCACATGTTCGTATTAGTACAGTTATATAGCCGATACGATACGCTCAGACATGTCTAGAGGGCAAGTACATTCGTCTACTAATCACTATATATCTCAATCCACGTAAAGTAGTATTACGAAGGGCGAATCAAGCGCACTAAGGTTAGCTAGACCTTAATACACTAATTCTGAAATGTATTAGTGTACGCGTCCAATAATACATATGTCGTGAACAAGCTTGATAAAAGAATGAGCTTACAAAACTAGGCTGTAACAGCAGCATAAGTTGAGGTAGCACAAAAATATAAGTACGCTAGATGATGATGAAAGGAGGTACAAGTCAATTCAAGTTTCACAAAAACAAAAACAAAATAAGCACTAATAATAAAGACTCTACAATCTCTACAGTCATCACACAACCTCCTTGTCTAGGTCGCTAGTCGACCAAATAGGGCATGGACCTCTAAATTCTACCGTCTGAATAAACGCTGTTGTCTAATACTAGCATACAATTAATGTCATTCAGTTACACTTCATCAATGGATCACAAGGACTATGTGATACTAGGTGGTGAGGTATACTACCCAACTTAAAATAATTTAACTACTATTGTATTGTCTTAAGGATACCGTAAAATCTTCTGTTAAGGTTTATGAGAAAGGGTCTTGGTACTTATTAGGGTATCCTCCTACGTTACATAGGTCATGGTCGTCTTAAGCCTTAGTCATAGTGCTTATAGAACAAGTGTCAATAGTAAGAATATAAGAGTTACTAGCCTCAAGGGAAAAGGGGATATAACTTATATTGAGGTGGGGTACAAGTTACGCGACTTAAAACTAAGGAGTAATCATTAGGCCATAATCTACAATAATAACTTAAACTGTCAAGTTCTAATTACCAATCACATAATTCAAAAATTTAAGAGTAACAATCAAAATCCTAGCAAGCTATATATATCCTAAAATAGAATAAAATTACTTGGTCTATAATCAGAAATGTCAGATAGCACGAGTTGAAAGAGGAAGAAAAGAAGAACGTAATTAAATTTTTTTTTAGTCGTCGCACAATTAGCCAACGTTAAGGCCGCAGAGGAACAACATATAAAATTAAAATAGAGGGCTCTAGATAGCATCATGGTTTTCTAAGGGGGAGTGGTATGCTAGTTGCTATGTTCGAGGTATGATCAAGGAAAAAGTGTTAATTACATTCCTCTAGGCTTCTTAAGGTGCTGTCTACTAATAATAAGACAATGATCTAAGTTTTTATAGTTCTCCAATACTATCCAATTATGAAGGTTAGGTTCAGTCCTAATGTTCAATATTGGCTCTTCATTGGTTCCTTAATACTAGGGTCAAACATTATGGTAAAACTTCTAACTATCTCTAGTAGTGTCTATACTACTCTCAAGTCTTCTTAATACATCAAGGGGTAATGGTATACCAATCTAAAGATAAAGAATTGTAGGGTTCACTAGGTATTCTAAACTTAGTTGTGTGTCTATATTCTCGTTATATTCTTAATAGGGATGCTACTTTAATTATCATCCTAATAACAGGGGTTCCTATATTCTAGCAGAAGGCTATATATACTCAAGGAACTTATTAGGGAAGTACAGGAATCAAGCAGGATACAATTGTTCGAATAGAACAGAGAGAAGGAAGATGAATCATAGTCAATTATGGATGAGATCCTATACTCTAGTCCTAGGTGCAGGCTTGTTCGATACAGTAACGTAACCGAGACAATATGCTCTCGACCTGCATGGACCACCACAAAAACATGTCATGCCCCAGTCCCAAAATACGTAGGACTAGGACACGTAAGCATGCCAGCCGCATGGATATAGCAACTCCAATATATGGAAACCAAATCCATACGTACGCTGTAATATGAATATCAAATCCACAAGTGGTATAAAATGTAACACAAGTCACATGGTAAAATCTAAATCTCATCCACCAAAATTATATAGAAATAAATAACCAGTATCTATGAAACTAGATCTCAATAAGAAGTATCTAAGGATGATGGTTTGATGGAAACAAATCCACTACCAACTCGAATATAAGAGCAAATACAAAATAAGTATAACACAATCAAACCTAATATAAGTATACCAGCTATCGATCACGGCTCAAAGAGAAGACATCCACGAAGCATATACAACCATCCAAATCTGCGCTCCTACAAATACTCAAGAACAGGTACACCTGGCAGTGGACCAGGTCCTCAGAGGGACATAACAAGATACTTAAACATATGCCAATAAAGTACTAAAATAAATATCCAATGGGGTCGCCTAACCATCTAAGTGAATGCAGTTAAGAACAACTTTCTCCACAAGTGAGCTATCTGGCTGAAAACTGGGATTTGGCATGGTTCTCTATTGGAGATCCAGGGGCCTACAAAGGCACGACGACTTTCGAACGCCGGAGGCCCGCCTGATAATAATATAATATATAGTGTCATCACCGCCCGTATCTCCAGCGGAGAATCCGGCCACACAATAGAAAAAGTGTAAAGGAGCTCAAATGCGGTACTTGTTGTTCTCCCCACCCCATGCTCTAAGCATGTTACATCCATGACATAATTTGGTTCATAGCCTATTCTTAGTACCCTGGCTCAATCCTGCAACCAAATAAGGAAAAGGATGGGACCACCGTACTACAATAGGCTATGCCCCTAGACCTCTAATAACTGCTAAGTCTACTAGCATGCAAAGTTTCTAACAGCAGTTATTCCTAACGAACGTCCCACACGTACCGATGATCAGTCAATACGTACGTCCGTGATCTATATGAGACTCACAACTCGTGTAAAAATATGTGTCACAGTCAAATGAACCTGATGATGTTACATGATAATGGGGTAGTCTCATAAACAAGGTCAATGCAAATACATAAATAAAATATATCGCGACGACACCACCGTGCGCATTTTATATAACAGTTAAAATATATGAACTAAAGACAGAAAATAAAGATGCATGCAATATATGGAATATAAATGACAGTACAATGGCAAGGTATACTTGCCTGGCAAGGAAGCTGCAATGTACCAATAATCTGCTCCAAAAATCGTGCAGAACAAATCCAATATCCTATGTACACATAAATATAATACAATAGAATCATTAGTCTTTACATTAGCACATACACAACCACATTTACACTGGACTCAGGGGGTATACTAGGGGTAACACTAGTCATCTAACACGGTCAATTATGCATTGAGTTACGCAGGTGTCACGTCTTCAAGTACTGTACGAAATCAGTTAGTCAACTGACAGGTGTCTATGCCAGTATGTTAATGTACGCAAGGCAGACAAATTCACAAGTTCTTAGGGTCAACATGGTCAAGGTAAGTATATGATTGTCCACGGTGTCCTAGGGTTGTACAGTCTGAATATTTAGTCATAATTATCAATTAGCATTTACTTACATATATATTCATATAACTATATAATAATATAACCATCAATTTATTTACATAATTATTGGAATATATATAGTAATTACGTACATAAATATATATACCAAACTGAATAATATTTGCGTACATGCAAATGTACGAACGCACGTTGGGTTCTCCGACTCAGGGTCTGATATAAACTAACCATGGTGGCTAAATACTACGTCCTACTGGAACCCTGTCAGAGAATGTACTCGTCTGGGGTCCTGCTGCTGGTATGAATCAGAGTCCAAGTCACAGTCCAAATAGCCTATGTATTACAAATTTATCACGTCAAAAGATAATTTATTTTAATTTATTTAATTCTGTAATAATTACTCTAAAATGCTATTTTAATCTTATTATTCTGATTTTTATGTTAATTCCTAAATTTTGTCCAAAGAAACTAAAATTTTCAACTCGAGACTCATGGCACACAAATCGAGGCAATCTGTTGACCGAAAAGTCAACCAACACAAACTCAACTTTCATGCATGATTTCCTGTAGATTTTAGCGTCAAAAACATGCTAGAATTTATGGCTCGTCCGAATTCAAATTCGTTTGGGAATTATGGCACATACAAATTCCGTATCGTGTAACGATGGTTAAATTCTAACCTAAAAGTTCTACAGAAATAATAGTATATAAATACTTCGAATTAAATTCTGGAAAAAACATATTTCAATGATCTCGACATTAGCTTTCCAAAACTTTAAACGGTTCATGATTCTGATTCCTGGTTCTCCCGAAATCGCGAAAACATCAAAACACGTCTATTTTCGGACATGCTGTGCTCTACGAATTTTCCAGAATTTAATACTCATAATTTCGTAAAACAATTTATATAATCAGAAATCTAACCTCAATATCGTTCTAACACAAAAAACTAGGCCTTGTTTGGAGTTCGGAGCTATGCGCAATGGCTTCTGGAAGATGAAGGAACCCTAGATGACAATTCTCCAAAAATTGGCTCAAGAAAAACCCTAGAAAATAACTTAAACTATTATATATATAGAGGAGAGAGAAAGTGCAGCCGCGGCTCGGAGTTGACACATGTCAGCCATCCGTGCAGTCCTGCCCAAATCAGACGGTCAGAATCTGACGCGGCTCGGCTCAGCTGAGTCCGAGTCGAACTCTGACTCGGCTCGGCTCGAGGTCGGCTCGGCTCGCACCCACCCCGCCGTCACTGACAGGCGGGCCCGGCCCTGTTCACTGCAGGAGGCTGACAGGTGGGCCCACTGTTTGCTGACTGGGCAGAATTAATTACTTTTTGGATTTTCTTTTTCAGAAATTAGTTTTTAATTCAGTTTTTCATAATTAACTCAAAATAAATGCTAAAAATAATCAGAAAATTCTCAAAAAATTCTAGAAGATATATTTTATTATTTAGAACCTGAAATAAAAGTTTGGGATATTTTTAATTAAGTTTGAATATAAAATAAAATTTTCAAAGTCCTAGAAAATTAGTGTTACTAGTTTTTAATTAACTAAAAATTATGGAAAAATTCTAATAGCCTAAAATAGCCTAAAAATAATTCTAAATAAATATTTATATAAGTGAATATACTAAAAAATTTATTTTCTAATTAACTAAGAGAATACTCTAAATAAATTCAACATTTATAATAAATATAATAATATAAAATATACACAAAATATCTATTTTTGGTGAGGGAGTTTACAGACCGTAATACACTGATTCTGAATAGACAATTGTATTAGTGTGTCGACCCAATAATACATATGTCATGATCAAGCTCGATAAAAGAGTAAGCTTGCAAAACTAGGCTATATTAGCGGCATAAGTCAAGGTAGTACAATAAATATAAGTACGCTAGATGATGATGAAAGGAGGTACAAATTAATTCAAGTTCACAAAGACAAAAACAAAATAAGCAATAATAATAAAAGACTTTACAATCTTTACAGTTATCATACAACCTCCTCGTCTAAGTTGCTAGTCGACCAAGTAGGGGCAAGGACCTCTAAATTCTATCGTCTGAACAAATACTGTCGTTTTATGCTAGTCTAAAGTTGTGTCATCCTAGTTCACTTCATCAATGGGTCAATAGGTCTAGGTGGTACTATGTTGTGAGGCATACTACTCCACTTAAGACAATAAACTAATACTGAACTCGTCTTAAGGATACCGTAGAAACTCTTGTTAAGGTCTACGAGAAGGGGTCTTGGTACCTATTAGGGTATACATAGGTCATGGTCGTCTTAAGCCTTAGTCTTAGTGCTCATAGAACAAGTGTCGATAGTGAGGATAGAAGAGTTACTGGCCGTCAAGGGGAAGGGATCTAACTTGTATCGAGGTGGGGGTACTAATTACGCGACTTAAAGCTAAGGGGTAATCATTAGGTCATAATCTACAATAATAACTTAAACTGTCAAGTTCTAATTACCAATCACCTAGAAAATAAAAATATTAGAGTAACAACCAAAATAAACAATAAGAGGCGCACAAGAATCAAGGCAGGATGCAAGTCAAGAAATTAATTCGAATCCGTTATAGATGTCAAGAACGATTCAAGCAAGTGGATGAGATCCAAAACTTATCCTATTCTTATTGCAGGCTTGCTCGGCCCCTAAGTTAAAACCGAACAATTTAGTCGTTGACCTGCATGGGCCACCATAAAAACCATGTCACGCCCCAGTCCCAAAAGATCGAGGGACTAGACACGTGGCAATAGCCAACAGCACACACCGATGGACAAACCCAATTTAATGGATCCATCGGGGCGTATTTAAGCTGTAATACAATAATAATGGTCTAAATATACTAATCTCATCCACAGAAATGAATACAACAATATCAGAATCATAAAGCAAGATCAATCTTAATATAATATAAACTCGGGGAAATAATCCGATAATGAGTCTGATACATCTGTCAAGATACAAGAATAACGATAACCACAGCGAATACTGAGTATGGGTAAAGCCTATACCCAGAAGATACCCTCGGTGACACTCGTCTACTGATACTGGTACTGCTCCAGTGCCTGCTCCTGCTTCTGCTCCTGCTAATGCTCCTGTCCCGTGTAACTCGGGGTCGATCTCGTCTGCTAGTCCTGGGGACATAGTCCGGATCCAGGTCCTCAGGGGACATAACAAGGTACAGATAATACAAGCCAAAATAAATGTAGTACAGAAATAAATGAAACAATAGGGTAACTATATAACCAACTAAGTGATATGCAAGTGAGAGTTTTAGTCATACTCGGGCTGAGACTACTATAGGATCAGTGTCGAAGAAACCCATAGCAGTATTCTCTCGAAGGCCAGAACTGGTGCCAAAGCTCTATATCAGAAACTCAGACACATCCAGATGACAGTATATATAATATAATCAGCCTTTTGTATGGTAAATCTCTCCCCACCCAATACAATCTCACGTCTCATATCCATGACACGCAGGATCAAAACTAATGCAGCAAGTCATATAATGTCTATGAATAAAATGTCTATGTCATAAAACCTGTATCATTCACAGAATCACCATGAATATCTCAGGAAGATTCTATCTCATAAATAGTGTCAAGTGTCCTGGGTCTATGTACTTGATAAGACAAGTACGAGAATGTAAAGGGTCACGATATCCATCTCTAGGTGACATTACACAACTCCGCGTACGGTGTTGGCACCCGACTATTAATCGGACGCTAAGTAAGTCATACGGTCCTAGGTCAAGCATGCACAACAATATAAATATAGTCAAAGGAATAATAATAAGAACTACAAGTTTTGGCAAGGTACACTTGCCTAGGGTTTGAATACCAACAGTTGTCCCTGTATCAGTGGATCCTGCAGGTACTCCTCCAAAAGCTGAAATAAACATCACCAACAGTCTCAAAAAATATCAAATAGCTAGAAACGCCTATCCTTAAGTCCAATTTGGACACAGGGGCCTAAATAATATTTTCGGGTCAAAGCGGGGTCCACATGTGGGTCACTTTGCACCGAAAAATGTGTCAGGAGCAAAGGTCTCCAAATTCCTCAAACTCAGTGTCTATAAGTCAGGAACGATGATACGAACCCAACAGAACTTTCAGAATTGGATTCCGATGAGCCGATCACAAAATCGTCCGTCAAGTGGAGCTTGTGGGGCCCACGCTACGCAATTTTGTCAACGTTCTCAGAATTGAACCAAACTTGGGTCACAGGACCAGCGTATTGCTATGAGTCTGATGGCATAAGTTTTGTCTCGATCCGACATGTGTACACAAAGTTACAGCGTGTTCCAGAATGGACGGATACGGGGCGTTGTCGGCGGATACGCGTTGATTCCGGTGTGCACGCACATCCAAATCAACTTCTGCGAAATCTCGCACGTCCGTATCAATGTCGCGCACATTTTGGCAAAGACCGCGTACGACCAAGTCGTCCCGTTTGGCGGGACGGACTCAGTTTTGGGGTGAAACAAGGTATTGTTTTTCCTGTTTTTGGATCACGATTTACGATCACCACAGGACGCGATGCACCGAGCGGGTTGCACGGGCACCGAGAGGGTTATACAGTCTACGCGTTGCAACAGATGGAATCAAAAATGAAAATACGAGACGAGAGGAAATGCTAACTGAATAGGGCTCCGTGAATCTGAGTTTCACGTGTCCGAGATATAGTTTCGTGTCCTGGTCCGAATCTGCCGTGTCCGGGATATTGCTGGGCCCGCGTTGGCCGTGTCCGGGGCTAGGGCAGCGGCGGCGTTTGGGTGTTGCCGAGTGGTGGTGACGCTGAAGTCGGACGGAGAGGAGCGGGGAAGTCGGCCGGTCGGGGTGCGAGGTCGGCCCGGCGGAGGGTGCACAGCCGGAGTGCACTTGGGTCGCTGCACCGCGGGTCGGGGACCGGGGCTGCACAGACCGGTCAGGGCTCGAACTGGCCGGAGAAGGGGTTGGTCAGTCGGCGGTCGGGGGTGCACAGCAGCCGGAGCGGGTCAGGGGTGGTGCCGCAGACCGGAGCCGAAGGCTGTGCGGACCGGAGCTGCGGGGGGATCGCTGCACAGACCGTCGGGGTCAGCCGCGGGATGTACGGCGCCGGTCGGGGTGGCCGCTGTACTGCCGGAGCGGGAGAAGGAAGAGGGTGTAGGTATTGGGAAGGGGAGCCGGTGATGGTAATGTCGGTTGTGATTTCTATTTAGGTTTTAGGAATTGAAAAATAGGGAAGAGGAATAATATATATATATGTGAGTATGGTGTTGGGTTGACCTAGAATAGGTTTGACTGGTCAACCCCACTTGGGTTGGGCCTAGGATTCGGGCTGGGTCAATGCTTCTTGGGCTTGGCTTCGGCTCTCATGGGGATGCTGGGTGTTTGGCACGGGTTTAATTCGGTTTAATTCTACAATAGTTTCTAGGGCTTTAAAAATGATTCCGGAGTCCAATAAATTCACAGAAAATTATCCTATGCCCGATTTTCCATTTTACACCATAAAATATTATTTCCATAATATTTTAATAGCAATTAAGAGCATATAAAAATCTTTTAAATTCAAATTACCTAGGTTTTAATTACAAAAAAATCCCAAAAATTTATAGAAAATTGTGAAAAATCCAAATTAAAAATTCTTAGAAAATCAGAGGGCTTACAGTTTCCCAATATAGGTCCTCTTCTTCAAGTCTTCTTGGTCCAAGCTCCTAGTCTTCTCTTGTTGGAGGAGAAAAATGGGTTTCTAGGGTTTTAATTTCTGAAATTTATAGGGAGGGAAGGGTTTTTTTCTAATGGAGGCTAGGTTTAGGGCTTTCTTCATGAATGAAGAAGCTTGAGGGAGGCTTCCCTTCATTATATAGGGCTAGGGTTAGGGTTTCAAATGCCAAGGATTAATTAACCCTTCATGTTTAGTCATGAAAAAATTAAATTAATTAGGGTTTAGTCATTTCTAGGGTTTATAATCTAAAACTACAATGCTAACTAGGGTTTCACTAAAACTAGAATACCAATTAGGGTTTGGTCACTAGGGTTAAACCTATTGGGTTTTTGGTCAACCTAAAACCTATGCATTAAGACACCTTATAATTTATTTAATAAAACTCATCCCACATATTTATTACACAATTAAATTAAACAGGAAAATTATAAAAATGTCCTAGTCTGGAAATGTGGTAGTGACACATATAAACCTTCATATACTACCACAGTAAACCATAGTATACTATTTCAGTGTGTTAAAACTTACTGTAGCGCCCCGTTCTCCCGGTGCGGAGAGCGCGGCTAAGAAACACAAACGGTATCGTTCGATCGGGATAGATTGAATTAAGAACTCGTCCTCGTTATGGATTTGTTTCTTCGGAATCGATTCCCATATTCAGTGGACTACGCCCCAAGGATCGGCTTAGCGGCAGAGTCAGGAGGGACCTCTTCGCTGCTATCTTTTATTGCCTCGGTTTTTGATGTCGCTTGTTGCTTTCGTGCTTTGAGTTGGTTTTGGGATTTGCTTGTTTTCTTTGAACGGTTTCGATGGTTTTCATTATTTTTGTTCATTGACTTGCACTTCTATTCCGAGATTGCAAAGAGAGGAAGAAGTATTAATCGAGCTGTTCGTGTGCAGGTGAACGAGCAGTAGGCGGCTTGCGAGCGGAGTCGTGAAGCGCCTCTTTCCTTCTGCTTCCAAAATCTAAGTGAGTGGCTACCAACCCGATTAGCTAGCTCTGCTTCCAGCTTCACTCCTTGCCCCGATCAAACGATACCAAATAATAATAAAAGAAACCAAGATAAAAGAGAATAGACTTGGTATACATGCTTGTCATTAAACTGCATGAACGATTACTCATATGCTTGCTTGTTCGTATGGGAATTTTCTATACATGCTTCAATTTAGTTAGAATGCATCTTCTTTCATAAATTGTGCTAAGCATGAAATACACTTGTTATGAAATAAACTGTCAGGAAGACTATGCAAAACGAATTATGTAATGTTGCTTGCCTCATGTTCACGTTGCCTTAACGCATCAACGTTAACGTATCACGAACGATTGATCACGGACAACTTGTGCACAAGGTAACGGGTTCCTGCGGACGGTCGCTGGGGCACTGGCACCGATCCGGTCCGGACGGAACTTCACGATAGTCTCACGCTTCTGGACAAGGATAGTCTGCAGCCACCAACGCATCTTTGCTGCATTCCATCCTCGTTCAAGACTAAACGGTCCATTATGGCTCTTAGCCAGTGATCCCAACGTGTATATTTAAACCTGTTGCATACTAACTTGTGTCTTCGTGGCAGGGAAGGCATGGTAAGTATTGTGCAGGTAATTCAGACGGTCAGGTAAAATCCACCTAACGGTGGCACGTTCATTTCAGTAAATTCTATATGCTGCTTACTTGTAAATGAACTAAGGCAAGATAGAAACCCACAAAATATGCATGTTTCACTAAACAACGTGTTGATTGGTATAGTCAGGCTAGCTCGCCTTCACCAGCATGTTTCGATATGCTGACCCTCGTTGAAACAGGTTCTCCGCACCAAGGCGAACCGAGCGAGGAGCCAAAGTCGTCTACCCGATCCAGTCCAGCTGTTAGCGCATCTTCACCGCGCCTCGAAGCCTTTTGAAGTCCGAAGCTGCAACTCTTCATACACAAATGCAGCTCCATGGCAAAGCGATCCTCCAGCCTGGAGGTCTTTATCATTTTGAGTTTATAAAAGGATGTAATGTACAGGACTGCTATCTCATTTTGAGTCATCTCTTTTGTAAGCCGTTCGGCATATTAGCTAACTCGTTCAGGAGTTTGTAATAGATGTTCATTATCAATAAAGAGAACTTTTCTATGTTTCAAATCTGTGTTTCAATTTATCTGCGTACTCTGAATATGTGCTTGCTATGCAAATCATTAAAGCCTTGTGCGGGCGCAACTCCAGGTCCGTACGGCGGTCACGATTTGGGGGACGCCTCAAGTGATTCTACGAAATTGGGTCGTGACATAGTGGTATCAGAGCACAGATTCAAAGTTCCTTAGACTTCGTGCTGGAAAAGTTCCTTTAACGATCAAAATTCCTGTGCGAACTCTTGAACTCGCTAGGCCAAAATGAGATACGTTCATGCAATAAGTCCATAATACATTATGATCCTAATGTAATTTACCTTCTTTTGAAGGAATGGATCCAGCGCAATCTGCAGCGCAACCATCGAACGAAACACAAGAAAGCAGTTCGGGTACTTCGGGAAGCTCTCAGAGCCAACGAGGCATGTCTCAAGTCGACCCGCTTGAGCGGGTAATGCAAATGTTAGAATCGCAACGACAACGAGACGATGCTCGCCAAGCCAAGCTCGAGAGTAATCTAGAGACCCGATTCTCAGTCCAACAAAAGCAGGTGGATGCCCTGCAACAGATTGTTCAAACTTTGGCTGCCAACCATTCTGCCGCAACAGCAACGACTCCGGTGGAACAGCCCGTGCTTGAAGTGGAGACGCCTCAAATCCCAAGGCCGAGGGACGTGACTGCCTTCAACTTGGGCCATTTCAAGAAAGTTTGCAATACCCCATTCAACGGGACTGAGGACCCAGTGGTAGCTCTAGATTGGCTAGCCGAGATTGAAGACCACTTCACTCTGCTAGAGGTCCCCGAAGATAAGCGCGTCGCCTGCGCGCAACTACAGCTCCGCCTCAACGCACACGATTGGTGGGACGTGCATCGACGATCTCTCCAATTTGATCACGGAGAGGAGGCGATCTCGTGGACGACCTTTCGTGCCGCGTTTGAAGAGGAGTTTATACCCCCTCCAGTACAACGTAAGATGGAAAACGACTTCGTGCAACTGAGGCAAGGCAGGATGACAGTTAAAGAGTACTCCGCCGAATTCAACCGACTCTCCAAATTCGCTAGGGCCTATTTACCTGATGCAGCGAGTCGAGCTAGAAGGTTTGAAGGTGGTCTACGCCCTGCCATCCATTCGCACGTAGTCAATAATCAGTACGGAATGATGCGTGAAGTCATGAATCACGCCCTATCTCTGGAACCGCAGTATCCTCACGTTTCCACCGGTGCTGTGCATACCTACAATCATAAACGCCAAGGCAACGAGGGAGGAAACACCGCTGCAAAGCGCCCTAACCACGGTGGTCCACGAAGAGGAAACCCAGGGCAACCATGTTCTTATTGTAAGAAACCAGGGCACACAGTTGAAACGTGCCGCAAGAAACTCGGGCAATGTCTCATTTACGGTGACTCCACCCACCGAATTCGTGATTGCCCAAACTATTCTGTTCATCACCCTTAACGGTAAGCATTGTTCTTAAGTTTCGAGACGAAACTTCCAATTGGTTGGGTAGGATGTAGCGCCCCGTTCTCCCGGTGCGGAGAGCGCGGCTAAGAAACACAAACGGTATCGTTCGATCGGGATAGATTGAATTAAGAACTCGTCCTCGTTATGGATTTATTTTTTCGGAATCGATTCCCATATTCAGTGGACTGCGCCCCAAGAATCGGCTTAGCGGCAGAGTCAGGAGGGACCTCTTCGCTGCTATCTTTTATTGCCTTGGTTTTCGATGTCGCTTGTTGCTTTCGTGCTTTGAGTTGGTTTTGGGATTTGCTTGTTTTCTTTGAACGGTTTCGATGGTTTTTATTGTTTTCGTTCATTGACTTGCACTTCTATTCCGAGATTGGAAAGAGAGGAAGAAGTATTAATCGAGCTGTTCGTGTGCAGGTGAACGAGCAGTAGGCGGCTTGCGAGCAGAGTCGTGAAGCACCTCTTTCCTTCTGCTTCCAAAATCTAAGTGAGTGGCTACCAACCCGATTAGCTAGCTCTGCTTCCAGCTTCACTCCTTGCCCCGATCAAACGATACCAAATAATAATAAAAGAAACCAAGATAAAAGAGAATAGACTTGGTATACATGCTTGTCATTAAACTGCACGAACGATTACTCATATGCTTGCTTGTTCGTATGGGAATTTTCTATACATGCTTCAATTTAGTTAGAATGCATCTTCTTTCATAAATTGTGCTAAGCATGAAATACACTTGTTTTGAAATAAACTGTCAGGAAGACTATGCAAAACGAATTATGTAATGTTGCTTGCCTCATGTTCACGTTGCCTCAACGCATCAACGTTAACGTATCACGAACGATTGATCACGGACAACTTGTGCACAAGGTAACGGGTTCCTGCGGACGGTCGCTGGGGCACTGGCACCGATCCGGTCCGGATGGAACTTCACGATAGTCTCACGCTTCTGGACAAGGATAGTCTGCAGCCACCAACGCATCTTTGCTACATTCCATCCTCGTTCAAGACTAAACGGTCCATTATGGCTCTTAGCCAGTGATCCCAACATGTATATTTAAACCTGTTGCATACTAATTTGTGTCTTCGTGGCAGGGAAGGCATGGTAAGTACTGTGCAGGTAATTCAGACGGTCAGATAAAATCCATCTAACGGTGGCACGTTCATTTCAGTAAATTCTATATGCTGCTTACTTATAAATGGACTAAGGCAAGATAGAAACCCACAAAATATGCATGTTTCACTAAACAACGTGTTGATTGGTATAGTCAGGCTAGCTCGCCTTCACCAGCATGTTTCGATATGCTGACCCTCGTTGAAACAGGTTCTCCGCACCAAGGCGAACCGAGCGAGGAGCCAAAGTCGTCTACCCAATCCAGTCCAGCTGTTAGCGCATCTTCACCGTGCCTCGAAGCCTTTTGAAGTCCGAAGCTGCAACTCTTCATACACAAATGCAGCTCCGTGGCAAAGCGATCCTCCAGCCTGGAGGTCTTTATCATTTTGAGTTTATAAAAGGATGTAATGTACAGGACTGCTATCTCATTTTGAGTTATCTCTTTTGTAAGCCGTTCGGCATATTAGCTAACTCGTTCAGGAGTTTGTAATAGATGTTCATTATCAATAAAGAGAACTTTTCTATGTTTCAAATCTGTGTTTCAATTTATCTGCGTACTCTGAATATGTGCTTGCTATGCAAATCATTAAAGCCTTGTGCGGGCGCAACTCCAGGTCCGCACGGCGGTCACGATTCGGGGGACGCCTCAAGTGATTCTACGAAATTGGGTCGTGACATAGTGGTATCAGAGCACAGATTCAAAGTTCCTTAGACTTCGTACTGGAAAAGTTCCTTTAACGATCAAAATTCCTGTGCGAACTCTTGAACTCGCTAGGCCAAAATAAGATACGTTCATGCAATAAGTCCATAATACATTATGATCCTAATGTAATTTACCTTCTTTTGAAGGAATGGATCCAGTGCAATCTGCAGCGCAACCACCGAACGAAACACAAGAAAGCAGTTCGGGTACTTCGGGAAGCTCTCAGAGCCAACGAGGCATGTCTCAAGTCGACCCGCTTGAGCGGGTAATGCAAATGTTAGAATCGCAACGACAACGAGACGATGCTCGCCAAGCCAAGCTCGAGAGTAATCTAGAGACCCGATTCTCAGTCCAACAAAAGCAGGTGGATGCCCTGCAACAGATTGTTCAAACTTTGGCTGCCAACCATTCCGTCGCAACAGCAACGACTCCGGTGGAACAGCCCGTGCTTGAAGTGGAGACGCCTCAAATCCCAAGGCCGAGGGACGTGACTGCCTTCAACTTGGGCCATTTCAAGAAAGTTTGCAATACCCCATTCAACGGGACTGAGGACCCAGTGGTAGCTCTAGATTGGCTAGCCAAGATTGGAGACCACTTCACTCTGCTAGAGGTCCCCGAAGATAAGCGCGTCGCCTACGCGCAACTATAGCTCCGCCTCAACGCACACGATTGGTGGGACGTGCATCGACGATCTCTCCAATTTGATCACGGAGAGGAGGCGATCTCGTGGACGACCTTTCGTGCCGCATTTGAAGAGGAGTTTATACCCCCTCCAGTGCAACGTAAGATGGAAAATGACTTCGTGCAACTGAGGTAAGGCAGGATGACAATTAAAGAGTACTCCGCCGAATTCAACCGACTCTCCAAATTCGCTAGGGCCTATTTACCTGATGCAGCGAGTCGAGCTAGAAGGTTTGAAGGTGGTCTACGCCCTGCCATCCATTCGCACGTAGTCAATAATCAGTACGGAATGATGCGTGAAGTCATGAATCACGCCCTATCTCTGGAACCGCAGTATCCTCATGTTTCCACCGGCGCTGTGCATACCTACAATCACAAACACCAAGGCAACGAGGGAGGAAACACCGCTGCAAAGTGCCCTAACCACGGCGATCCACGAAGAGGAAACCCAGGGCAACCATGTTCTTATTGTAAGAAACCAGGGCACACAGTTGAAACGTGCCGCAAGAAACTCGGGCAATGTCTCATTTGCGGTGACTCCACCCACCGAATTCGTGATTGCCCAAACTATTCTGTTCATCACCCTTAACGGTAAGCATTGTTCTTAAGTTTCGGAACGAAACTTCCAATTGGTTGGGTAGGATGTAGCGCCCCGTTCTCCCGGTGCGGAGAGCGAGGCTAAGAAACACAAACGGTATTGTTCGATCGGGATAGATTGAATTAAGAACTCGTCCTCATTATGGATTTGTTTCTTCGGAATCGATTCCCATATTCAGTGGACTGCGCCCCAAGGATCGGCTTAGCGGCAGAGTCAGGAGGGACCTCTTCGCTGCTATCTTTTATTGCCTTGGTTTTCGATGTCGCTTGTTGCTTTCGTGCTTTGAGTTGGTTTTAGGATTTGCTTGTTTTCTTTGAACGGTTTCGATAGTTTTTATTGTTTTCGTTCATTGACTTGCACTTCTATTCCGAGATTGGAAAGAGAGGAAGAAGTATTAATCGAGCTGTTCGTGTGCAGGTGAACGAGCAGTAGGCGGCTTGCGAGCAGAGTCGTGAAGCACCTCTTTCCTTCTGCTTCCAAAATCTAAGTGAGTGGCTACCAACCCGATTAGCTAGCTCTGCTTCCAGCTTCACTCCTTGCCCCGATCAAACGATACCAAATAATAATAAAAGAAACCAAAATAAAAGAGAATAGACTTGGTATACATGCTTGTCATTAAACTGCATGAACGATTACTCATATGCTTGCTTGTTCGTATGGGAATTTTCTATACATGCTTCAATTTAGTTAGAATGCATCTTCTTTCATAAATTGTGCTAAGCATGAAATATACTTGTTATGAAATAAACTGTCAGGAAGACTATGCAAAACGAATTATGTAATATTGCTTGCCTCATGTTCACGTTGCCTCAACGCATCAACGTTAACGTATCACGAACGATTGATCACGGACAACTTGTGCACAAGGTAACGGGTTCCTGCGGACGGTCGCTGGGGCACTGGCACCGATCCGGTCCGGACGGAACTTCACGATAGTCTCACGCTTCTGGACAAGGATAGTCTGCAGCCACCAACGCATCTTTGCTGCATTCCATCCTCGTTCAAGACTAAACGGTCCATTATGGCTCTTAGCCAGTGATCCCAACGTGTATATTTAAACCTGTTGCATACTAACTTGTGTCTTCGTGGCAGGGAAGGCATGGTAAGTATTGTGCAGGTAATTCAGACGGTCAGATAAAATTCACCTAACGGTGGCACGTTCATTTCAGTAAATTCTATATGCTGCTTACTTGTAAATGAACTAAGGCAAGATAGAAACCCACAAAATATGCATGTTTCACTAAACAACGTGTTGATTGGTATAGTCAGGCTAGCTCGCCTTCACCAGCATATTTCGATATGCTGACCCTCGTTGAAACAGGTTCTCCGCACCAAGGCAAACCGAGCGAGGAGCCAAAGTCGTCTACCCGATCCAGTCCAGCTGTTAGCGCATCTTCACCGCGCCTCGAAGCCTTTTGAAGTCCGAAGCTGCAACTCTTCATACACAAATGCAGCTCCGTGGCAAAGCGATCCTCCAGCCTGGAGGTCTTTATCATTTTGAGTTTATAAAAGGATGTAATGTACAGGACTGCTATCTCATTTTGAGTCATCTCTTTTGTAAGCCGTTCGGCATATTAGCTAACTCGTTCAGGAGTTTGTAATAGATGTTCATTATCAATAAAGAGAACTTTTCTATGTTTCAAATCTGTGTTTTAATTTATCTGCGTACTCTGAATATGTGCTTGCTATGCAAATCATTAAAGCCTTGTGCGGGCGCAACTCCAGGTCCGCACGGCGGTCACGATTCGGGGGATGCCTCAAGTGATTCTACGGAATTGGGTCGTGACACTTACTGTCCCATTGGCCGATATATTATCATTATACCACAGTATACCACGAGTATACCATTTTTGCACCGAAGTTTTGTTTGCTTAGTTTCATGACCCAGATAACTTTTGATCATTCTTATGTGATATTTAGTGACTTTCTATTGCACTTTAGTGTTAGTACCTGTTGATTTATAGTCTTTTATAGTTATACCTATCCTAAGAGCTAGGAGCCTCTTTAACTGTAAATTCTGTGATTATGGATTACTTGTAAACCTGTAGGCCCTAATACTATCATGATTGACTAGAGCTGTATGCATCGACTGTGTACTTGAACTGATATGTATACTATCATATGAATAGAGATTGAGCATGATTTGACTATCTACTGACTGATTGCCCCTGTATTCTGACTTGACTATTTATATCAGTATTGTTACTTTCTATTATTGCACCGAGGTGCCATTCCTGTGCACCGCATTACTACTTATTCGATATTCCCTTTTCCTATTATATTTAGTATATTATTCTTGCACGGATTGCACCGTAGTTGGTCAGTGATCATAGCGTGGCTAAGTTAGAAATATGTGTATTAAATATAGAAGTCTCACTCGGGATAGATTTAGGTTGGAACATTCAGGATCCAATCCGGATTCACACCAAGTGTATCTGTACTAAGATACAACATTAAGAAGGATGACTGTGTGTTCAGACATGGGATTCCACATCTAATCTATGGATAATTGGGTAGCTTAAAACTCGTAGAAGTATTGGGAGAGAACAGGATCCCGAGATCGTATATTGCTAGCCATCTTTCGGATATTGTATATCATCCATCTTAGTGGAGTATAGAATCTGACTACTATTACACTGACCATCCATTAGATACTGTATATCATCGAATACTTATAGAAGCATGGTAAAATATGACTGCTTGATATTTAAATAATTTTGTATATATTTAATTACCACATGAGACAATAATAAATTTTATTGAGATATGACCCTTGATTGATGTTGAAATGATAGAAATATTAACTTCATGTTCATATAATTATATCTTTTTACCACGTAATAAAAACAAAATAATAGTCACCTCAAATTCTAGATAATTATGGTCTATTTGGATATGTTTTCTAAATTTTGGTTATGAAAACACTTTTCTGAAAGTAAGTTATAAAGTTATTTCTAATTATAAAGATTCTGACTTTGTGTTTGGTTACTTTCTTCTGAAAAATAATTTTAAGAATAAAAGTTAAAAACTTTAGTTTGGTAAAAAAAATTAAAAAAATAATTTTTTTAATAAAATGTTATAATCTATTTCTGAATGTGTTATGTCCATAATTTTTATGTCCATCCGGACATATTTCGTGTCCGGATCCGACTCCAGGATGTCCACACCCAAATTCTCCTATATACATCAAATATGTCCTTCCGACCAGAGCTGCATTTAGCAGTCGCCTATTTTTAGTCAGCCTCGATTCCGTCCCTATTCGAACCCGTGAGCTCACCAGACAGATCTCGTGTGCCGCCTTCTTCTACCAACCGAAGTACTAGATCTACCTCCCTCCTCTGGATCTATAGTATCCCAGCCATATCTGGTCAGTTTCTACCGTACCTCTCTCCGAATCTAACGAGTTTGTTACTGGATCCGCCTTTTGCTGACCTATCTCCACCGGAATCCTCCTGAGCACTACGGTGAGCCCCAATACTCTGGATCTGGCAGCCTCATATTTGTCCCCAGCCTCCAGCGACACATATCTCAGAGCCACAATGTCACACCCCAAAACCAGAATACTGGAGAGTGGAAGAGTGACTCAGCCAACCACACATTACGGAATACCGAAGTAACCCACAATATGCTAAGGTTTTCTAGTGACAAGGGGGTGCATACTAGAATCAAGTCATATAGGGTCAAGGATCTCTATGTCTCAATCATCAACCAAGAAATAGTAAGAATGATCATATAAGATAAAGGCAGTTAGGCATCCCTGACGCTCTATCAGAATGATCATGAAACTAGTTATAAAGGATGGTACACTAGTACATTACCAAGAGTATATGACTATAAGTCAGCCGTGGCCTGAATAATACATAATCATGTAGAGAAACTAATGTCTAGATAAATTGGCTAACAAGTGTAGTCGGCTAAATGCCAAAAGGTAATACAAAATAATACTCATAGTGGAGGAGAAGAAACCCACTCAAGTTCCTTGACGTACATCCTCTTGGTGTGCGCCATCGGTCAGATACAAGACAAGATCATCGGTCTCTGTTACTAAACCTGGCCAAACAAAACCAGCGAGGTCAGCCCCGAGAGCAAGTACCATAAAGAAGCACAAGTGAATGAAGCAAAAACTAATAAAGTACATAAAATAGGAATTTGTGCCATAACTGCAAGCGTATGACCTTTTATCGGAGCAGTAGGATACCTCTACAACCAAACAAGGAAAAGATGTGTTGTACTACTTCGAGACAGGGTACAACTCACCAATTATGAACACGACGAAGATACAACACATCAATATAATCCAGAACACACATGCCATAATATAAGCTAAAATATAGGTATAATATGAAGCTTCGGTACATGACCTATTGTGACACATTAGCGCAACCCTACAACCAAACAAGGATAAGGGTTGAACCGTCGTACCATAATAGTTCATATCCCTAGACTACCAGCACATACTCTTTTAAATCGGCAAATTAATCCTATGACTTGTTATGTGGAGTCTGAGTTATCTCAGCAGAATAATACAATATTGGAATCCTCATGTCAAGCCATGTTCTAGTATGGGCTAGCCGAGTCATGAATTATCGTATGGCACATAGTAGTATGCACTGGTCCCTCGGAAGGCCATCGTGCTAAGATCGCATCAAACACATAGTACAATATAATAATCGAATATTGCCATCTACTAATGTGGATTTAAAAACTATCCATGGGGGGCATCCTTCACTCCCCATATGACTGAGGGTGGCTAGTTAAGCACGATCTTGAGATTCCATCCCTCCCAATGCTCTACATATTTTAGTTGTCTAGTTAACCCTATGGTTATCTGGAATCATATGGCGTGGTCACATGATCAATCCTCCTATATGTCGTACTGTGGTACGGTTCACGCTAGATAGGAATCCACTTTATTACTTGATATCTCAAACTGGATTCACCCGAGCGTGATGCAACAATCAATTAAGTCCTAGCTACACTTTGATAGTTGACCTACATACCATGCCCGTACTGGGAAAATAATATAATAGTATCATATATCGTAGTATATGAGGCATTCTCGATGCACAATCCAAAATATATAATATCATATCATGTCGCAAGTTATGTCGTACCTCAGTGCACATTATAATTCATGTACACGTAGCACGTAGTAATTGTATCAGCACAGATACAAAAAATTGGATCGAATCACCAAACTTATAGTTGTTCGTATGAGCCTTTTCACATTGGGATACTTGGTCAAAAATATAATCTCCTCAAATCAGGTACACAGACTATTAATCAATTGAAAGCCTAAATTATGTAAAATCCTCGAATTAATGATTTTGCCGCCGAACATGAGTAAGGGGGGAGTGTGAACCACTCTGGAGCATATTCATAATCCTTAAACCAAACAAGGAACATGATTGCAGATCATCTTCCAAGTAGAACTACGCCCCTCGCTATATCCGATGAACCAAATGATAAGTTAACATACTAATCTGAGTTTACTCTGGGTTGCCACATAGTCTACTACATCATATAATCATACTATGCACATAGTCAGTTCTAGCATATAGGCAGTTCTAAGTCCACTCTTCCGTAGAATAACACAAGCAAGAAGACACGATCAACCACATAGGGTACGATAAGAAACATTCTAAATAAAATAATTGAACCTAAAAAATCGTGGAACGTGTACATAGCTTACTAGGATCGCATATGTCATGCCCCAGTCCTAAAAAATCGAGGGACTAGACATGTGGCAATGGCCAGCAGCACACACCGATGGACAACCCAATTTAATGGACCAATCAGGATGCACTTAAGCTGTAGTACAACAATAATGGTCTACTAATCTCATCCACAAAATAAATATATCAATATCATCAAAAGGAAATAAAATATCATCCAGTCACAAGTAAATAAACTCAGGGAACAACCCGATAATAAGTCTGTTACAATTATTCATTTAAACAAGAAATAAAAGAGTTTTAATAGCAACAAGACTGAGCATAGAAGAAACATATACTCAGGAGAAATCTTCTGCAATCACCTCGTCCTCGTTTCCTGGTTCTGCTCCTGCTAATGCTCCAGTCCCGTATACCTCGGGGTAGATCTCGTCTGCTATACTTGGGGACATAATCCGGATCCAGGTCCTCAGGGGACATAGTAAGGTACAAAATAACTCAAGCCAAAATAAATGCAGTACAATAATAAAGAAAACAATATGGGGTAAACTATATAACCAGCTAAGTGATATGCAAGATGAGAGCATCACTAAAACTCAGGCTGAGACCACTACAAGCTCTGTGTCTGGGAGCCTGTAGCAGTGATACTATGTAGATTACTATGTAACTTACTATGTAGTGACATATATATATAAAATCAGCCTGTAGCCTGTGTATTTCTTCCCATCCAATATAATCATACGTCTCATGTCCACGATGTCTCATGTCCATGTCACGTAAGATCATATCTAATGCAGCAAGTCATATAATAACTATGAATAAATGTCTATATCATAAATCCTGCAACCTACACAGAATCACCTTGAATATTTTAGGAAGATTCTGTCACATGAATAGTGTCAAGTGTCCTGGGTTATGATGTACTTGATAAGACAAGTACGAGAATGTAAATGGTCACGATATCCATCTCTAGGTAACGTTACACAACTCCGCGTACGGTGTTGGCACCCGACTATTAATCGGACGCTAAGTAAGTCACACGATCCTAGGTTAAGCATGTACAATAATATAAATGAATCAAGAAAATATGTAACAAAACTGCATTGTTGGCAAGGTACACTTGCCTGGAGTTTGAATACCAATAGTTGTCCCTGTATCAGTGGATCCTGCAGGTACTCCTCCAAAAGCTAAAATAAACATCACCAACAGTCTCAGAAAATATCAAATAGCTAGAAACGCCTGTCATTGAGTCCAATGTGGACACAAGGGCAAAATCACAGTTTCTGGTCAAAGCGGGGTCCACATGTGGCCCGCTTCGCACCGAAAAATGTGCCAAGGGTAACAGTCTCTAATTGGGACAAGTTATAGGTCAAACAAACTCTAGATGTCAATACGAACCCAATGGTATGTCCAAATATGGATTCCGATAGGCCGAACACAATTTTGCCCAAAAAGTCAAATGTGGGGCCCGCCAATTGGCGACTTGGTCAACCATCTCAGAATTGCGTGAAAATTGGGTCACAGGACCAGCGCATTACCACGAGTCCAGTGGCGCAAGTTTTATCACAATTTGACGAGCGTGCACAAAATGCGCGCAACTTCTACAAAAGTTGCGACACGGGATTTGTTCGCGGATACGGGCTGATTCCGGCGCGCACACGCGTCCGAATCAGTTTCCATGAACTCTCACTTGTCCGGTTACGCTGTGCGCACCATTTGGTAAACTTGGTACACGGCGGGACGGTCCCGTTTGGCGGGACGTGCTCCGTTTCACAACTTTTGGAAATCTAGGAAAAGTGGGTTCGCGGGGTTTTCCAACAAATTTAATTCTGTCTACAGTAGTTAATAATCTAGGGTTATTTAACATAAAATAAACTAGGTCAAGTGGTCTAGGCATACCAAAAAGAATCATTGAATTCGGATCACTGTGGTGGGAGATACGAACTCTGAAATATGGGTGATCACCGTAGTTTTCTGCGATCCCAGAATTTGGTCTGTTTCTGCCAACTTTGGCACTATTTTCGCCTATGGTTACATGTTGTTCGAGGTCTACTACAGATATGGAAGAGGGGTTAAGGGGTGAGCATACCGGTAAAGACGGGGCGGCGTTTGGTTGAGCGAGTCGACGAAAAATAACTCCGGAACACAGGTACCTCGCTGTGGAAATCTGCAGTACGCGGGGTCGCGGTCGTCGGGATTGGATTAGACGGCCTGACGGGGTTCTCCGGCTGCGGTGGCGGCGCTCTCTAGGTCTAGATGGGAAGAGAAAGGATTTGGATGTTCTAGTTTTAGGATTTTATAAATAGAATTATATATATATATATACATATATATATATATATATATATATATATATATATATATATATATATATATATATATAAGGAAGAGAGAGGATTTGGTATTAGAAGCCGCGGGTCAACAGGGTTTTGGCTGTGGTTTTGCTTGCTGGATCTCAAGCAAAAGGGGCGGGTCTCACAGTGGCTAGGATGGAGCGGCTGAAGGGCTTAAGTAATTGAATGGTTAAGTTGGTTGGTGTGGTTGCATGAGAATAGTATAGTTATTAGTAATAGTTTTTATTAGTTTATATTATCTTCTTTTCTTTTCCTTTTTATAATACTTTTCCAATTAAATAAATAAATAAATAAATATATATATATATATATATATATATATATATATATATATATATATATACTCATAAGAAAAAACTCTAGATTATAATAATGTACATCGTTAAGCTAGCAACTGCTCAAGGGGTCTCCTACATGAAATAAATTCTGAAAAATTCCTGATGGTCCCATAAATCCTCTAAGTGCACCAACACCTAAAATAAAAATTATTAAAAATCTATTTCTCCTAATTAGCCACTAATTACTATAATTAAATTATAATTAATAAAAAATAAAGTATATACAATTTCTAGGAATAGGGGTTTTACAGTTATTTAACATAATTTAAAATTATTTAATTACAAAATACCTTAGTTTTAATCCCAAAAAATTACAAAAAATTATGTAAAATTGCTTTAAAAATTTTGAAAAAATCAGGGGGTTTACAATCTACCCCCCTTAAGAGGGTTGCGTCCTCGCAATCAAAGAATAACCGGTCAACAGAGATGACACGGTTGTAAACATTTGTTCAAAGCACATCACGTTCAAGGAGAATCAAGGTTGAGGGTTTAAGCAAAACACATAGGGAATCATTTCCCTATGCAATGGAAGTTATTCAATTTTTAGAGTGTAGAAAATCTAGAAAACTATAGTTTAGAAAAATTAGGTTATCACTTATAAAACATACTAGGTTATCAATTATTAGCAAGTTTAAAACTGTCAGGTTAAGGCTAAGGTCACGAACCAACATGCACGAACTAAAGCAATACTAGAAACAGATAACTACAAAAACTTACGCGCATTAGCTACTCCACGAGTCTGTGCGTCCTCCAAGGTCATCACGAAAGCTTGTTCGCATCCTTGCAGTGGTGCCCTCTGCTGTTGCTGGACCTGCTGAAAAAGTGCTGCTTGTGGTGCCAAGGGTGGCCTAGGCTGATAGCCTCCTGGGACTGGTGGTCTGACTTCTCCACTTCCCGTTTGTGGTACTCCCAATGCTAGATAGACTAGCCTTGGCGCTGGTAAAGCTTGTCTATTTAACATTAGTCCTCCCTCTTGATGCTAAGGATAATCCTTGGCTAAGTGTTGATTGGTTTCGCAAATCAAGCATAATCCTAACTTGCGTTTGCAGTCCCTCTCAATATGGCCTACCTTGCCACAGTATTGACTTGTAGGAAGTATCTGCGGAGGGGCTCTGGGTGGCTAGTGCAGGTGAGGTCTCTTTACAGCTTCTTCTTGTGGTGCTCTAGCTGATGTGGAAGACCGTTTCAGACTGGTCTCTCTCCTGGTGACGTATTCCATGCGTCGGGCTGCAGCAAGAACGTCCGAGTAAGAGGTAGGTGTGACGGATCCAATTAGTCTCTGTAGCTCGAAGTTTAGTCCGTCAAAGAACTTCTCAGCCTTCTCTTCTTCTGTCGGGATCAGGGTTGGGGCAAAGCAACTCAGATGAATAAATTCTGTGTTGTACTCCTCCACTGTCATACTATCCTGAGTGAGACGATTGAACTTGTCCCGAAGTTCTGTTCGAGCGATAGCCGGAATGTACATCTTCTGAAAGAGTCTGGAAAACTCTTCCCAAGTGACTCGGTCTGGTCCGAGCCGTGTCTCCTCAGATAGCCACCAGTGATGTGCATTGCCCGTCAATTGCATTCTGACGGCAGTCATCCAACATTTCCGTGGAAGCTCAGCTGCTTCTAATTGATGTTGTGTGTTGGTGAGCCACTCATGAACTTCAGTGGGCTCCTCCTTGCCAGAAAAGGTACATGGCTTGAGCTGACGAAAATTAGTGATAGATCCCGTCACTGATCGCCTAGCTTGTGGGTTCGCCTGCTCCAATGCGGTTACTAGGCTGGTCCTCAAGTACTCCGCCTCGTGACGCTGAGCCTCTTGTTGAACCTGCTGTTGGGCTTCCATCATGGCATAAAATATTTGGAACATCTGTTGTCCATCCATGACTTGTCCTTGTGGGAAAACAGGCATCGGTGGAACGAACTGCGGAGGCGGTGGGATGTCATCACGTCGAAATCTAGAAGCATGCTGATCTGCTTGGCTGCTTCGGTGAGTAGAGGGATCTCCACTCAATGGCGTCACTTCATTTTCTCTGTAGGTGGCTACAGCACCTATTGGTGTTCTTGCCGGAGTTTCATCGTTTGCTCGTGAATCCATTACTCTGCATCAAAAATAAACTATAAGAGGCGCACAGGAATCAAGGCAAGATGCAAGTCAAAATTTTAATTTTGAATCCTATATAGATATCAAGAACGATTCAAGCAAGTGGATGAGATCCTAAAAACTTATCCTATTCTTACTACAGGCTTGCTCGGTCCCTAAGTTGAAACCGAAGCAATTTAGTCGTTGACCTGCATGGGCCACCACAAAAACTATGTCACGCCCCAGTCCCAAAATATCGAGGGACTAGACACGTGGCAATGGCCAACAACACACACCGTTGGGCAACCCAATTTAATGGACCCATCAGGATGCACTTAAGTTGTAGTACAACAATAAGGATCTACTAATCTCATCCACAGAATAAATACATCAATATCATCAAAAGGAAATAAAATATCATCCAGTCACAAGTAAATAAACTCGGGGAACAACCCGATAATAAGTCTGTTACAATTGTTCATTTAAACAAGAAATAAAAGAGTTTTAATAGCAACAAGACTGAGCATAGAAGAAACATATACTCAGGAGAAATCTTCTGCAATCACCTCGTCCTCGTTTCCTGGTTCTACTCCTGCTAATGCTCTGGTCCCGTATACCTAGGGGTAGATATCGTCTGCTATACCTGGGGACATAATCCGGATCCAAGTCCTCAGGGGACATAGCAAGGTACAAAATAACTCAAGCCAAAATAAATGTAGTGCAACAATAAATAAAATAATATGGGATAAACTGTATAACCAGCTAAGTGATATGCAAGATGAGAGCATCACTAAAACTCAGGCTGAGACCACTACAAGCTATGTGTCTGGGAGCCTGTAGCAGTGATACTATGTAGGTTACTATGTAATTTACTATATAATGACATATATATATATAAAATCAGCCTGTAGCCTGTGTGTCTCTCCCCACCCAATGTAATCACACATCTCATATCCACGATGCCTCATGTCCATGTCACGTAAGATCATATCTAATGCAGCAAGTCATATAATAACTATGAATAAATGTCTATGTCATAAATCCTACAACCTACACAGAATCACCTTGAATATTTCAGGAAGATTCTGTCACATGAATAGTATCAAGTGTCCTGGGTTATGATGTACTTGATAAGACAAGTACGAGAATATAAATGGTCACGATATCCATCTCTAGGTGACGTTACACAACTCCGCGTACGGTGTTGGCACCCGACTATTAATCGGACGCTAAGTAAGTCACACAGTCCTAGGTTAAGCATGTACAACAATATAAATGAATCAATAAAATATATAACAAAACTGCATTGTTGGCAATGTACACTTGCTTGGGGTTTGAATACCAACAGCTGTCCCTGTATCAGTGGATCCTGCAGGTACTCCTCCAAAAGCTATAATAAATATCACCAACCGGTTTAGAAGATATTAAATAGCTAGAAATGTCTGTCCTTGAGTCCAATTTGGACACAAGGGCAAAATTACAGTTTCTGGTCAAAGCGGGGTCCACATGTGGCCCGCTTTGCACCAAAAAATGTGCCAAGGGTAACCGTCTCTAATTGGGACAAGTTATAGGTCAAACAAACTCTAGATGTCAATACGAACCCAACAGTATGTCCAAATGTGAATTTTGATGGGCCGAACACAATTTTGCCCAAAAAGTCAACTGTGGGGCCCGCCAATTGGCGACTTGGTCAACCATCTCAAAATTGCGTGAAAATTGGGTCACAGGACTAGCACGTTAGCACGAGTCCAGTGGCGCAAGTTTCGTCTCAATCTGACGAGCGTACACAAAATGCGCACGACTTCCATAAAAGTTACGACACGGGGTTTGTCCGCGGATACGGGCTGATTTCGGCGCGCACACGCGTCCGAATTAGTTTCCACGAACTCTCACATGTCCGGTTACGCTGTGCACTCCGTTTGGTAAACTTGGTATACGGCGGAATGGTCCCGTTTGGCGGGACGCGCTCCGTTTCACAACTTTTAGAAATCTGGGAAAAGTGGGTTCATGAGATTTTCTAACAAATTTAATTCTGTCTACAGCAGTTAATAATCTAGGGTTATTTAACATAAATTAAACTAGGTCAAGTGGTCTACGTATACCAAAAAGAATCATCGAATTCAGATCTCTGTGGTGGGAGATACGAACTCTGAAATATGGGTGGTCACCGTAGTTTTCTGTGATCCCAGAATTTGGTCTATTTCTACCAACTTTGGCGCTATTTTCTCCTATGGTTATGCATTGTTCGAGGTCTACTAACATACATATGTGGAAGAGGGTTAAGGGGTGAGCATACCGGTGAAGACGGGGCGGCGTTTGGTTGAGCCAGTCGACGGAAAATAACTCCGGAACACAGGTACCTCGCTGTGGGAATTTGCAGTGCGCGTGGTCGCGGTCGTCGGGATTGGTTTGGACGGCCTGGCGGGGTTCTCCGGCTACGGTGGCGGCGCTCTCTAGGCCTAGATGGGAAGAGAAAGGGTTTGGATGTTCTAGGTTTAGGGTTTTATAAATAGAATTATATATATATATATATATATATATATATATAATTCTATTTATAAAACCCTATATATATAATTCTATTTATATATATATATATATATATATATATAAAAGGGAGAGAGAGGGTTTGGTATTAGAAGCCGCGGGTTAACAGGGTTTTGGCTGTGGTTTTGCTTGCTCGATCTCAAGCAAAAGGGACGGGTCTCACAGTGGCTAGGATGGAGCGGCTGAAGGGCTTAAGTAATGTAATGGTTAAGTTGGTTGGTGTGGTTGCATGAGAATAGTATAGTTATTAGTAATAGTTTTTATTAGTTTATATTATATTATTTTCTTTTCCTTCTTATAATACTTTTCCAATTAAATAAATAAATAAATAAATAAATAAATATATATATATATATATATATATATATATATATATATATATACTCATAAGAAAAAATTCTAGATTATAATAATGCACACCGTTAAGCTAGCAACTGCTCAAGGGGTCTCCTACATGAAATAAATTCCGAAAAATTTCTGATGGTCCCATAAATCCTCTAAGTGCACCAACCCCTAAAATAAAAATTATTAAAAATATATTTCTCCTAATTAGCCACTAATTACTATAATTAAATTATAATTAATAAAAAATAAAGTATATACGATTTCTAGGAATAGGGGTTTTACAGTTATTTAACATCATTTAAAATCATTTAGTTACAAAATACCTTAGTTTTAATTTCAGAAAATTACAAAAAATTGTGTAAAATTGCTTTAAAAATTTTGAAAAAATCAGGGGGTTTACAGCATAGGATCACATATGTGCATGAGGAGTGCACGCATGGATTGCCCCATAGGATATGCCGCATGCACTGATCAGGCGCATGAGCATCTGGCCGCATGGATGAGCTGACAGCATGGACTGTCGGCCGCATGCTACCTCAGGCCGTATACGATACCCAGCCTCATGCTCCGACACAAAAGTTCACTCTTGGAACAAGTGTCAAAGTGATGTGTGTCTGAGAGAAGTGACTGAAGTGATAGATATGATAAGCCATAAGTGTGTCCGAAAGAAAAGATAAAACCATAGAAAGATGTGCCAAGATTTCAGAGTCATGCGTCCAAGGAAAGTGGCCGCATACCCTGCTTGTCTTATATGCCTGCTTGCCGCATATGGGTCGATGCTGCATGGAGGTCGGTGCCGCATGGAGGTCTCTTTGAATTTAGCAAAATTCTCATTCGTCCAGCGAACAAAACACAAGAAGTTCTGTCACTTAGCTCCAGAATACTTTGTGTTATTGTCAGTCATGCTTCCAACAAAATGGACGCATACTAGTTGGCTATGCGACAAAGAGTCCAGTCGCATAAGGATCATGCCGAATGGAAGTTTCGGCCGCATATTGCGCTGGCCGAATGAGAAGTTCATCTTCTCTAGACAGCAACTTCAGCCCTAGCGGAAAAGCTCCAAAAATCTAAACATTATTTTTTTCATAAAATTTTTATTTTAACTCCGAATCAAGTGAAACAAAAGTCAAAATGCTTGAAATAAAGTCCTCCATCAACCAAAAAAACTATTTTTCTAAAATACCATGTTTTAATAGATCAAAACTAGGAAAAACTTTTAGAACCTATGAAACCCTAACTTTAAAACTCAGATCTACTCAAAACCATTCATCAAAACAAAAAACTCTAAGAACCAAAACTAATGAGGACATCAAGGAGAACATTTTTCATCAAACATATTTTAATTTACTAATCATATGAAAAATCTAAAAGTTGATAGCTCCATCAAACCTAAGCTCTCCTCCGCCAACTGCACCTCCTCCTCTTCCCCTCTGCCTGGATAACCACCTTCATCAACCATAACCCCCATCTCCACCATTAACATCACCACCACCACCTCGCCAACCCGACCTTCTTCCTGTCGACTGAACCACCGACTTCTTCACCATCATCTACGTCACCGCCTCCATCGTCGACATCCCCGTCATCCTCCATCGCGGAACGACCATCCCCGCCGGATCCCACAAACCCGACGACCTTCTCACGACCAACACCACCATCCCCATCACCATTAACACCACCACCAGTCACCTCTACTTAACACCTGCACCACCGCGTCTCCCCGGTAATCCCCGACTGAGCAGCCGACCGCCACAACCATCTTGCCACCACCGTCTTCACCATCGTCACCACCACCGATCCCGACCCCCGGACCACTCCACAGCAGTCCCTTCTTCCCAGTTCTCCTCCTCCGAGCAGACCGCCACCTTTTTGATCATCTTTCCTGAGCATCGACCACCACAACCTCGACCACATCAGCATCAGCCACCAATATCCCTCGTTGTTCATGGACTTCCTTCTTCTCTCATCGAGATCAGCGTGTCGGGCGGACATTACCCCATCCTATCGAGCATTGGGGTCGTGACCGCCTCTTATTTCGTCATTCATGGAATCCCATTGCCGGCTTCGCTAGTCGATCTCAACTAACAGAGCTTCTCTACTAAATTAAGACTGCACTTGACCCTGTCCATCTCCACAGCATAGTTCATTATCATCATCACCATCATCATCATCATCACCATCATCATCATCATCCCGTCGATCATCCCGACGATACGACGCCATCATCCGATCCCGTCGACCTCGTGCACAGCCGAATCTTCCTCGCCAGAGATGACCAGCAGCGCCACCCTCTCGTGCACATGCACGCCAAGGCCAAGGCTCAAATTGCCTTCTCTTATGATTTTATGTGCATGTGTGAATAGTGTTAGGGATTAGCGTATTGCTCATTATAAGTTCTGTTAGATGTGATTGCAAGACCTGTGTTGGTGAACCTAGTAACTAGTTGAGTGTGCGTGCATGTGTATATAATAATTAGTTGATATATAAATATATATATATATATATATATGTGTGTGTGTGTGTGTGTGTGTGTGTGTGTGTGTGTTATAGGACCATAAGTGATAAATTATGGGTGTCCCATATTTATATGTATTTGCATGACCCTAGGTGTTAGTGAGTTGACTGTCTGATTATGTACAATATTTGAGGACATGACACCTATGCGTATAGACACGCACACTTGACCCTGATAGTTGACTAGTTGTCACCCTAGCGTAGTTTCTGAGTTCAGTGTATTATGTTTGTGTGTGTGTGCTAGTGTAACGACTGATGCTATATTATTATTATTATTATATTATGTCTATAGGACTGTTGGATTATTCAGACATGACTTCAGAAATAGGACATTGGTATTACCAGCAGAAGACCACAGATGAGTACATTCTCTGATAGTTTTCATTATATTGATCATATCTATGATTCTAGTTGTATAGCGTACATGATTCTGATACTATGTATACACGGGTTAGCATCATCGAGACCTGTCACGAGGAGTCGTGATAGGAATCTATCGTGCTATCTGGGGACGGAAAAATATTAGTTGATTATGTGATCATACCCAACTCTATATGTATCATAGCGCACCCATACCTCACGTCGGGTGCAGCCTAACCATTACATGCCTCATAGCCTGTTATGTATGATTAGCCTGACTATTTCTCGCATCATAGCTAACTGGATGGTTAGCTGGACCTGACATGAATCATAGCTAATCATATATAGCAAACCTGATCAATCCCAAGCCGATCACATGATAGACTAATGTTTCACACACTTAACTTGATGCTCTAGTCATGTATTTCCAGTTTATTGTTCTAGCATTCACTTATATTCCAGTTCATTATTCTAGCATGCACTTGTATTTCTAGTTCATTATTCTAGCATGCACTTGTATTTCTGTTCATTGTTAGTTGTACCATTGATGATGATATACTCTCCAGTATTTCTTATTTTTAGTATTTATATCCATCTTGTATTTTTTTATACTGTATTATAGTTTTTGTCAATATACATGGAACTGCTGTTAGTGCTTGTACTTTGCTCTAATTCTGAGTGGATATTTTTTCAGACTGTGACTTAGAGGACTGGTGTCCGACATATTATGGACCACAAGGAGAGTAGCTGCAGCCTTGGACCTTGTAGCCAGGTGTGATTCCGGGAGGTCTAGTCGGGATCACTAATTATTCAGTTAGTTTCTTTTAGCAGTTTTTGTTACCGAATTTGTTTCCAGCATACTTTGAGACTTGGATATTATTGTTTGAGTTAGACTATTTTTGTTTAGACTTGTGTTGCATTTTATTTATTTTTTTTGATATCTTATCGTGCTTTAGTTATGTGATTGAGTATTTTTAGATTATATTATGATATCTGTGTCTCCTTATGGAGTTGGATATTCATGTGAGATTGATTATATAGTATTGTGACCTAGACAGCGTTCTACCGCCGATGCTGCGGCGTAGGCTGGACGTACCCACGTACTCGTGCCCTTATATCGGGTGCGGGTCATGACACATTTTTAGTGGTGGCCCATGCAAGTCAGACTTCGCAAGTAGTGCGATATCATGGTAGTACGACGTCTTAGTTGTACTACTGTGTGCCTGCGATAGGATATAGGACATATGATACTACAATAAGAGAGGATACTCAATCATAAATTATTTGAGAGATTCCTAGGACAACCCTTGAGAATCTTACTATAATTTTTAATTTAAATCTTTTCCCTTATTTTCGTCCATTCTCACTTGTTGTTATTGAATTTGATTCTTGTTGATCAGTTGTTAAATTTAATTCTTGGTGACGTTGTTGAGTTTGATTTCATATCGAGATAAATTTTACGGACTAAATTACGGTATCATTTGATGACATATGTTGATGAGGACAGTGAGAAAGGTGAAACGTCTGCTTTGGTTTTGGAGCCTAGAGTTTATTGCAGCCACATTAGCTGTCGTGGTAGAAATGTAGGAACTTGACTTGGGATGTACATATCTTAGTTATAAAATTTAGAGTTTCTTACAGCTATACCGGTTGGCGTGGTGAGGATTCTAGATGACGTGATTATAGAGTTGCATACCTTAGTTATGGAATATATCGTATATCACAGCTATGCTTACTGGTGTGGCGAGGATTATGAGTGTTATAATTTCGGACAGACGTGTATGATTATTAGGTTGTATCTTAAATTGGTTCTTAAAGTATCATCTCAATACTTATCCACTTCTGTTATTATAGAACCTTGTTCCATAATTTTTGCTAGCAATAGAGATACCTTCAGTCCTTAGTCCAGTTTCTTATAGAGCTTCTTTCCATTAGGGTTCCTTGTTAGTGTGATAATTGGTGACTTGCAATTAGGTATGTGTCTTGAGTATCAATGTTGACTGTTGGGAGTGTGACTTGTGAGTCTGTAAGTGTTTCTTGGTTGGACATGAGAGCAATGGGCATCAATCTTCAGATAACTCATAACGTAGTACCTTATAGCAATAATTCTATGATAGGTATCATTATAGTTAGTATTGGTACTATAGGTAGAAGGGGAAGTAAAGAGTATCAGTGATGGTTCCATAAGTTAGTATCAGAGTCAGCATGCCAGTCATGGATAGTCATAAATTCATGTAGTTGGGAGATCCATATAAACAATTAAGTATCAAGGAAATTGTGTTGAAAATTAATGGAGCATGATATTCAATTTGATGGTTGATACTTGGGTGTGACAAGAGTAAAGAAATGTATATGCATAAAAGATATTAATGAGTGTGCCATAGTAGGAGGGTACCCATAAGTGGATAAAAGAGTATGAGGGAATAAGAATACATTGTGCTAAGTAGTAAGATTAGTTAAAGAGAAAAGTAGAGCCTTAATGTGAGTAGATATGAGTGTACCGGTATATAACTAGTGATAGGTATATTGCCTGATATTGAGGCAAGTGATGTGTTGGAAGCAATAGGTGAAATAAGTGTCTAGAAATTGTGTGCAGGATGCACAGTGGATGATGAGTGTCAGTATGGAAGTTCATGAAAGTGGAAGCATGAGTATTAGAAAATTTCAATAGTATGTCATGGGTTGAGAAATATCAAGATTGGTCATGAAAGGTATGAAGTGTATTGCTGATTAGTGTATCAGTCTGTAAAAGGTTAAAGGGGGATACTTATACATCAATCGAGATATGGAACCATATACATGCCTTAGAGAGTGAAGTAAAACATATACATTATAGAAAGTGCAAGTGATCATGAGTTCTAGTGAGTGTGATTAGGTGATCTAATAAGGAAGCCAGTGTTACTATACCAAGAGTGCTAGTATTTCTACGCCAAGGATTAGTTGAGCCATGTGCTAGTAACAGTAAGTACTTCGTGTGATAATATTAGGTTGGTGTATCAGTTAATATGGATAGAAAATTATTGGAAGTAATAGTACAAGTAATTCAGGCAGTGCAAATTTCAGTACACAGTTGAGGGTTGTAGACAATTAATGTATTTGTGTGTACCTTGAGTGTTAGAGACTGTGAGTATATATATTGTATACTTAGATAGATGTGGGTAAGATATATATATCAGTATATGAGTGGATGATGTGCATGTGTAAGGATCTGTTGGCTTGAGCATGCCTGAGATGGCACTGCAAACTGACTTGGGTGTCCATCTAGAGTTGTATTAGAGGAAGAAGTACTTAGTGTGATGTGTTACACTTGGTGTGCACTTAAGTGATAAGAACACATAGTATAAACAACTACAGTAGGTAAGAGAGATAGAAGTGAGTGTGCTTGTAGTAGAAACAGTGGTACCAAAGGGATAGGGGTATCAAATTTTAGATGCATCATTAAACCTATGGTTTTGTTAGAAGGTTATGTTCTGTTCTTTCCGTCTGTTCCTTTCGTCTATTTGATTGATTGATTGATTCCTTAGTACCATAGCTTGTATCAGTAATTTTCTTGCTAGAATATAGTTAGTAGTACACCCTGACAGATACTGCAATACCATGACAAAACAGACCATAACCATGCATGTTTTTTCTAGATTACATGTTGTATGACTATAGGTAGGATTTTTTTAGACCTTGGTTGTTGGGGGTTTGACCGTAGTAAAGATTAATGAAGAGGTTATGACTGGACAAAGAGAGATAATGTGCCTTAAATTTCGAGGATAAATATTAATTTAAATAAAGAGTTGAGAACTTAATATGGCAGAATTGACGATTTTATTAAATCATTGATTTTTATGAAGATTATGATATGATTGAATTTGTCATTAAATTTTGAGGAATTTAAGAAGATTATCATTATATTTATTAGACTGCAAGATATAAATCTTAAAACTTATATTTTGAATGTTGTATTTGAAGATTTCGTAAGTATTATATTGTTTGAGTATTGTGTGAAAAAAGAATCGAGGAATAAGATCACTAATGGATTAATGTATGGATTCAAATTTTTAGGATAGAATTTCAAATTTTATAAATATGCATTGATTGGATTTAAAATTAGACGATTGGATATTAAATTTTTGAGTATTTAGTTATTAACTTAAAATTTTGGAGGAGATTGTGATAATAATGGAATTTGATTTTAAATTTGAAGATTTTCAGGAATATGATATTTATAGAATTTTGAAAATTTATGAAATAAGAATATTGATTTACTTCATGATTATATGGTTTGATGAATTTAAATTTTGATGGTAAATAAATAAATAAATACAACTATTGAGGATCTTCAATTTCGAGGATGAAATTTTTCTAAGGAGGGTGGACTTGTCACTACAATTTCTAAAAATATGGGTATTTTTGTCTTTTTATTATTATAAGTATTATGTATACATATTTTTAAATAATGACATGATATATATATATATATATATATATATATATATATATATATATATATATATATATATATATATATATATATATATATATATATATATAGTGTTCTTTAATGCATGAGTTAGTAGACTAGACCTAGAAGCCCACTAGATGAACCCTTGACCGAAATATAGAATTATGGATTTTAATTATTATTATTTCGAGATTAATTATGGCTAAGCCGGGTAAACAACCCTAAATCACTGATCACTCAATTTATCATGAACAAAGGAATTCTTATTAAGAAAAAGTAAGGATTATATTTATTATTGTGATTTTATTTAATTGTTGTGCCTTACCGTTGTTTCGATATTGGGAGCGCTACACTAGTTTTTGCCTTCCAACAAATTTTACACCCTTGTCCTAGACGTGCCAGCCTTCCATTCTGACCTTTGTGTAACTCATAAATATGCTCTCTTGTGCTTCATTTTAGTCGCACAACGTTTATTTTTAATTCTAAATAAATTTGACTTTGCATCTTTGTGTGTTCCAATTAAAATTGGAGACACGATCTCGACCCATTTTGTGCAACCCAAATTATGACAATATTCTATTCTGAGTCTTCTATGTCCATGATACTTGTGTCCCACCTAATTTTAACCCTATGTACTTCCAATTAATTTTAGAACACCATTTATATTAATTTTAATTAAATTGGTGTAAGGACCCAACTTAACCCAAAACTAGACCCAACACCAAACCAAACTCCTATTCACACCCTCAAGACTCATACTAAACACCACACACCCTTTTTAGCTACTACATCATACTAAATATGGTGTTTTCCCTCATTTAATCCAATTTCCACTATTATGCAATTTTCTAATTATTGAGAACTTTTATGCAAAAGTGCAATGATGTGTCACCATCCTATTAGTCAAGGCCAATGAAGAACCAACCCCCTCCCTCATTGACCGGTCCAACTCTCTCTCTCTCTCTCTCTCTCTCTCTCCACTTTTTGGTTGTACACTTTCCTTCATTAGTAATCATGGCCCTTTATTCAAATTGGAGCATTATTCTCACCACACACACTTCCCTATATATAATCTCTCAACCTCGCCCCTTTCCCAAAGCCATCCCTCATCCCAAGGAACACATGGCTGGCCCTATTCCCTAGGTAGTCATCACTTTTCTCCCTCATGCAAAAACTATCATCCTCTCTATTATTTCTCATCACCATCATCATACTATACTAAAACAAAACACCTAACCCTAAAAACTTCATCATCTTCCTCCTCACACTCGACCCCTATCTCCGGCCACCTGAGCCGACCGCCTGAGCTCTCCTCCGCCGACTGTACCTCCTCCTCTTCCCCTCCACTATGATCACCACCATCGTCAACCACAACCCCCATCTCCACCATTAACATCACCGCCACCACCTCGCCAACCCGATAACCCGACCTTCTTCCCGTCGACTGAACTACCGACTTCCCCACCATCATCTACGTCACAACCTCCATCGTCGACATCCCCGTCATCCTCTATCGCAGAATGACAGTCCCCGTCGGAGCCCACAAACCCGACGACCTCCTCACGACCAACGCCACCGTCCCCATCATCAATAACACCACCACCAGTCACCTCCACTTAACACCCGCACCACCGCGTCTTCCCGGCAATCCCTGGCTGAGCAGTCGACTGACCGCCACAACCACCTCACTGTCATCGTCTTCACCATTATCACCACCACCGATCCCGACCGCCGGACCACTCCACAGCAGTCCCTTCTTCCCTGTTCTCCTCCTCCGAGCAAACTACCACCTTCCCAGTCATCTTCCCTGAGCACCGACCACCACAACCCCGGCCATATCAGCATCAGCCACCAACATCCCTCGTCGTTCATGGACTTCCCTTTTCTCTCGTTGAGATCAGCGTGTCGGGTGGACATCACCCCATTCCTCCAAGCATTGGGGTCATGACCGCCTCTTATCTTGTCATTCACGAAATCCCATTGCCGACTTCTCTAGTCGATCTCGACTAACAGAGCTTCTCCACTAAATTAATATTGCACTTGACCCTGTCCATCTCCATATCGCAGTTCATCATCATCATCATCACCATCATCATCATCATCATCATCATTCCGTCGATCACCCCGACGACACGATGCCATCATCCGATCCCATCGACATCATGCACAGCCGAATCACCCTCGCCGAAGACGACCAGCAGCGTCACCCCCTCGTGTACGTGCACGCCAAGGCCAAGGTTCTAATTTCCTTCTCTTGTGATTTTATGTGCATGTGTGAATAGTATTAGGGATTAGCGTATTACTCATGATAAGTTCTGTTAGATGTGATTGCAAGACCTGAGTTGGTAAACCTAGTAACTAGTTAAGTGTGCGTGCGTGTGTGTATAATAATTAGTTTATATATATATATATATATATATATATATATATATATATATATATATATGAAAATTAAATGCTAGTACTAAGTATGACTGTAATATATATGTGTTGTAGGACCATAAGTGATAAATTGTGGGTATCCCGTATTTATATGTATTTACATGACCCTAGGTGTTAGTGAGTTGACTGTCTGATTATGCACAATATTTGAGGATATGACACCTGTGCGTATAGACACGCACACTTGACCCTGCTAGTTGACTAGTTGTCACCCTTGCGTAGTTTCTAAGTTCAGTGTATTATGTTTGTGTGTGTGCTAGTGTAACGACTGATGCTATATTATTATTATTATATTATGTCTATAGGACTGTTGGATTATTTAGATAAGACTTCAGAAACAGGATATTGGTATTGCCAGTAAAAGACCACAGGCGAGTACATTCTCTGACAGTTTTTATTATGTTGATTATCTCTATGATTCTAGTTGTATAGCGTACATGATTCTGACACTATGTATACACGGGTTAGCATCATCGAGACCTGTCACGAGGAGTCATGATCAGAATCCATCGTGCTAGCTGGGGACGAAGAAATATTAGTAGATTATGTGATCATACCCAACTCTACATGCATCATAGCTCACCCCATACCTCACGTTGGGTACAACCTGACCATTACATGCCTCATAGTCTGTTATGTATGATTAGCCTGACTATTGCTCGCATTATAGCTAACTGGATGGTTAGCCTGACCTTACATGAATTATAGCTAATCATATATAGCAAGCCTGATCAGTCCCAAGCTGATCACATGATAGACTGATGTTTCACACACTTAGCTAGATGCTCTAGTCATGTATTTCCAGTTTATTGTTCTAGCATTCGCTTATATTCTAGTTTATTGTTCTAGCATGCACTTGTATTTCTAGTTCATTGTTCTAGCATGCACTTGTATTTCTGTTCATTACTAGTTGTACCATTGATGATGATATGCTCTCTAGTATTTCTTATTTCCATTATTTATATCCATCTTGTATTTCTTTATACTGTATTATAGTTTTTGTCAATATACATGGAATTATTGTTAGTACTTGTACTTCGCTCCAATCCTGACTGGATATTTTTTCCAGACTGTGACTTAGAGGACTGGTGTCCGACATATTATGGACCATAGGGAGAGTAGCTACAGCCTTAGACCTTGTAGCCAGGTGTGATTCCGGGAGGTCTAGCCGGGATCACTAGTTATTCAGCTCGTTTCTTTTAACAGTTTTTGGTACCGAATTTGTTTTCGGTATACTTTGAGACTTGGATGTTATTGTTTGAGTTAGACTATTTTTGTTTAGACTTTTGTTGCATTTCTCTTATTTTCTTCGATATATTATCATGCTTTAGTTATGTGATTGAGTATTTTTAGATTATATTGTGATATCTGTGTCTCCTTATGGAGTTGGATATTCATGTGAGATTGATTAGATAGTATTGTGACATAGACAGGGTTCTACCGCCGATGCTGCGGCATAGGCTGGACATACCCACGTACTCATGTCCTTATATCAGGTGCGGGTCGTGACATTGTTGATTGAATATTTCTTGATTCATGTGACTCAATGTATAATTGGTAATTGGACTCGAATACTATACCCGTGCTGATACCACTATTGCCTGATTATTGTTCATGATTTAATATGTGCCGAGGTATGACACATCATATCAGGTGTTAAGTGATTATATTTGGGTTGTGCATCGAGAATGCCTCCAAATTCCTGAATGCGTAATATTATAAATATACATTATTTTCCCAGCACGGGCATAATAAGCGAGTCAACTACCAAAGCGTGGCTAGGATATTGATTGACTGAATGTTGCATACATGCTCAGGTGAATCAAGATTTGACTTCCATGGATTTGTATCTAGCGTGCCCGTACATTGTACGATATCTTAATAGAAATTTTCATGTGACCACGCCTTGAGATTTTAAACACAACATAGCGCTAATTAGGTAATTGAAAGCGGTAGTAACATTGGAGGGAACAGTATCCTGAGATCATGCCAACGAACCTTCCCACAGAGATTCATTCTAGTGAGCTGTGAGCTGGCCACCATAGATACGGTATTTTATCTGCCTTAGTAGTGTGCAGTATATAACTATTTATGTCGAGCTAATATTTCACTATAGGAACATTGGAACCGCTAATACCGTATTTTTAGTACAGTGGCTCTACGGGGGACTGGTCCATCCTGCAAGTGCCTATTTTATTTATTTGGTTCGGTTAGATCATGTTCGGCACAAGCGTGATATAAGGATACTTATTATGCATTATTCTAAGATTATCTTAGACTCCACAAAATAGCAAGCCGTACAAATGATTGGCCGATTTAAGAAAATGGACTTGGTTGTGATTGTACTATCCGATTAGTAGCCTAGGAAAATGGACTATCATAGTGCGATGGTTCAACCATTGTCCTTGTTTGGTTGTAGGGTTGGGCCTTTGCGCTAGGATATGCCATGGACCTAAGTCACAACACTGAACCTATGTATTATTTTATGTTTTTCTTGGATTTTTGTTTCTCTATTTTGTGCTTCCTTTGTGGTACTTGCTACTTGGGGTCTCCTCACATCACCATCCTTGCATTTTTACGCCAACCAGGCTATTTTTAACTATAGGAGTACGCCGTATGCTATCTCCTCGAAATATGCCAACTCGGCTATATTTGCAAAGGTGCGTGATAAGGCTATTTAGCCCAGAATACGCTCAAGACCTCAGTCATGACGGTTAATCGGCTATTTTATGCTGGTTGTCTGTTATTCATGAATCCTCAAAGTTTTACGTAGAGCTTGGCTATTACGCCAACAAGACAATTATTTGGCTTTTATGCCAACCATCTTTACGCAAGGCGCAGTTACCTACGTGGCTTGCATGCCGAGATCTTCGAAAAGCAGTTATATACGTTACCTTATAATGGGACATATGTCATACACAGATTTAGAAGGTCATTCGAACGTGGGTAGCAGTTATTATAACCGCCGCGTAAAAGATGCAACTTTCTTCACAATTTGGCGTCTACACTAACTGGACAGTTATTATGACTGATCTCTATAAATAGAGACCCCTGGTCACAGGGTATCAGGATCAATCAAGGATCAAGAGATCAGAGACAGAGAGTACAGACAGAGAGTATTGATTGACAACTTTGGTAACGAGAATTCAATCCCACTTGCAACTTTTGAAGCTTCCTCTTCTTCTACAGCACTTCTTCATCATCGTGTGGTCTAAGGGACAAAGTGATCGACCACAGATTAGACTCCTATAGCAATTATTCCCCAGAATCATTTTTATTGTACTTAACATCCTCGTATAGGATTAATTATACTCTTTTTCTTGTTTGTAACAAAAAAAGAAAGGTTTCGTATAAACCCTCTTCTTCTCTCATTTTTTGTTTATTCAAACACAAGATGGTGACTCTGCTGGGGACCACTTTCTCATCTGAGGAGAAAGCAATTGCTCAACACGATCCTGTATCCATTGGATCGACGAAGAAGACTTTGGTCATCCAGTTCGACCAATCTACTTATGAAGACATGCTTCGTACAGGGGGTAGCTCTCATTCCCTCTCTGTCCAGAACAACAGGAAGCTGCGTAAAGTATGGATGCCCAAGACGTCCTCTACCCTTCCTGCAAGCTCTTCTTCTCTGATCAACAAGGTTGTGACAACACAGCCTACATGCCTTGTGCGTAAAAATATGTCTCCCATCTGTGACATGGCAGACAAAACTTCTGGCAATGCCTCAGTGACAATCTAGAAGTCTCAGACGCGCTCTGCGCATAAAACTTTGTCTCCCGTCTATGACGTGGCAGACAAAACTTCTGGCAATGCCCCAGTGCCAATCCAGAAGTCTCAGACGTGCTCTGTACGTAAAACTTCGTCTCCCGTCTGTGATGTGACAGACAAAATTTCTGGCAAGGCCTCAGTGCCAATCCAGATATTTCAAATGCGCCCTGCGCATAAAAGTACATCTCCCATCTATGATGAGGCAGATGGACCCTTAGATCACATCAAGGGAAAATGAGTGGTGAACCTCCCAACCTCTAGGCTTATACGCCTACAAGAGAAGAAATTGCCCACTTTTCAGATTACGCGTGATGCTGGAGGCCGTTTGAGGACTTTCTCCGTTTTATGCGAACCTGTGCAAAACTCCAAATTACGCCAGGATAAGTCCGTTCGCGTAAAGAAGACCCATTTCACGAGAAAATACGCTCCTCTGACGGATGATGGATCATATACTACTCACATGGCTGAACTGCTGTATTCTTATGGCAGAGAAAGGGTTATGGTTCCCAATATCCATGTCCCTACTGATGTAAAAAGGCAGAATAAGCCTTCTTCTTCTTCTTCTTCTATTAATCCCCCTGATTTGCGTGATTTCTTGATCCAGAAATTCAAAGACAGGGGATCTCCTAATATGTCTATTACATCCCCTAGGGAACATTGTTGTAATAGCCATAAGGTTGTAATTAACTACTGTTGTTCTAAGGCAAAACGGTCAGTTTTCGACCGGTTGAACTACTCTTTGTCCTTACAGGAAGAAGAACCGACATTTGTGTCAGTAAACATGGCTTCGCATATTCCTAGAGGAAGGTCAAGTTCAAGACGTCATCCCTCTAGAACTCCAAGCCAAAGGAGATTTGACAGACTCCTTGAGAATATTAAAGCAGGTATTTTTTGAAACACTCGTTCGAGGTCACGACAATCAGCTTCATATTCTTCTGATTCCGACACTGGGGGTCGCCAGCTTTCTAAATTTGATGCTGAAAGTATAGATTCAATTTCTACAGAGATCTATACTAATCCCTCAGTGGCATCCAGAGAAATGGGAGTTTATGCCGTTGGAGATGAACATGAAGAGGCTTCCCCATCAGGAAGTACTGAGCAACGCATCGCTGTATTGGAGGCATCGCTTAAAGAGATGCATACCATGATGGAGAGTATGCGCCAAATGATGGTGACTCAACATGAAGCTGCAATAGCTCAAACAACGGTTCCTTCGACTCAACTACGTATGGGGGTAAATATGCCACCATCCAATGCAAGCCAGGAGCCTGTTCCAAATCAAGAGTCAGCTGCTCCTCAACCCCTTAACCCGGAGAATATATTACCTCTTGTTGGAGTTACAATACAACCGATCTCTCACCTCTCTGCTGTCCCTTTCCCAACTGAAGATCCGATACAGGCAGTTCGGGACTTAAAAGCCCAATTTGATGCCTTGAAGCATAAGGATCAGCTCAAGAAGTTGGGAATCAACCAGCCATACCCAGCTGTCTGGGATGAGATCCCTTTCCCGCCAAAAAATAAACCACAGGCTATGGTTTTGTTTGAGGGAAAGACGTCGCCAAGCCAGTACATGAACTACTTTAGCATGATGACGTTGTTGCAGGGGAATGACGCCCTTCTTACTCGAGTGTTTAAAGGCTGTCTGTCTGGAGTAGCCTACCAATGGTACCGTAGTCTAGCGGATAACTGCAGTACTTCTTTTAAAGTTTTCAAGACTCTATTCTTCGCTCGATTCTATGAGGGAGGAATGGACATGTCTATGTCATCACTCATCGAAGTAAAGCAGAAGAAAAAAGAAAACGTTCGTACTTTTATTGAACGTTTTTGTCAGGCTACTTTGCAGATGCTTCCTAGAGTTCCGGATTCAGCCTTGGTGGACATTTGCAGGAGGAACCTTCTCCCACTGATCTCAGTGTTCACGGGACCATATCAGTTCCATGATTGGCCCTCATTTATCATATCAGCGGTAGCTGCTGAAGATAACAGACGGAAGGCTCGTGACAACGGAATCATGATCTCTACCTTTGATAGAGGGAAGCGGTCATCCTCCAATAATGACCATACTCATAGTTCAAAAGGAAAGGAAGCTCTGGCAATCAACACGTCCAGGCAACATACTCCAGTAACTACGCAGACGAATCCTGGGACTTCCAGGCCTAAAGAAGAATATTCTTTTGACGACGACGATATTCCGAGCATATTCGATTGTCTAGTCAAAAGTGGCAAGCTTACTCTCCCCGAGATAAAGCGTCCAAATAAAGTCGGCAGTACAAATAATCTTAATTACTGCATTTTCTACAGGTACATACATCACCCCACAAAGGCATGCTATGTACTAAAAAGGAAAATCCAGGAGTTGATCGACGCCAAGGCCATCACTCTGCGTAATAGCGAGAAGACGGTCACTGCCAACATGATCTCACTCCAATTTGGCAATCTGCCCCCTCAAGAAGTCCCGGATGGTGTGGTACCTATTCCACGGGCAATGATGAACATTGTTAATCTTCCTCTGACCAGGGGTCAAAATCATGACTTAGTGCCCCTAACTACCAACCGTGGGAAGATCATGTGGGTTCTCCCTGATCTGGTATCAGAAATTGAGGAAGAGACTTAATCTGCTAAAGCTAAGTCTAAAAAGAACTCAAGATGTAAACCATGCCATATGGTTGCAATATCTCCGACATCGGAAGGAGAGGCTTTGGCAACCGGAACCCGGTCAGGGAAAACCTACCTCAAAGACTATAGAGGGAACCAGGAGGAAGCAACGACAGACACTTCAGCTGCCAAACCTCCAGAGCCTGAACCTGTTATGCCAGAGGCAGGTCCTTCTAAACCAACTTCGGTGGACAAAAGGAAGCAAAAAGAAGTTCGTTTCGATAAACCTTTGAAGAATATTCAAAATAAAGGTTTAGAGAAACCATATAACTTCGATATCTTGGATCAGTTGGCTAATACTCCGGCCAGACTGTCCATTTTTGAGCTACTTAGGCTATCCAAAGACACTCGTCAAGCCTTGAGTGAAGCATTAATGTAGGCAGATGTATGCTTGACTCGACTCAAGTCCCCTGATAAAGAGCCTGTGGCATGTCCTCAATGCCATAGTGTGATGGAAGTGGTCCCTAACATTACTCTCACTCAAGAAGATATGTTGTTGAAACATAACAAACACGACAGGCCTCTTTATTACACCGGATACGTCGGCTCCGTTGAGGTAGACCGGATTCACATAGATCCGGGATCGTTGATCAGCATTATCCCTCATAGTCTGCTAAGACCGTTGAGAATTCCTACAAGCAAACTGGCTTACACTACCACTACAATCGTGGGCTTTAATGCCAGGAAAAGTAGACCATTGGGGAAGATTCGTCTGAGAATCCAGATTGGTGACCTTAGATCAGTGGCTATATGCTACGTCATTGATTTGGAGGTATCTTACAATATTTTGTTGGGCAGACCATGGATCCACGATCATAATATTGTCCCTTCAATGCTACATCAATGCTTCAAATATGTAGACGTCCAAGGGGCAGTAAAAACAGAATTTGCTGATCTCAATCTATTCAAAGGGGTTGAGTCCTACTATTCTGATGCCATGTTGTACACCCAAGACTACATGAAGGAGGTGTCAGGCAAGATGGAGGAGGAATCCTACCGAGAGCCAGGAGAACCATCTGCTGAGCAACCTTTGTCAATCCAGGTGAAAGGGCGGACTACCCGTCCGAAAGCCATGGAACCTATGAATATTCACTTGGGCAAAACAAAATTGGGAGGAGGAAATGATCCTCTAGTGATCAGTCTAAACAAGAAACCTCCACCTTTGGTCATTGACCTTAGGCGCAACAAGCAGTCGGCAGATGTAAATATAACCGGGAACGTGGTTTCTGATGATAATAAAGATTCTCTTTTCCAGTATACTGACGCCCAATTTCCTAATCAGGAATCTTCTCGTCATAAAGATATTGAACCCATAGCACAAATTTTTTTGGAAGATATAGAATTCTATCATCCGTATGTGTGGAAAGTAGCATCAACATCTAATGTCGTCACGACATATGGGCCGCATGAAGATTCCATCTTTATTGTTCCACCCACTTGCAACGATCAGCGTCCAATAGTCTTCGGTCGAATACGGAATAGACCGATTGTACAAGAAGATTCTCACGAGTCTGATGTTGGAAAAATGCAAGTCCACAGATATAGCCCACGGGCTTTGAAGATTATGCAAAACATGGGTTATGATTTGAAGTTGGAGCCAGGCCTCAACTATGGAAAAGGAAGACGAATGCCGTTGCATGGTGATCCCTACTGTCAACGAACTTATTTCAGGTTAGGGTATACCATATCTCTTGCAACTTCAAACAACTCTGAGTCAAGTGAGGAGACCATTTCCTCTTCTCAAGATGATTTGTCGTCCTCCGATTCAGATGATGAACTCGAACGGGCATTATCAGTAAATATGGTGGACACATTCCCTCAAAACAGAGGAACAAGAATCTGAACCAATTGAAAATAAATCCTGGGCACAGCAAATGGATACACAATGGGAACTCTAGTTCGAACAAAAAGAATCACCCACTGAAGATAAGGTTATCCAAGTCAATGTTGGAGATGAATTTTTACCAAAGCCGATATTTATCAGTAACAATCTTTCCGAAGAAAAAAGAGAAGAAATAATCCAGTTGATAAAAGAATATATCGACGTCTTTGCTTAGAATTATGAGGATATGCCAGGTCTTGATCCAAAAGTGGCTACCCATAAACTCAACATATTGTCCAATTCAAAGCCTGTAAAGCAACACCAACGCCGGTTCCGTCCGGATATGATGGATGCCATTGAAGCTGAAATCAAGAAACTAATAGCCTGTGGGTTCATCCGGGAAGAATAATATCCTGATTGGGTCGCTAATGTTGTCCCGGTTATGAAGAAAAATCGAAAAGTTCGTATTTACATCGACTTCCGAGATCTAAATGCGGCTTGCCCTAAAGATGAGTTCCCACTTCCCATTACAGACGTCATGATCGATAACACGTATGGTTTTGAGCGCATGTCTTTTATGGACGGATTTTCCGGATATAACCAAATAAAGATGAATCCTGAAGATGAGAAGCATACTGCCTTTCGTACACCATTGGGGGTATATTACTATATAGTCATGCCTTTTGGATTGAAGAATGTTGGGGCCACATATCAACGAGCTATGAGTAACATATTCCATGAGCATTTATGCAAAATAGTGGAATATTATGTAGACGATATTGCTGTCAAAGCCGCCTCAAGGATAATCACATCCAAGACTTGAAGACAGTATTTGAGTTGATGCGCCAACATCAACTCAAAATAAACCCTACAAAGTCCTTTCTTGGTGTATCCAGTGGCAAATTTCTGGGATTTGTTATTACCGCTTAAGGCATTCAAGTTGACCCTGATAAAGTAAAAGCTATCCTAGAAATGCGACCGCCCCGTAATCTGAGAGAACTTAGGAAATTTTAAGGTCGTCTAGTTTATATCAGGAGATTCATATCCAACCTCTCTGGAAGATGTCAACCTTTTTCTCGTCTAATGAAGAAAGGTGTGTCATTCGTATGGGACGAAGTCTGTCAGCAAGCGTTTAATGACATCAAACGCTATCTTACTAATCCTCCAGTTCTAGTGCCTCCCGTCATAGGAAGACCATTTTTGCTGTATGTTCGAGCAATGGATCATTCTTTAGGGTCTCTTCTCGTACAGAAGAATAATGAGGGTCATGAACAGGCTATCTACTATCTAAGCATGATGATGGTCGGAGCTGAACACCGGTACAACCCAGTGGAAAAAGAATGCTTGGCCCTAATGTTTGCCATTCAGGAGACGCGATATTACGTGACGGGTCAAACTATTCATATCATCTCCAGGATCAATCCACTTCGGGTATTATTGAGTAAGCCAAGTATTCTTAATTCCTGACTCGCAACTTGGGTAATGCTATTGACACTGTATGATATGGTGTACGTCCCTCAGAAGTCCATGAAAGGTCAAGCCCTGGCTGATTTCTTAGCCGCCCATCCAATTCCGGAAACCTCCAAATTATATGAGGACATTCTCGATGAAGTTGCTGAATGTAATTCGGTAATGGAAGGTGATACATGGCAGCTATTCTTTGATGGCGCTTCCAGAACTGGTCCCAAGGGAAACGTGGTTTCAGGAGTAGGAATTATTCTGGTGACTCCTGATAAACTCATCATCTATCGAGCATATTCTCTTAGTGAACCCTACTCTAATAATATGGCAGAGTATAATGCTCTACTAATCGGGCTTCAAGTCGCTAAAGAATTGGATGTTGAATACCTGAAAGCTTTTGGTAATTCTCAGCTGATCGTCAATCAGGTCAGAGGAATATATGAAGTCCGCAATCCAGACCTCATTCCTTATCACCAAACAACGATCGAGATAGCAATGTCTTTTAAAGGATTCTTCTTAGAGCACATTCCTCGATCCTAAAATTTAGAAGTTGATGCTCTGTCCAGTCTAGCTGCAGATCTAGCTATTCCTATAAGAAGGCAGAATTCGGTGATCCTTCTTAACAGAGATTTGTTTTGTGTGAGAAATAATTTTCACATAGAACGCAACTATGCTATAAATACGGTTCCTCCTAAGATAGATTGGAGAAGTCCCTTTATAGACTTCGTATCATATAGAATCTTACCAGAGGATCCTAAAGAAGCAGTATCTATCAAAAGACGACCATTACATTTCTATTTTGATGCTTCTTCACAAAGTCTATATCGTTGAACGTATGATGGACTATTGTTATGATGTCTCTCTGATGATGATGCAAAGCGGGTTATCCGAGAAGCTCATGATAGAGTATGTGGAGCATATCAACCCGGTCCTAAGTTATAGGATCCTATCAGGAGGATGGGCTACTACTGGCCTACTATGATTGCAGATGCCATGAAATATGCAAGACAATGCAATGATTGTCAGCTTCATGCGGATTTCATACATCAGCCTTCTGAGTATTTACATCCTACTATTGCATCATGGCCCTTTGAAGCATGGGGTATGAATATCATTGGCCCTATTCATCCTTCATCCTCTAGAGGACATCGGTTCATATTGGCTATCACTGATTATTTCTCCAAATGGGCGGAGGCCATTCCTCTTGCTGAGGTAAAGACATCCAATGTGATCAGCTTTATCAAGCACCATGTAATTTATCGCTTTGGGATACCCCGAAGGATAATTCATGACAATGGGCCTCAATTCATCAGTCAAGCATTTTACCGATTTTGCGATAAGAATCGGATACAAAATATGGCCTCAACGGCATACAATCCTACTGCTAATGGTTTGGCGGAAGCCTTCAACAAAACCATCATCAAACTCTTGAAGAAGTTTGTCTCTTCGAACAAAAGGGATTAGAATGAGAAATTGGGGGAATGTCTCTAGGCATACCGCACAACAGTACGAACGCCAACGGGTTGTACCCTATTTTCATTAGTTTACGGGTGTGAAGCAGTTCTCCCCATTGAAGTTCAAATTCCATCACTCAGAATAGCAGTGGCTAATGAGCTGACTTAGGAAAATAATGATCGTTTAAGGCTTCAAGAGCTAGAAGGATTAGACGAGAAACGCCTTTAAGCTCGATAGCGCATTGAGTTCTACCAGGCACGCATCTCCAGAGCTTTTAATCAAAAAGTGAAGGAAAGAGTGTTCAAAGTTGGTGAGCTAGTTTTAGCTGTAAAGAGGCCAATGATCATTACGCACAAAAGTAAGGGCAAATTCCAGCCCAAATGGGAGGGCCCTTATGTGATTGAAACAACATTTTTAAATGGCACTTACATATTAGCCAAGCCTAATGGAGATTTAATAATGGCTCCTATCAACGGTAAATTCCTGAAGAAGTATTTTGCTTGATCTCCGTTGCTTAACGGAGTATGATGAAGATTTTATTCTGATGATACTACATACAAAGATTAGTTGGATCATATTCTATCATGTTCTTATGACCTCTGAATAGATATGTCTAACTAATTTGAAACTTCAAAACCTATCATGTCCATATTACCTCTGATAGTGTTTTGTATACAAATTTAGTTGGATCATATTATATCATGTTCATATTACCTCTGAATAGATAAATTCAACTAAACCTTACCGAAAGTATATCATGTCCATATTATCTCTGATATCACTTTTATCTTAGCCTATCATTTATATTCTAAAAGTGATGGGTCCACAAAGTCAGAAAATATATCTTTATTATCTCTGAGAAATTACAGAAGAAGAAAAAAAGTACATCATTGGGGAGGAGCAGTTAAATCCCTGATCTGTTGCGCCAAAGCAGCCATCCTCTCATTCCTGGAGTTTAAAATATTGGTGCGAGCCCATTCCAGCCTTGCTTCGTCATTTCTCAAGAGAGATAGTTCGGACAGAGAATCAATAAAACTTGCGTGGATGACACCCACATGTGTTAAGTTCTATTGAGCTGTATCCACTTGGACCTTTAATACATCACGAACTAGCGATGCTTTGAGAAGTCTCTCCCTTGTCTGAGCAAGTTTATCTTCCAATTCTGGAACGCTCACTTCATATCCCTCATATTCTGTGCAGTACTGAGCTAGCTGAGGAATACTCTCCACCAATACTGCTTGCTCTTTCTTCATCTCTTGTTGATGTTCCTGGATGGATTTGTTTAAAGATTCTGTCTGCTGAGCAAGTTCTGCAGTTAGTGAGTCGAACTCAGCCTGAACCAGGCCATCGATGCTGCCTCGGGATAGTTGCAAATATTCGTTAATGGGTTGTTCTAAACCATTAACTATTTGCTCTAGCGCATTAGCTCTTTCAGCATCATTGAAATTTCTAATCTGCGCTATGGTAAGATTGGAGGACATCTTCAGAGCATCAAAGCCTAGATTCTTCTCCAGCACCATGGATATCAATTCTTTCAAAGTGAGATAGAATATGCTAGTGTATTGATCAACTAGCATAACAAAGCTCGAATGGACGCTGAGAGTGGCCGCAATATCGATAAACCTCCTTTCTGGAATGACTGTAGAGGATGTTGCCACAATCGTCGCTTCAACAGATGGCACGACAAAGGAAGAGACACCAACAACAGTTGAAGTTTCTGGTATGCTCGACGAACGAGGCACAGTCGAAATGGTGGGTTCATCCACCTCTGATATTATTTGAACTGCTGCTGGCAGGATTATATCCGAGAAAGTTGCGGATGAAAGATAAACGGCTTCAAGGTATGCTTCTTCGACGGTGGTCACCGCCGTTTTATTAGCTGGATCCGCAACAAAATCAGCGGTTGTTTCAGCTCCGCCCTCCCCCGAGATATCTTCGCCTGAAAATAAGATAAGAGAAAGTTAATATCAATTTGATGTTAATTTTACTGGAAAAAGCGTGGAGACAACATTTACCAATGGCCGATGGTATGTATAGTGCGTCTGCAGCCTGTATAGCTAAATTATTTCTTAATAATGCTAAACAAGCTATCATACCTGGAGAAGAGGGTGCACCAACTGACGCTTGAGGGTAGTCATCCCAGTCATCACCCAGATCTACTCGAGGTTCATCGGGTAGAATCTCGCTTGAAATACTTACAGATGAAGAAGGGGCTAGTCCCATTATTTGTCTTGGTAAAGGTATACTGATTCTTATTGATCTCGGCCTCGAAGGCAATATAGAAGCACCACCAATAACGGTGGTAGTAGCAGCAGTCGCGGGCAAAGAATCACCTGCACTTTCAGCTAAAACTGTGGAGGCTCCCTCTCTAAAAGGCGAAGGACCCCTAATCAAAGAATCATCCCCAACAGGGAAAATAATAGGCTCACTCCTGGAAGAGGCCCCCTTGGTGGAAGTCTTTTTAGGACCTCTGGCAGACTGCTTCTTCTTGCAGGGGAAGACTCTTTCAGAGTGGAAGCCTTTCGTTTATGGGAAATAATGAGAGGCTCTGCTGGCGGAGCTATTACGCCTCTCGGTAAAATCAACAAATAATCATCTGCACCGGTGGTTTCATCACCTTCATCAGAGGATACAGATGGTATCTCCTCTCTTCCAGTGGACTTATGGGAGGGCATTCTGAAACTTCTATGTACATCAAAATCATGATGGAAGGTATTGATGGACGCATAAAACTATGCGTACGAATGAAGAATACGCAACTCTGTGGAGAGAGAAGTCGCGGGCACAGCAAAGGTTGCTCCTGTACTACCCATGATGAAATACCGCCATCCTCTAGCCCCGTCAATAAGTCCACCTTTGAATTTGAAGCTGGTAATGGGATTTCCCACATGTAACTGGTCATATCCAAATTGCCTGGCGAAACGGCTAGGCAGATAAGGTTCCAAGTAGCAGTGGTCCTCACTTCTGTACAGCAGGTGGGAAGGTCTAATGCAAACCAACCAGTAAAAGGCTTCAGGAGAAAGAATAGTCTTCCCCTGACCTATATTCTTGTAGAAGCATAAAAAATACGCTGGAGAATCATATGCGTAAAACCCTCAAATACATAGGCAGCCGCGTAAAATAGAGCTCCAGCACTGGGTGGCGTAAGACAAGACTTCAGAACCATTGGCGTACATCAGAGCTTCAATGCTATTCAGCGTAAAATATAGCTCCAAAATAACCCGCGTAATGTAGTACTTCCAGACTGCTTCAGCGTAAAAAGGTTACTACATCGCCACTCCGGCGTAAAACCTACCCGCTTTTAATGCAGCGGGAAAATATACGAGGAACTCTTCATATTCCTCGAATGAACCTGTCAGACAGTACAATAAACCTGACTCCTGACAAAGAGTACTGCCCGACTATCCAGACGATGGCTGTAATAATGATTCTACACAGAACCCCAGACCGTCGTTTAGTGACATTTCCTTGATACAAATTGCTTTTACGCATTCAATATGCTGCCTACTTTACACAGAGAAGCATGAGCTTTTACGCTCAAACGAACCGTCACGTCAAAAGCTGCTCTTCGTACAAAAATTGAGGCACGTCTCTGCAGTTAATGCGCGTGATGGGGGCAGATCTCTGCATTTAATGCACGAGATTTGGTTCTACTTTTAACGACTGGGTGAGCCATAATTATGACTAATACGTCCACATCATTACCTCTGCATATTACGCCATCAGGCTATTTTCAGCTATAGGAGCACGTTGTACACTATCTCCTCGAAATACGCCGACCTGGCCATTTTCAGCTATAGGAGTACGCCGTATGCTATCTACTCGGAATACGCTAACTCAGGCTACATTTGCAATGGTGCGTGATAAGGCTATCTGGTCCAGAATATGCTCAAGACTCCAGTCAACACCAAGTTTTACGTGCTACTTGGCTTCTATGCCAACTTGACAACTATTCGGCTTCTACGCCTACTTGGCTTCTACGCCAACTTGACAACTATTCGGCTTCTACGCCTACTTGGCTTCTACGCCAACTTGACAACTATTCGACTTCTACGCCTACTTGGCTTCTACGCCAACAGGATAACTATTTGGCTTCTACGCCATAGTGATAGTTATTGGCTTCTACGCCAACCTTTTCTACGCGAAGGGCAGTTACCTACGTGGCTTGTATGTCGTGATCTTTGCAGCAGTTATACGCATTACCTCATAATGGGATATACGTCACACGCCTATTTAGAAGATCATTTATACGTGGGTGGCAGTTATTATAATCGCCACATAAAAAGTGCTACACTCTCCACTGTTCGGCTTCTACGCCGACTGGACGGTTACTATCACTAAACCCTATAAATTGAGACCTCCGGCCATGGAGGTCAAAGGTCGAGAAGTCGCGGATTATAAGGTCAAGATTGGATTTTATTTGAGAAAGAAGATCCTAGAGCACAGACAGAGGGGAGCGATTGACGACTTTGGCATCGAGCATCCAATCCCTCTTGCAATTTTTTAAGCTTCTCCTTCTTCTACAATACTTCTTCATCATCGTGTGGTCCAAAGGACAAAGTGATCGACCGCAGATCAGACTCCTATAGCAATATTTACCCAGATTAAATTTTTATACTTAACATCCTCGTATAGGATTAATTATACTTTTTGTTTATAAACCAAAGAAAGGGTTTCATATAAACCAATTTTTATTTCTTTTTTTTATTATCAAACACAAGATGGCAACTCTGCTGGGGACTACTTTCTCATCTGACGAGAAAGCCATTGCTCAACACGATGCTGTATCCATAGGATCAATAAAGAAGACCTTGGTCGTCCAATTCGACTAATCAGCCTAAAAGACATACTTCGAGCAGGGGGTAGCTCTTATTCCCTCTCTGTCCAGGACAACAGGAAATGGCGTAAAGTATGGATGCCCCGGACATCCTCTACCAGTCCTGCGGACTCTCTCTCTCCGATCAACAAGGTTGTGACATCGCGACCTGTGCGCTCCGTGCGTAAAATATTGTCTCCCGTCTGTGACGTGGAAGACAAAGCTTCTGGCAATGCCTTAGTGCCGACCCAGAAGTCTACACTGTGCTCCGCGCATAAAACTTTGTCTCCCGTCTGTGACGTGGCAGATAAAGCTTCTGGCAATGCCTCAGTGGTAATCCAGAAGTCTACTTCGCGCACTGTACGTAAAACTCTGTCTTCCGTCTGTGACGTGACATACAAAGCTTCTGACAATGCCTTAGCGCCAATTCAGAAGTCTAATCTGCGCTCCGCGCATAAAAAGATATCTCCTGCCTACAAGGAGACAGATGGTCCATGTAATCTCCGCAAGGGAAAATAAGTGGCAGACTTCCCAACCTCTCGGCCTTTACGCCATCAAGAGAAGAATCTGCCTGCTCTTCAGATTACGCGAAATGCCGATGGCCGTTGGAAGACTTCCTCAGTTTTACGCCAACCTGAGCAAAAATCCAGATTACGCCAGGAGAAGTCTCTCGGCGTAAAGAAGGCCCAGTTTGTGGATAGATACGCTCCTCAGGGATCATGTGCTACTCACATGGCTGAACTACTCTACTCATATGGCAGAGAAAGTGTTCTAGTTCCTAATCTCCACAGGCCCACTGATGTAAAAAGGCAGAATAAGCCTTCTTCTTCTTCTGTTGACTTGCGTAAACTTTTGATCCAGAAACACAAAGACATGGGTCAAAATCAAGATTTGGCGTCTCTAACTACCAAGATTGGGGAGATCCTGTGGAAAGATGAGTCAACATCTAATGTCGTCATGACATATGGGCCACATGAAGAGTCTATTTTTATTGTTCCATCTACTCGCGATGTTCAGCATCAAATAATCTTCGGTCGAATACGGAACAGACCGATTGTACAAGAAGACTCTCACAAATCCGATGGTGGAAAAATACAAATCCACAGATATAGCCCACAGGCTTTGAGGATTATACAAAACATGGGTTACAATTTGAAGTTGAAACAAGGCCTCAACTATGGAAAAGGCAGACGAACACCGTTATATGGTAATCCTTACTGTCAATAAACTCGTTTTGGGTTGGGGAATACTGCATTTCTTGCAAACTCCAAACCTCCAGAGTCTGATACTGTAATACCAGAGGCAGGTCCTTCTAAATCAACTTCTATGGACAAATGCCACGACATGTCTGGGGGTAGTCTACCTCGACAAAATATGGCAGCATCCAAAACTGGGGGTAGAATTCCCTTTGTGTCCGAAGATGATATAAAGATGACCATCTTTCCGGAAGACCGTAAAACTCAGGCATCGGGAGCCCGAAGGCTAAAAGGGACTTTCTCCTTCAATGAAGATGACATCATTGAAATCTTCAATATATTGATGAAGGAATACAAACTTCAGCTATCCAACATCAGATACCCTGAGAGGGCTGGCAAAGTCGATGACCCAGATTATTGTCTCTTCCATCGGAACATTCATCACCCTACAAGGGCATGCTATATACTGAAAAGGAGAATCCAGGAGTTGATCAACGCCAAAGTCTTCACTTTGTATTTATAAACGAGGGGACAATCACTGTAAATTGATTTCACTCTAACGTAACAATTTGCTCCCTCAAGAAAATACCGGATGATGAGTCCCTAAAGTTCCCCCAGCGGATTTTTCAGGTCTATCCCTACTCAGGAAAATTACTCCACAATAAATTCTTTGGACATGAGTTCACATCCATAGGATCCCTGAACTATTGTCCAAACATTTCTTTGTTTCCCCAGCTGAATTTGCCATGTCCAAGTAACCTCTGAGCAAACCTTCCAGTTTGTGGCTATAAATCAGTTCACGTCCATATTACCTCTGAACTACGTCTTGCCACTTTCTCCAGCAGAGTAAATCTGTCACCACAAAAGTTTGTCATCTCCATATTACCTCTGAACAAACCTTTCGGGTCCGGCTATCGATTATCATGTTCATATTACCTCTGATATCGGTTGTCATCTCAACTTAGCACCCATACTTGACTCTAAGTACGCCAGTGGTGTTAAGTCCATAAAAAACTGCCATGTCCATATTACCTCTGAGCTGATATATACCTCCATCCCCAATGGAGTCACAACTCAAAAGTTTATCATGTCCATATTACCTCTGAAAAAATCTTTCTGGTCCGGCTATCGATTATCATGTTCATATTACCTCTGATATCGGTTTTCATCTCAATTTAGCACCCGAACTTAACTCTAAGTACGCTAGTGGTATTAGGTCCACAAAAACTGTCACGTCTATATTACCTCTGGCAGGGCTTGTCCTAAAAATTATTACTTGCACTCTCGAGCAGAAGAAGTAATAGGTCCACCAAAAATTTCCTCTGTGAAATGCCCGCAATGGAAACTAATTAGTTTAAATCCATATTACCTCTGAATTATATCTCTCCCCTACCCCCACAGAGTCATATTTTACCACAGCTGTACTACCTCTAATAGGGCTTGTTTCGAACTTATTATTTGCACTTAACATGCACAACAAATAATAGGTCCACCAAAGATCCCCCAGTGGGATGTCCTCAACAAACCAAAGTTCGCACAAACAATCATAAAGAAATGGAGGGCCCTTATATGATTACAAATGGCGCTTACAGATTAGCCAAGCCTAATAGAAATTTGGCAATGGCTCCTATCAACGGCAAATTTCTAAAGAAGTACATTACTTGATCTCCTTTGCTTAACGGAGTATGATAAAGATCTTATTCTAACGATATCATGCACAAAGGTTAGCTGGATTATATTCTATCAGATTCGTATGACCTCTTAATGGGTATGTTTAACTAATTTGTAAACCTATTATGTTCATATTACCTCTGATAGTGTTTAGTATACAAATTTAGTTGGATTATATTCTATCCGGTTCATATCACTTCTGAATAGAGTTACATTCACCAAACCTTAACGAAAGTATGTCATATTAATGATACCTCTGATATCACTTTCATTTTAGCCTATCATGTTCTAAAGTGATGGGTCCACAAAGTCAAAAAATATGTCTTTATTATCTCCGAGAAATTACAGGAGAAGCAAAAAAGTATATCATTTAGGAGGAGCAGCCAAATCGCGAATCTGTTGTGCCAAAGCAGCCAACCTCTCATTTCTGGAGTCTAAAATGTTAGCGCGAGCCCGCTCCATTCGTGCCTCATCTTCGCTCAAGAGGGATAGTTCAGACCGAGCATGTACAAAACCTACGTGGATGATACCCGCATGTACCAGGTTCTGCTGAGCCGCTTCCATTCGGTCCTTCAACACATCTCGAGCTGCCAATAAAGCGAGAGCCCTTTCCTTTGCCTGAGCGAGTTCATCTTCCAATTTGCGAACCCTCGCTTCATTTCCCTCATATTCAACCTCGCACTGTGCCAGCTGGGGAATGACATACCCCAATACGGCATGCTCTTCATTCATCTCTTGCTGTTGTGCCTCGATGGATTTGCTCAGAGTTTCCACCTCCCGAGCAAGTCTCGCAGTCAAGGAGTCGTACTCAGCTTGAATCATATTATCGACATTGTCTCAAGACAATTGTAAATAATTGTTAATAGGTTGTTCCAAACCATTAACTATTTGCTCCAGAACATCAGCTCGTCCAGCGTCATCGAAATTTCTAATCTGCGCTATGGTGAGATTGGAGGACATCTTCAGAGCATCAAAACCCAGATTCTTCTTCAGCACCATGGATATCAACGATTTTAAAGTGACATAGAATATGCTAGTAAATTGTTCAACTAGCATATTAAAATATGAATGGACGCTGGGAGTGGCCGCGATGTCAGTAAAACCCCTTTGTGGAACATTGGCAGAGGATGTTGCTACGGTCGTTGCCTCTATAGATGGCGCTACAAAAGAACTAACACCAGCAATGGTTGAAGTTACCGGTGTACTCAACGAAGGAGGCACAGTCGCAATGATAGGCTCATCCTCCTCTGAAGATATCGGGACTGTATTGGGCGAGGCTACACCCGAAAATATTACGGAAGAAGGGCCGACAGCTTCAAAGCATGCCCCTTCAAAATCGAGCGCTGTCGTTTCATCGGCAGTATCCGCAACAAAGTCAAAAGATGAGTCGATTCCGCCTTCCTCTAAGGTGTCTTCCCCTGAAAAGAAGACAAGAGAAAGTTAATATCAACTTGATGTTAATTTTTCTAAAAGAGGCGTAAAGACAATATTTACCCATGACTGATGGTGTATATGTCGCGTCCGCAGCCAGTACAGCTAAATCATTTCTTAATGATGCTAAGCGAGTTGTCATACTTGGAGAAGGGGGTGCACCAAACGACGTCTGAGGGTAGTCATCCAAGTCTTCACCCAGATCCACTCGAGGTTCATCGGGTGGAATCTCGCTGGAGATACTTACAAATGAAGAAGGAGCTGGACCCATTATTGGTCTGGATAAAGATATCATTAATTTGCTCGGCCTCGAAGGTGACCTCACTGTACTACCATTAGCGGTAGTAGCGACAGCAGTCTCGGGCAAAGAATCTCCGGTACTGTCAGCCATAACTGTGGAGGTTCCCTCTCTAAAAGGCGAGGGATCTCTAATCAAAGAATTACCCTCAATAGGGGAAACAACAGACTCACTCCTAGGAGCCTCATGGCTGGAAGTCCTTTTAGGACCACTGACAGTCTTCTTTTTCTTGCGAGGGGAAGGCTCTTTCGGAGTAGGAGCTCTTCCCTTACTGGGGATAACGAGAGGCTCTGCAGTCGGAGCTAGTACACCTCTCGGTATTATCGTCAAAAATTCGTCTGCCCCGACAGGGTCTTTACCTTCATCAGAGGAGACTGATGGAATCTCCTCTCTTCCAGTGGACTTATGAGAGGGCATCCTAAAACTTCCATGCATATCAAAATCGCGATGGAAGGTATTGATGGCCACATAAAATGGTGCGTATGAATGGAGGATGCGCAACTCCATGGAGAGAGAAGTCGCGGGCATAGTAAAGGTTGCTTCAGTACAACCCATCATGAAGTACCGCCATCCTCTCGCTCTGTCGATAAGTCCCCCTCTGAATTTGAAGCTGGTGATGGCATTTTCCACATGCAATTGGTCATACCCAAACTTCCTGGCGAACCGACTAGGCAGATAAGGCTCCAAGAAGCAATGGTCCTCACTTCTGTACAGTAAATGGGAAGGTCTAATGCAGACCAACCAATAAAAAGCTTCGGAAGAAAGAACGGTCTTCCCGTGACCTGAATCCTGAAGTTTCGTCCTCTGTTGATTAATATGTACAGTGGGGACGATACAGAAGAGCTTCCAGCTATGAGCAAAATTTAATGCTCGTCGATAATCTACGACGGTCGTCACATTCCAAGAGGAATTCTTGTAATTCAACAAGAAATTATTTCCTGAACTACTGGCAGAGCCGGGAGACATCACCCAGGGGTTATAAAGAATTAACCATCCCATCAGATATAGGAATGGTAACTCTACCCTGGGAAAGCTTTCACGCCGTGTTTCATCTGCAAGCAGCCTATCAGTAATGGCCCTCAGACCTGCTTGTATCTGGCATACCATGGCAGGGAGCAGGCCCAGTCTTGCCCCAAATACCAAATGTACTACAGGCCATAAGGTGTTACGATGAATACGATCTACAAATGCGATGCCAGGTACTACCAATCGGCATAACCATACAAAGAGAAAGCCAGCCAGTTGAGCTTCCCTTGACAGAGGCTTTTGGCAATGCCTCATATAACTGTAGGCTTTAGTGCCTACAAGACAACCCTCGACCTCCTCATCGAGAACTTTATCTGAAGCCCCAGCGTCTTTAATAAGATCATCGACTATTTGAGCATTAAGCATGCTTAGAAGGTTCAAAGGCTTATCCCTGTTATCCACAACTTTGTCTGGCTTAGCATCTCTGGCCTGATGAAAGAAGAGATAGGACGCCCATTTGTTGGTATGAGCCAAATCAGAAGGGTCATTGTAGAAGGCGGTGCAGGCAAGATAATAGCACATTAGCTCCGGGTACACTGCCACTACCCGAGGGTTTGTCTCCCTCAGCTCCCTGTTTGTGGGAACATACTCTTCGTAAGGAGTATCCCCCATTGGCAGTCTTGAAATCTCTGCCATCTTGTGAAGGGCCAATCCCAAATTCCCTAGCGGAGTGGCGAAAGTCCCAGTAAGCGAGATATACCGCTCCATCAAAGCCAAAAATAGGTTGGGGTTAAGAGGTAACCCAACACTGTTAGCACTCATAGCCGCGAACAGACCAATGCTCTCCAGCTCCGTCTGAAAGTGCTTCAGGGCCCAGGCAGTTAAACGGGCCCATCGAAGATTCCCAGGGCTAAGCCACCCGCTGGTCCAAGGATTAACCTTGGAGTATACTCCTCCATGCCCCATGAAGTCATTGCAAAAAGTCGATATTTGGACTGGCTGGAGCAGTGAAGTGTCTTCATTCGGGACGTTGCCCGGCAGTAATCCCCTGAAAGGCATGACAGGGCCTGAAGGGCGGCTTACAAATAATCCTTGGCCTGATCCTTTCTGATAAAATATCTTCCCCGGCTGGCCGTAAAGATCAGGAGTTAGGGTCCATGACATCCTCCTGGGATGCGTGGCATAGAAGAATGCCGAGATAGGATAATCTTTAGGCATCCTGGGAAGTTACATGACCATGCCCTCAGTAGTAAAAACCCAGTTTTCCTTCTTGGGCTTCGTCTGGGATTGTTTATCAATCATATCCCCGAATAGGAAAGCTGGTTTTATATATTTGGTCCCATCTATATACGTCAGGGGCTTCCCGCTGATCATACTCAATAGCATTCGTTCTCCTTGAGACGATATCAGAATTCTCCTTCCTTCAGGATACTGAGTTCCAGAAATAGGGAATGTCACATGCGACAAATCCTCCAGATAATTCGAGTTCAGCATCCTAGCAGTAGAACCCATCACTTCAGCCAAATGAGGGATCTGCAAGTCCACTACAAAATGCAAGAAGAACAAGTTAGTTTCTATACTAGACATTATATTCTTGCAGCTTACGCCAAAGATCAACAGTCTGTGCTTTTACACCAAGACTGCAAAAACTTAAGCTCTTACGCTGGAATCTCCTTCTGAGGCGTAAGATTCAAGGTTAGCAGTATACGCCAAAACTTAACAGTCTGAGTTTTTACGCCAGACTGTCAAAATTTGAGTTGCTACGTCGGAATTTCCATCCAGAGTGTAACACTCAAAGTTTGTAGTATATGTCAAATTTCGACAGTCAAAGCTTTTACGCCAGACTGCGAAAATATGAAGTTTTTACGCTGACACATTAGGAATGTGGGCGTAAATGATAAAATATCTCTGTGCATCATCTTCCTCGAAGAGGCTCTCACCACTGAAGATGACCTAGCGCGTTCACGTATAACGTGTGCGAAGGATTTTCTTCGTTTTCTCGTCCTAAAAGCTTTACCTATAACGCCTGGTGCACAGCTTGACGGTGGGACACTTTGTTCAGAGCGAGGTTCGCTCAGCCCAATGGGAGTCGCTCGTGCTTGAGCAGGGGAGTGAGAAGAGGAGACAGCTTTCTTTCCTTTAGCGGTGGAAGCGTATTTCGGTGTCATTGCTAAAAACTCAGAGTGCTCAGAGAAGAAGCGAAGAAGAGTTCTCAAAGAGACGAAGGTTTTTTGCGAAGGCAGATAAGAAGTTTCTCTCTGAAGGTCTTAGGGTATTTATAGAGTTCAGATAACTCTTCAAATTCCTAACCAAATACGATATTTAATATTCGATTATGATTTGGGACTACGTCAGCCTATCATTTAAAAGAAGAAGATGGACGGTCAGTGGATCCAGAATTTACGCGCAGAGCAAATCTACGATTTTACGCTCAGGAGCTTTTACGCTCGAAAGACTACAAATCTATGATTTTACGCTCAGAGGCTATAAGTCTATGGTTTTACGCCCGGATACTTTTATGCTCGGTAGCTTTTACGCTCGAGAGGCTACAAACCTACGACTTTACGCTCAGAAGCTACAAATCTATGATCACGCTCAAAAGTTTTTACGCTCAGAGGCTACAAATCTATGATTTCACACTCAGAGACTATAAGTCTATAGTTTTACGCCCGGATGTTTTTATGCTCGGTAGCTTTTATGTTCAAGAGGCTACAAACCTACAACTTTACACTCAGAGACTACAAATCTGTGATTTCACACTCAGAAGCTTTTTTACGCTCAGAAGCTACAAATCTATGATTCTATGCTCGAAAATTACAGACGGCCAATTACAAGGGTTTACGCAGAAGATGCTCCTTTTTGTCTATAAAATATTCTAAGTGCCTGAAATACACAGAGTTCAACACTGAAGATGACTCTTCTCCTTGGGCTATTGGAAGTTCATCCAAAGTTCAGTCAGAATCTTTTACAAAAGTTCAAGTATGGCCTGTTTAACGGACATTTCTTACCCTATTTCAAGGGATTTTCGGGAAATCATTCTTGAAGATGACGGTCTGAACAAGAATCCTTCATGTCAAAGAAGTAACAGTTCAGAATTCTACGCGACTCCTCGTTCAAAACAGCATGACAGTTTAACATTCGACTTAATGCTAAGAAGCTTTCTATGTGTCTTTAGTTACGCATAAAAGACGTGACGAGATCAGATATCCTTTTATCAGAGTCGGCGTAAAGTTATTTCAGATGTGCTGAAGCTATACATATTCAGACTTCCTCACAACAAATATAGCAAATCATCAGATGCGTAAAAGAAGACAATTTTTACATATGATGGAAATCCAGTTTACAAAGGAATTTTTCATCTTCATGATTACATATGATAGAAATCCTTTCTCTATAAAGGGTTTCTCATCTTCATTTAAAGATCACACCAAGAATCTGCTACGCCAAGTTATCATATTGGTGGAGATCTTTTTCCGTCTTCTTCAGCAGTTAATCGGCTTTCGCGGCCGATTAACAAAAAAATGATTAATGGCGGGAGGATACATAACTGGGCCTGTATAAATTATTCAGATCCCATCCTCCTTACGCCATAGCAGGCATACCCTAGAATTGAGTTGAGGATTCAGACCCAACTCAATACTGGAAGATAGGGCCAGACTGCCTACCCTCGTCCACCGCCATAATGGAAGAAAATACAGCTTGCAAGCTGTGTGGTCGAATGAGACCCTTCCTCTCTCCTGGATGAATCGCCATATGAAATTGCTGATCATCCCGAGCAAAGGAAGCTATGATATCCTTCCATAATCCATCGTTGCAGAGGACATTTGCTCGAAGATGCCTCTTTTTACGGCTCCTTACATGCTGGAAGAACATGATCTTCTTCTTTCTCAAGTCCGCAAGACGAACATCGGCAACCATCCCTCTGTGGTGAAGGAAATATGGGAAAAACAGGTTCACTCAGTTGCCTTTATATAGGCAGAGGATATCACATCAAATCCCAACAAAATCTAAAATTTTGCCGAGAAATCAGCCTCGTAGAACGAGTCAAATTTGACCGTTTCATGCTTCATCAAAGTATTTCAAATTACGAGAAATTTGAAAACTTTGAAGGGGGTCTTGTAGAAGCATGAAAAATATGCTGGGGAATCATACACGTAAAACCCTCAAATACACAGGCAGCCGCATAAAACAGAGCTCCAGCACTGGGTGGCATAAGACATGACTTCAGAGCCATTGGCGTACATCAGAGCTTCAACGCTATTCAGCATAAAATATAGCTCCAAAATAACCTGCATAATGTAGTACTTCCAGACTGCTTCAGCGTAAAAAGGTTACTACATTGCCACTCCGGCGTAAAACCTACCCGCTTTTAATGCAGCGGGAAAATGTACGAGAAACTCTTCATATTCCTCGAATGAACCTGTCAGACAGTACTATGAACCTGACTCCTGACAAAGAGTACTGCACGACTATCCAGATGACGGCTGTAATGATGATTCTACACAGAACCCTAGACCGTCGTTTAGTGACATTTCCTTGATACAAATTGCTTTTACGCATTCAAGGAAATATGCTGTCTACTTTACACAGAGAAGCATGAGATTTTATGCTCAAACGAACCGCCACGTCAAAAGCTGCTCTTCGTACAAAAATCGAGGCACGTCTCTGCAATTAATGCGCGTGATGGGAGCAGATCTCTGCATTTAATGCACGAGATTTGGTTCTACTTTTAATGACTGGGTGAGCCATAATTATGACTAATATGTCCACATCATCACCTCTGCATATTACGCCATCAGGCTATTTTCAGCTATAGGAGCACGTTGTACGCTATCTCCTTAAAATACGCCGACCTGGCCATTTTTAGCTATAGGAGTACGCCGTATGCTATCTACTCGGAATACGCCAACTCAGGCTATATTTGCAATGGTGCATGATAAGACTATCTGGTCCAGAATATGCTCAAGACTCCAGTCAACACCAAGTTTTACGTGCTACTTGGCTTCTATGCCAACTTGACAACTATTCGGCTTTTATGCCTACTTGGCTTCTACGCCAACTTGACAACTATTCGGCTTATACGCCTACTTGGCTTCTACGCCAACTTGACAACTATTTGGCTTCTACGCCTACTTGGCTTCTACGCCAACTTGACAACTATCCGGCTTCTACGCCTACTTGGCTTCTACGCCAACAGGATAACTATTTGACTTCTACGCCATGGTGACAGTTATTGGCTTATACGCTAACCTTTTCTACGCGAGGGGCAGTTACCTACATGGCTTGCATGCCGTGATCTTTGCAGCAGTTATACGCGTTACCTCATAATGGGACACGCGTCACACGCCTATTCAGAAGATCATTTATATGTGGGTGGCAGTTATTATAACCGCCGCATAAAAAGTGCTACACTCTCCACTGTTCGGCTTCTACGCCGACTGGACGATTACTGTCACTAAACCCTATAAATTGAGACCTCCGGCCACGGAGGTCGAAGGTCGAGAAGTCGAGGATTATAAGGTCAAGATCAGATTTTATTTAAGAGAGAAGATCCTAGAGCACAGACAGAAGGGAACGATTGACGACTTTGGCATCGAGCATCCAATCCCTCTTGCGATTTTGGAAGCTTCTCCTTCTTCTACAGCACTTCTTCGTCATCGTATGGTCCAAGGGACAAAGTGATCGACCGCAGATCAGACTCCTATATCAATATTTACCCGATTAAATTTTTGTACTTAATATCCTCATATAGGATTAATTGTACTTCTTGTTTGTAAACCAAAGAAAGGGTTTCATATAAACCTATTTTCATTTCTTTCGTTTATTATCAAACAATCCTGAAGTTTAGTCCCCTGTTGATTGATATGTACGGGGGGGACGGTGAAGAAGAATTTCCAACTATGGGCAAAATTTAGTGCTAGTCGATAATTTATGATGCTAGTCACATTCCAAAAAGAATTCTTATAATTCAACAAGAAGTTATTTTCTGAACCACTAGCAGATCTGGGAGACATCACTCTGGTGTTGTAAAGGATTAACCATCATATCCGATATAAGAATGGTAACTCCACTCTGGGATATCCTTCACGCTGCGTAGTATCAGCCAGCAGTCCATCAGTAATAGCCCTCAGGCCAGCTTGTATCCTGCATACCATGGCAGGGAGCAGGCCCAATCTTGCTCCAAATACCAAACATACTGCGGGCCTAGGGTATTTCGATGAATACGATCCGCAGACGCGATGCCAGGCACCACCCATCGGCGTAGCCAAATAGAAAGGAAGCCAGCCAGTTGAGCTTCTCTTGACGGAGGCTTTCGACAATGCCTTAGGTAACTGTAGGCTTTGGTTCCTGTAGGATAACCCCCTATCTCTTTATTAAGAACACAATCTGGAGCTCCTGCATCTTCAATAAGATCATCAATTGTGTTGGCATTAAGAATGCTCAGAGAGTTCAAAGGTTTGTCTTTGCTATCTACAATCTTGTCCTGCTTGGCATTTCTAGCCTGATGGAAGAAGAGATAGGATACCGATTTGTTAATGTGGGCTAAATCAGAGGGCTTTCTGTAGAAGGTGGTGCATGCAAGATAGTGGCTCATCAGCTCTTGGTACACTGCCACTACCCGAGGGTTGGTATCCTTCAACTCTCTGTTGGTGGGGACGTATTCTTCGTAAGGAATGTCTCCCATTGGCAGCTTTGAGATATCTGCCATCTCATGAAGGGCTAGGCCCAACCCACCTATCGGAGTGGCGAAAGTTCCAGTGAGCGAGTTATATCGCTCCATCAAAGCTAAGAACAAGTTGGGGTTGATAGGAAGCCCAACACTAGTGGCACTCACAGCCTCAAATAAGTTAATACTTTCTAGCTCAATCTGGAAGTGCTTCAGGGCCCATGCAGTTAAACTGGCCCATCTAAGCTTCTGGGATTAAGCCATCCACTGATGCGAAGGTTAACCTTGGGATATACTCCTCCCTGCTTCATGAATTTATTGCAGAAAGTTGCTATCTGGAATGGCTGGATCAAGGAAGAGTCTTCACTCGGGACGCTGTCCGGCAGTAATCCTCTGAAGGGCATGACAGGGCCGGAGGGACTACTTACAAAGGATCCTTGGTTTAATCCTTTCTTATAAAAGATCTTCCCTAGCTGCCCATGAAGATCAGGAGTCAGAGTCCATACCATCTTTCTGGGATGAGTGGCATGGAAGAATGTAAAGATAGGGTAATCTCTGGACATCTTTGGCAGATACATGACCGTGCCCTCAGCATAAAATACCCAATCTTCCTTCTTGGGCTTTGTCTGGGATTGTTTATCAATAACATCCCCAAATAAGAAAGATGGTTTCTTATACTCAGTCCCATCTATATATGTCAAGGGTTCCCCATTGATCATACTCAGCAACATTCTTTCTCCTTGGGCCGAGATCAGAGTTCCCCTTTCTTGAGGATACTCGTTTCCAGAGATGGGGGAAGTCACATGGGACTAGTCCTCCAAGTAGTTGGAATTCAGCATTCTAGCAGCAGAGCCCATCACTTCAGCCAAGGGGGAGCTGTAGGTCCACTGCAAAAAGTAAGAGAATAAGTCAGTTTTTACGCTGGAATTTACTTTCAGCGCGTAAAACGTAAAGTGCTATATTCTTGCAGTATACGCCAAAATCTAACACTCTGAGTTTTACGCCAGACTGCAAAAATTTGAGTTTTACGCTGGAATTTACTTCCAGTGCGTAAAACGCAAGGTTTGCAGTATACGCAAAAAATTGACAGTCTGAGTTTTTACGCCAGACTGCAAAAATATAGAGTTTTACGTTGACACATTAAGAATGTGGGCATGTTTGCGCATACACGTACAACGTGTGCAAAGGTTTTTTATTTCTCTCAAAGTTTTTACCTGTGATGCCTGGTGCACAGCTAGACGGTGGAGCACTTCGTTCAGAACGAGGCTCGCTTGGCCTAGTAGGAGTCGCTCGTGCTTGAGCAGTGGAGCGAGATGATGAAGCGGCTTTCTTTCCCTTAGCGACGGAGGTCGGTTTTGGTGCCATGGCGAAACTGAGGTTTTTCAGAAAGAGACGAAGAGTTCTCAGAAAGTGACGAAGGGTTTTTCAGAAAGAGGCGAGGGGTTTTTCTCACTCATGACCTAGGCCTATTTATAGAGTTCAAGTGACTCTCCGAATCCTTAACCAAATCCGATTTTTAATAGTCGGTTAGGATTCGGGACCTCGTCAACCGATCAATTGAAAAGGAAGACAGGTCATCATGCTGCGTAACAGATCTATGATTTTACGGTCAGAAATTTTTACGCTCAGAAGCTACAGATCTACGATTTTACGCTCAGAAGCTACAGATATATGATTTTTACGCTCAGAAGCTTTTTTGCTCAGAAGCTACAGATCTATGATTTTATGCTCAGAAGCTACAGATCTATGATTTTATTCTCAAAAGCTACGGATCTATGATTTTTTTCGCGCATCTTAAATTACGCGGAACAGATCAGTCAGCAGAATACGCGTATATATTGATAATCTGGGTTTTACGCTTGAAGAAGCCAATCACAAGAGTTTACGCAAGAAATGCTCTTCTTTTCAGCGTCAAGCCAATCACAAGAGTTTACGCAAGAAATGCTCTTCTTTTCAGCGTTTTCTCTTCTTTTTCATTCGAAAGGACTTCATCAGACGAAGGACCAAGGGGTTCCCTGAAAATCTCTGTCTTCACTGGAGATGACGTTTCTCCTTTGGCCATTGATAGTTCATTCGAAGTTTAGTTCAGGGATGGCCTGTTTGGCGGATATTTCTTGCCCTGACTCGAGAACCTTTCGAGAAGCCATTTTCGAAGATGATGTTCTGAATAGATGATTTATGAAGGAGAAATGACGGTTCAGAATTCTATGTGACTCCTCGTCAAAAACAACATAACAATTGGATCTTCAAGACAATTTAATGCTAAAAGAGTTTTTACGCATCTTCCTTTATGCGTAAAAGTTGGAACGTGAATGGAGGCATATTTGTCAGAGTCAGCGTAAAAAAAATTACTCAAGCGTGTTGAAGCAGCATATTATCAGACTTCCTCACAGCAATATGACAAATCAATAGTGCGTAAAAGAAGACAAGTTTATTAATCATGATTACATATGATGGAAATCTATTTTATAAAGGATTTTTCATTAATATTCAAGATCATGATTACATATGATGGGAATCTATTACGCTAGGTTCTCGTCTGATGGAGATCTCCATTGCTTCTTCTATAGCACTTCTTCGGTCGGGAGGCCAAGAAAATGGTTAATGGAGGGAGGATACAGAACTGGGCATGTTTAAATTATTCAAGCCCACCCCCCATACGTCATCGGAAGCCATGCTTAGATTTGTGTTAGGGATTCAGACCCAACACAATACTGGAAGACACGGCCAAGCTGCCCACCTGGGTCCAGCTTCATAATAGGGGAAAATACAGCTAGCAAGCTGTGTAGTCTAAAGCGACCCTTCCTCTCTCTTTGACGAATCGCCATATAAAATTGCTGATTATCTCGAGCAAAGGAAGCTATGATATCTTTCCATGGTCCATCATTGCAGAGAATATTTGCTCGAAGGCGTCTCTTTTTATGGCTCCTTACATGCTGGAAGAGCATAATCTTCTTCTTTCTCAGTTCAGCCCAATAAATCTCAGCAGCCATCTTTATGGAGAAGGGAGTATGGAAAAACAAGTTCATTTGCTTGCCCTTATATAGGCAGAAGAGAACATACAAATCCCAACAACTCCTTAAATATTGCCAAAAAATCAGCCTCGAAGAACGAGTCAAATTTGACCATTTCATGCTTCATTCAAAGTATTTCAAATTATGAGGAATTTGAAAACTTTGAAGGGGGTCTTGTAGAAGCATGAAATACGCTGGGGAATTGTACGCGTATTATACAGTCAAAACCCCCAACATACATGAAGTCCGCATAAAACAGGGCTTCAGAGCTGTTTGGCGTAAAGTAAGAGCGTCAGAGCTGTCCGCGTAAAGGAGTGCTTCAAGGCTATTTCGGCGTAAAAGTTTTCTTTACCCTCCTGCGTAAAGTTTAAAATACGTTTGTTTTTAATGCAGCGTAAAGTTGTACGAGGAACTTGTCACGCCCCAGTCCCAAAAATACGTAGGACTAGGACACGTAAGCATGCCAGCCGTATGGATATGGCAACTCCAATATATGGAAACCAAATCCATACGTACGCTGTATTAGGAATATCAAATCCACAAGTGGTATAACATAAGTCACAAGTCATAGGGTACAACCTAAATCTCATCCACAAAAATCAAATATAAATAATTACCAATATCTATGAAGCTAGATCTCAATAAGAAGTATCTAAGGATAATAGTTGGAGGGAAACAAATTCACTACCAACTCGAATATTAGAGCAAATACATTATGAATACAATACAATAAACACTATATAAGAATACCAGCTATCAACCACGGCTCGAAGAGAAGACATCCTCGAAAATATATGTAACCATCCGAATCTGCGCTCCTGCGAATACTCAAGAACAGATACACCTGGCAGGGGACCAGGTTCTCAGAGGGACATAACAAGATACTTAAACACATGCCAATAAAGTATTGAAATAAATATTCGAAGGGGTCGCCTAACCGTCTAAGTGTATGCAGTTAAGAACAACTTTTCTAACGCGTGGGCTATCTGGCTAAAATGGGATTAGCATGGTTCTCTTGGAGATCCAGGGGCCTACAAAGGCACGTCGTCTTTCGAACGCCGGAGGCCCGCCTGATAATAATATAATATATAGTGGTCATCATGACCGCGCATCTCCGGCGGAGCGTACGGGTTACACAAGGAAAGTGCAACGGAGCCCACACGCCTTACTTGTTGTTCTCCCCACCCCATGCTCTAAGCATGTCACATCCATGACACGATAATACCTCTAATAACTGCCAAGTCTACTAGCATGCAAAGTTTCTAACAACAGTTATTCCTAACGCACGGCCCACACATACAGGAGGCCAAACCCTGCACGCCAGTCCGTGGTCTATATGAGACTCACAACTCGTGTATCAACTGTGTCACGGCCAATGAACCTAATGATGCTACATGATAAAAGGGGTAGTCTCATAAACAAGGTCAATGCAAATACATAAATAAAAATATATCGCGACTTCACCATCGTGCGCATTTTATATAACAGTTAAAATATATGAACTAAAGACAGAAAATAAAGATGCATGCAATCATATGGAATATGAATAATTGTACAATGACAAGGTATACTTGCCTGGCAAGAAAGATGCAATGTACCAATAACCTGCTCCAGAAGTCGCACAGAACAAATTCAATATCCTATGTACATATAATATAATGAAATAAAATAAAATCATTAGTCACTACACTAGTGCACACACAACAATATTTACACGGGACTCAGGGGGTATACTAGGGGTAACACTAGTTATCTAATACGATCAATTATGCGTTAGATTACGCAGGGTCACATCTTCAAGTGTTGTACACAATCAGACAGTCGATTGACATGTGTCTATGCCAGTACGTTAAGGTACGCAAGGCAGGAAATTCATAAGTTCTTAGGGTCAACATGGTCAAGGTAAGTACGGGACAGTCCACGGTGTCCTAGGGTCGTACAGTCTAAATATATATAGTCATAATTATAAATTAGCATAGTATTTAATTACTTATAAATTATGTACATACCATATATTTATATATTCTATATATAACACCCAAATATACATACCAATTGAATACATGTACTAAATATCTATATAAATATATATACCAATGAATAATATATGTATACGCGTACATATACGTACACGCATTTGGGTTCACCGACTCAGGGCCTAATGCCAACTAACAGTCAATAAGTAATACTAATATCCTACTGGCACACACACAAACTCACATAACAAGGAAAAGACGGGACAGGTTCATACCTTGGAGTACGTGCACGGTACGATGGTGAGACTAACGACGATGCGATGATGGTGGCAACTATAACGATGAAGATGGTGAGGATGACAATGATGATGATTATTACGACTACAGCGATGATGATGATGATGGATTGATGGTGAGATGAGGATGATGTGATGATGCTGATGATGACGAGGACGATGGTGTTGACGAGGACGATGACAGGGATGGAGATGTGAGCGATGGTGATGACGACGATGGGATGATGATGATGGTAACAGATGACGAAGATGGTGATGATGGTAATGAAGATGATAAGACAATGATTAGGGTTTTATGTGTTGAGGATGGATGATGATGATGCCAAGAACGATGATGGTGACGACTAGGATGAGGATGACGACGGTGGGATGATGATGATAGGGATGGTGAAGGCGTACATAAGATGATGATGGAAGCGATGACGATGATTATGTCGATGCTCAAGGTGAAGATGATGGTGATGATCATGATGTTCATGGTGATTGGTGAAGTTGTGGCTGCTGTCGACTGACCGGAGGCCGGCCAAGGGGAGTGGTGTTAATGGAAGGAGCTGCTCCAGCCAGGGGGCTGAGCAGGGAAGGTGGGACTGGGACAGGAAGGAGGGACAGGTGGTCGAGGTGGTGACCGGGTGGTGGTGTTGGTAATGGCTTGGGTGTTAATGGTAGTGGTGGTGTTGGTAATGGCGGATGGCCGGAGGCACATGAAGGAGTTCAGGGAGAGGGGAGATGTCGTCGGGGCTCTACGGGGATGATCGGGGAGGTCGTGGTCGGGATACAGGTGGCTCTGACGAGGCGGTTCAGTAGGGGCAGCGGCTTGGAAAGGCCAGCGGGTCGGGGGATCAGTCCGGCGGCTCCGGGCTGCTGCTCAGGCGATGAAGAAGGCAGTCGGAGAAGAGAGGGAGAGGTCAGGGAGATGATGATGACTTTAATGGCGGTGGTGGTGATGAGGATCCGGCGAGAGAAGTTGATGGCAGAGGTGGGGCAGCATGGGGACGTCGACGAGGGAGAGGGAAGACTCGGGATCCGGCTGGAGGGGTGTCGACGATGTATTACGGTGGGACGGTGATGGCTTGGTGCCGGCGGGGAGATCAGTCCGGCGGCTCCGGTGAGGTTCAGTCGATCGGTTGGCGAGGAAGGAGATCTGGTCGAGGCTGTTGAGCCGACGGCGGGTCAAGCGTTCGTGCAGGTCGACGGGGAGATGCCGTGTGGAGGCGGGGGTATTGGCAGGTGGTCGAGGTGTCTCCGGCGGGCGGATCTCGACAGGGACGGGGATGAGGGATGAAGGAGGAGGGATGGTGGTAATGTCGGCTGTGGGTTTTCTTTTTGTGGTTTTAGGAATAGGAAAAATAGGGAAGAGGAATAATATATATATTTATGTGAGTATGGTGTTGGGTTGACCTAGAATAGGTTTGACTGGTCAACCCCTCTTGGGTTGGACCTTGGTCTACAATCCTTGGAGTGGGTCTTGGGCTTACATGAGGATGTTTGAGCTATAATTGCAGGGTTTAAAATACAGGGATGTGGTTTAAAATAGATAGGGGCGATGTGCGCGTTGTACATTCAAAAATTACGAAAAATTCATGTGAAGGGGAAAACTGAGTTTCTTCACAAATTATCCAATGGTGGGGGCACCTTAATATGTTTTTGCATAAAAGTCTCCGACAATTGAAAAAATTGCACAAAGACGATAATTGAATTTTAATTAATAAAATCGAATGCACACAATGTTCTAGAATTAATTAGGAGTACATGGGATTAAATTTAGGTGGCCACAATTGTCAGGGGCGTAGAGGGGACAGTGTAAAATATTAATTAAATTCGGTTTGCCCAAAACGGTCAAGATGGTGTCCCCAATTTTGATTGGGACGCACAAGGGTACAAAATTGGAATTTATATCGAATTAAGAAATAACGTCCGCGACGTTTATTGTGCGGCTAAAACATAGCATCAGAGAGCAATATTATAAGTTGTACAAGGGTCAGAATAGTAGGCGGACATGTCTAGGATGAGGTTGTGAAGTTTGTGGATAGGAAGCGGCTAGTGAGGTACTCTAATTATCGAAATAACGGTGAGGTGCGCTACACGATATAAATTATTGCATAATTAAATAATATCGTGTTCTAACTCTAATTGGGTTCAACTAGCCCTAATTTCACTATCTAAGCCAAGTAGCCCTAATTTTGGGTGAGGGGGTTTACAATCTACCCAACTTAAAATAATTTTGTCCTCGAAATTAAACTAGGGTAGGGTTTCTCTCTCTAACCTCACTTGATTACAGTCTAAAGAATTCTTCTTAAGTTAACATTGCATTTTCTACCCAACTTAGAATTTATCCATCTATCATTTAAGGCTATACATCTAAGAAGGCTATGTCCCAAATTATTTAGTCATGTTATTGAATCCTTAAAGTCTTTAACACCAAATATATCATCTATGATATTCCCTCAATTACAAAAGAATAATCCTTAAGTATGTGATCGGCCTATGGGGTATATCTAGTACTCTCCGTGTATGAAACTTATACCAAGCACGAGGTTTCGTCTTTCCAAAATAAGGGAAGACGGAGATCAATAATAAAGGGTTCAAGGGTGAGGTAATAGAATAGAAGTATCGGGATCAAGGCGTTTAAAGAAGTCAAATGGGAATTGTCAAAGCAGTTATGGATTAAAATCCTATTTTGGTAATTCTTCGTTCGCATGCTCGTATTAGTACAGTCATGTAACCGATACGATATGTCAGACATGTCTACGATAAGTATATTCGTCTACTAATCACTACATATCTCAATCCACGTACGGTAGTATTACGAAGGCGAATCAAGCGCACTAAGGCTAGCTAGACCTTAATACACTGATTCTGAAATATATTAGTGTGTATACCCAATAATACATATGTCATAAACAAGCTCGATAAAGAATAAGCTTGCAAAAACTAGGCTATAATAGCAGCATTCGAGGTAGCACAGAAAATATAACGCTGGATTATGATGAGAGAAGTTACAAAATAATTCAAGTTTGCAAAAACAAAAACAACATAAGCAATAATAACAAAAGGCTCTACAATCTCTACAGTTATCATACAACCTCCTTGTCTAAGTCGCTAGTCGACCAAATAGGGATAGGGCCTTCCATTTCTATAGTCTAAATGTTATCTTCTTATGCAAGTCTAAAGTCGGTGTCATTTGGTTATACTTCACCAATGGGTTAAGAGGACTATGTGATACTAGGTTGTGAGACATACTACCCAACTTAAAAGAATTAAACTAGTATTGTGACAGTCTTAAGAGGATCCTACAAAAATAACCTTGCACATGTACATAGAACAGAAACTCTTATTAGGGTATATGAGGAAAGATTTTGGTACTTATTAGTGTCTCCTATTACATTATATCGGTAAGGGTCACCTTAAGTCTTAATCATAGTGCTCATAGAACATGTGTCAATCGTAGGGATAGAAGAGTTACTAGCCGTTAAGGGAAAGGGATCTAACTTATATCGAGGTAGAGGTACAAATTACGTGGTCTACAACTAGGGGTAATCATCACAATCTAATTGAACAACTCAACTATCAGGTTCTAGCTATAAGGTACACAATTCAAAATTCAAGATTACAACTATGACTATAGCAAACTATATATCCTATCGTAGAGTATAATCACTTGGTCTATGATCAGAGGTGCAGGTGGCACGAGTTTTTAAAAGATAAAAAAGAGAAAACATGATTAGTCGTCGCACAAATAGCGAGTGCTAGGGTTTCAGAGGAACAAATATATGAAATTAAATGGAGGACTCTAGATAGCATCATGGTTTCCTAAGGGAAAAGTGTATGCTAGTCTCTGTGTTTGAGGTATGATTAGGAAAATATTCTATGCATTGCTCTTGGCTTTTTAAGGTACTGTCTACTTATCTCAAGACAAGAATCTAAATTTATAGTTCTCCAATACTTATCTAACTGTGAAGGTTAGGTTCATTCCTAATATTCAATTTTGGTTTTCTATTGGTTCCTCAATGCTAGGGGCAAACATTATGGTAAACTTCTAACTAGCTCTAGTAGTGTCTATACTACTCTCAAGTCTTCATAATACATCAGGGGTAATGGTATACTAATCTAAAGATAAGGAATTCTAGGGTTCACCAGACATTCTAATCTTAGTGGTGTGTCTATATTCTCGTTGTATTCGTAATAGGTGTGCAACCCTAATTATTATCCTAATAACAGGGGTTCCTACATCCTAGCAGAAGGCTATACTCAAAGAACTATTAGGGAAGTACATGAATCAAGCAGGATACAATTGTTCGAATAGAACAGATAGGAGGAAGATGAATCATAGTCAATTGTGGATGAGATCCTATACTCTAGTCCTAGGTGCAGGCTTGTTTGGTACAGTGATGTAACCGAGACAATATGCTCTCGACCTGCATGGGCCACCACTAAAATATATCATGCCCCAGTCCCAAAAATACGTAGGACTAGGACACGTAAGCATGCCAGCCGTATGGATATGGCTACTCCAATATATGGAAACTAAATCCATACGTACACTATATTAGGAATATCAAATCCACAAGTGGTATAACATAAGTCACAAGTCACAGGGTATAATCTAAATCTCATCCACAAAAATCAAATATAAATAATTACCAGTATCTATGAAGCTAGATCTCAATAAGAAGTATCTAAGGATGATAGTTGGATGGAAACAAATCCACTACCAACTCGAATATAAGAGCAAATACATTATGAATACAGCACAATAAACACTATATAAGAATACCAGCTATCAACCATGGCTCGAAGAGAAGACATCCTCGAAAACATATATAACCATCCGAATCTGCGCTCCTGCGAATACTCAAGAACAGATACACCTGGCAGGGGACCAGGTCCTCAGAGGGACATAACAAGATACTTAAACACATGCCAATAAAGTACTGAAATAAATATCCAAAGGGGTCGCCTAACCGTCTAAGTGTATGCAATTAAGAACAACTTTCCCAACGCGTGGGCTATCTGGCTAAAATGGGGTTGGCATGGTTCTCTTGGAGATCCACGGGGCCTACAAAGGCACGTCATCTTTCGAACGCCGGAGGCCCGCCTGATAATAATATAATATATAGTGGTCATCATGACCGCGCATCTCCGGCGGAGCGTACGGGTTACACAAGGAAAGTGCAACGGAGCCCACACGCCTTACTTGTTGTTCTCTCCACCCCATGCTCTAAGCATGTCACATCCATGACACGATAATACCTCTAATAACTGCCAAGTCTACTAGCATGCAAAGTTTCTAACAACAGTTATTCCTAACGCACGGCCCACACATACAGGAGGCCAAACCCTGCACGCCAGTCCGTGATCTATATGAGACTCACAACTCGTGTATCAACTGTGTCACGGCCAATGAACCTAATGATGCTACATGATAAAAGGGGTAGTCTCATAAACAAGGTCAATACAAATACATAAATAAAAACATATCGCGACATCACCATCGCGCGCATTTTATATAACAGTTAAAATATATGAACTAAAGACAGAAAATAAAGATGCATGCAATCATATGGAATATGAATAATAGTACAATGGCAAGGTATACTTGCCTGGCAAGAAAGATGCAATATACCAATAACCTGCTCCAGAAGTCGCACAGAACAAATCCAATATCCTATTTACATATAATATAATGAAATAAAATAAAATCATTAGTCACTACACTAGTGCACACACAACAATATTTACACGGGACTCAGGGGGTATACTAGGGCTAACACTAGTTATCTAACACGATCAATTATGCGTTAGATTACGCAGGGTCACATCTTCAAGTGTTGTACACAATCAGACAGTCGATTGACATGTGTCTAAGCCAGTACGTTAAGGTACGCAAGGCAGGAAATTCATAAGTTCTTAGGGTCAACATGGTCAAGGTAAGTACGGGACAGTCCACGGTGTCCTAGGGTCGTACAGTCTAAATATATATAGTCATAATTATAAATTAGCATAGTATTTAATTACTTATAATTTATGTACATACCATATATTTATATATTCTATATATAACACCCAAATATACATACCAATTGAATACATGTACTAAATATCTATATAAATATATATACCAATAAATAATATACGTATACGCGTACATATACGTACACGCATTTGGGTTCACCGACTCAGGGCCTAATGCCAACTAACAGTCAATAAGTAATACTAATATCCTACTGGCACACACACAAACTCACATAACAAGGAAAAGACGGGACAGGTTCATACCTTGGAGTACGTGCACGGTACGACGGTGAGAGTAACGACGATGCGATGATGGTGGCAACTATAACGATGAAGATGGTGAGGACGACAATGATGATGATTATTACGACTACAGCGATGATGATGATGGATTGATGGTGAGATGAGGATGATGTGATGCTGCTGATGATGACGAGGACGATGGTGTTGACGAGGACGATGACAGGGATGGAGATGTGAGCGATGGTGATGACGACGATGGGATGATAATGATGGTTACAGATGACGAAGATGGTGATGATGGTAATGAAGATGACGAGGCAATGATTAGGGTTTTATGTGTTGAGGATGGATGATGATGATGATGATGCCAAGAACGATGATGGTGACAACTAGGATGAGGATGACGACGGTGGGATAATGATGATAGGGATGGTGAAGGCGTACATAAGATGATGATGGAAGCGATGACGATGATTATGTCGATGCTCAAGGTGAAGATGATGGTGATGATCATGATGTTCATGGTGATTGGTGAAGTTGTGGCTGCTGTCGACTGACCGGAGGCCGGCCAAGGGGAGTGGTATTAATGGGAGGAGCTGCTCCGGCCAGGGGGCTGAGCAGGAAAGGTGGGACTGGGATAGGAAGGAGGGACAGGTGGTCGAGGTGGTGACCGGGTGGTGGTGTTGGTAATGGCCTGGGTGTTAATGGTGGTGGTGGTGTTGGCAATGGCGGATGGCCGGAGGCACAGGGAGGAGTTCAGGGAGAGGGGAGATATCATCGGGGCTCTGCGGGGATGACCGGGTAGGTCGTGGTCGGGATACAGGTGGCTCTGACGAGGCGGTTCAGTAGGGGCAGCGGCTTGGGAAGGCCAGCTGGTCGGGGGATCAGTCCGGCGGCTCCGGGCTGCTACTCAGGCGATGAAGAAGGCAGTCGGAGAAGAGAGGGAGAGGTCGGGGTGATGATGATGACTTTAATGGCGGTGGTGGTGATGAGGATCCGGCGAGAGAAGTTGACGGCAGAGGTGGGGCAACATGGGGACGTCGACAAGGGAGAGGGAAGACTCGGGATCCGGCTGGAGGGGTGTCGACGATGTATTGCGGTGGGACGGTGATGGCTTGGCGCAGTCGGGGAGATTAGTCCGGTGGCTCCGGTGAGGTTCAGTCGATCGGTTGGCGAGAAAGGAGATCCGGTCGAGGCTGTTGAGCCGACGGCGGGTCAAGCGTTCGTGCAGGCCGGCAGGGAGATGCCGTGTAGAGGCGGGGGTATTGGCAGGTGGTCGAGGTGTCTCTGGCGGGCGGATCTCGACAGGGACAGGGATGAGGGATGAAGGAGGAGGGATGGTGGTAATGTCGGCTGTGGGTTTTCTTTTTGTGGTTTTAGGAATAGGAAAAATAGGGAAGAGGAATAATATATATATTTATGTGAGTATGGTATTGGGTTGACCTAGAATAGGTTTTACTGGTCAACCCCTCTTGGGTTGGGCCTTGGTCTACAATCCTTGGAGTGGGTCTTGGGATTACATGAGGATGTTTGAGTTATAATTGCAGGATTTAAAATACAGGGATGTGGTTTAAAATAAATGGGGGCGATGTGCGCGTTGTACATCCGAAAATTACAGAAAAATTCATGTGAAGGGGAAAACTGAGTTTCTTCACGAATTGTCCAATGGTGGGGGCACCTTAATATGTTTTTGCATAAAAGTCTCCGACAATTGGAAAAATTGCACAAAGGCGGAAATTGAATTTTAATTAATAAAACTGAATGCGCACGATGTTCTAGAATTAATTAGGAGTACATGGGATTAACTTTAGGCGGCCACAATTGTCAAGGGCGTAGAGGGGACAGTTTAGAATATTAATAAAATTTGGTTTGCACAAAATGGTCAAGATGGTGTCCCCAATTTCGATTGGGACGCACAAGGGTACAAATTTAGAATTTATATCGTATTAAGAAATAACGTCCGCGACGTTTATTGTGCGGCTAAAACATAGCATCAGAGAGCAATATTATAAGTTGTACAAGGGTCAGAATAATAGGCGGACATGTCTAGGATGAGGTTGTGAAGTTTGTGGATAGGAAGCGGCTAGTGAGGTACTCCAATTATCGAAGCAACGGTGAGGTGCGCTACACGATATAAATTATTGCTTAATTAAATAATGCCGTGTTCTAACTCTAATTGGGTTCAACTAGCCCTAATTTTACTATCTAAGCCAAGTAGCCCTAATTTTGGGTGAGAGGGTTTACAAAACTCTTCGTATTCCTTGGATGAATTTGTCAGACAAAACAGTGAACCTGACTCTTGACAAAAAGTACTGCACGACAATCGAGAGGACGTTTGTGATGATAATTTTGCACAGAGATCCAGGATGTCGTTTAGTGATATATTCTTGATACAAGTCATTTTTTACGCATTCAAAGAATACGCTGCCTATTCTACATGGGCAGAAATGTGTCTTTACGCTCAAGACGAGACGAAATCAGATGCCACATCAAAAGCTGCTTCTCGTACAGAGCTCGAGGTATATCTCTGCATTTAATGCACGAGATGGGGGCAGATCTCTGCATTTAATGCACGATATTTTGTTCTATTTTTAAATGACTGGGAAAGCTAAAATAGTGACTAATACGCTCACATCACCATCCTTGCATTTTACGCCAACCAGGCTATTTTTAACTATAGGAGTACGTCGTATGCTATCTCCTCGAAATACGCCAACTCGGCTATATTTGCAAAGGTACGTGATAAGGCTATTTAGCCCATAATACGCTCAAGACCTCAGTCATGATGGTTAATCGGCTCTTTTATGCTGGTTGTCTGTTATTCATAAATCCTCAAAGTTTTACGCAGAGCTTGGCTTTTATGCCAACAAGACAATTATTTGGCTTTTACGCCAACCATCTTTACGCAAGGCACAGTTACCTACGTGGTTTGCATGCCGAGATATTCGAGAAGCAGTTATACGCGTTACCTTATAATGGGACACGTGTCATACGCAGATTTAGAAGGTCATTCGAACGTGGATAGCAGTTATTATAACCGCTACGTAAAAGATGCAACTTTCTTCACAGTTTGGCTTCTACGCCAACTGGACAGTTATTGTGACTGATCTCTACAAATAGAGACCCCTGGTCACAGGGTATCTGGATCGATCAAGGATCAAGAGATCAGAGACAGAGAGTACAGACAGAGAGTGTTGATTGACAACTTTGGCAATGAGAATTCAATCCCACTTGCAACTTTTGAAGCTTCCTCTTCTTCTATAGCACTTCTTCATCACCGTGTGGTCCAAGGGACAAAGTGATCGACCGCAGATCAGACTCCTATAGCAATTATTTCCCAGAATTATTTTTATTATACTTAACATCCTCGTATAGGATTAATTGTACTCTTTTTTCTTGTTTGTAAGCAAAAAAAGAAAGGTTTCGTATAAACCCTCTTCTTCTCTCATTTTTTGTTTATTCAAACAATTCTTGTCTATTCTAGTAGCAAGGAGGAACATTAAAAATATCTTCGAAAGGTCTTGCACATTCTAAGGGAGTACCAGCTATACGCGAAACTCAGCAAGTATGAGTTTTGGTTGGATCATGTATCGTTCTTGGGTCACATCATCTCTGGAGCAGGAGTAGCAGTAGACCCAAAAAAGGTTGAGGCCGTAGAGAGTTGGCCAGTTCCTAAGGCAGTAGCAGAGGTGCGTAGTTTCCTGGGCTTGGCATGATATTACAGAAAGCTTAAGGTAGACATTGCATGGATTTCAGCACCACTGACTCGTTTAACACACATGGAGGATAAGTTTGACTAGTCAGCGGAGTGCCAGACTGTATTTGATGAATTGAAGAAGAGATTGATTTCAGCACCAATTCTCATGCTCCCAATATATTCCGGAGGGTCTACAGTATATAGTGACGCATTCGGCAAAGGACTATGGTGTGTATTGATGCAACATGGAAGGGTAATAACTTATGCATCTCGGTAGCTTTGAGATCAGGAGAAGAACTATCCAACCCACAAGTTGCAATTGGCAGCAGTAGTATTTGTGCTTAAAATATGGAGGCACTACTTATATGATAATCGGGTAGAGATATTTATGGACCATAAAAGTCTGAAGTATGTATTCACTCAGAATGACTTGAATATGAGGCAGAGAAGGTGGCTATAATTGATAATAGACTATGATGTGGAACTTCAGTATCATCCGGGTAAGGCTAATGTAGTACCAGACACACTTAACAAGAGATACAGCGCATTCATGTTGAGATCGCAGCGACATATATTAGAGAATCTTTAAGAAATGGGTATTGAGGTAATACTTTCGCAGGACACATGAATTTTGGCTAGCTTGCAAGTATAATCTATTTTGGTAGAGAGAATCAAGGTGGCTCAGACAGATGACCCAAAGATTCAAAAGCTACGGGCATAATATGAGTCTGGTCTCAGAAAGGAGTTGATGATTCATGAAGATGAGACCCTTATATTTGGAAATCGTCTCTGTATACTAAGTGGAGATATTCATCAAGAAGTTATAATCGAGGCACACAGTTCGTAGTATTCAATACATACATGAGATACCAAGATGTATTAAGACATCAAACAACATTTCTGGTGGAATTGGATGAAGGGGAAGATAGCACGATTCATTTCTCGGTGTATGATTTGTCAACAAGTGAAGGCCTAACAGCAAAGACCGATATGATTATTACAACCGCTTCTAGAGTGGAAGTAAGAGCATATCACAATGGACTTTGTGACTAGTTTACCTAGATCCTCGACTGATCGTGATGCGGTTTGGGTGATAGTGGATCGTCTCACAAAAGTAGCTCACTTTCTTCCTTTTTGAGTAGGACAATCTACAGAAAAGTTGGCTAAAATATATATGTGATAGATAGTGAGACAACACGGTGTCCCAATAAGTATCGTGTCAGATCGAGACACTCGGTTCACTTTATATTTCTAGAAAAGTTTGTATCAATGTTTGGGCACCAAGTTGAGATTTAGTACGACATATCACCCTCAGACAGACGGACAATCAGAAAGAACCATCCAGATATTGGAAGATATGCTACGAGCTTGTACCTTGAACTTTGGTGGGTCTTGGAAAGATCACCTTCATCTTGTCGAGTTCTCATACAACAACAGTTATCAGGCCAGTATCCAAATGACACCATTCGAAGCGTTATACGGGAGAAAGTATATGTCACCATTAGCATGGGATGATATAGGTGAGCAAAAGATGTTAGGCCCTGAAATGATCACGCAGACAATAGAGGTTGTCAAGAAGATTAGAGAGCGACTTCGGGTAGCACAAAATAGGCATTGGCATTGGGCAGATCAGTATCATAGGCCTTTAGAGTTTTATGTCGGCGACTACGTGTTCTTGCAGATTTTGCCGACCCGTGGAGTCATTAGATTCGTGGTTTGCGGGAAGCTTAGTCCGTGATACGTAGGTCCGTTCAATATTATCTAGCGGGTAGGCGATGTTGCTTATCATCTTGCCCTTCCGCCTTTACTACGAGAGGTACACAATGTATTTTATGTGTCTCAGTTGCGTAGGTATGTTCCAAATCTGAGTCATATTCTTGATCACTCTGCATTAGTCGATGGTACCGACTTATCTTACGAGGAGCAACCCGTATCCATATTGGATCGAAGGAAGAAGGTTCTCAAGAACTGGACTATTTCTCTTGTCCAGGTTGCCTGGGGCCATCACTCTCTAGAAGAATCAATGTGGGAGCGTGAGGACGATATTCGATCCTGGTACCCACACCTATTTGATTCAAAAGGTATATTCTTTCTTATACCTTCATATCTCAAATTATGTGATCAAGTAATCACCTGTGTATTGTGATAGTATTTCTTGCATGTGTAGTTGCTAGTAGATTTGTATCGTGCTTGTCCTGACTTCTCTAGCTATTACTTGGATTCGAATTTTGAGGACATAATTTTTCTAAGTCGGATAGAGATGTCACTCCCCATTCCCGATATACGTATTTGGAACATATTAGTTTTTCTTCTTATATTACTTATTACTTGCATGGTAATTATGTTGCATGTCAATAAGACTAGACCCATTCGTTAGTTCAATTAGACTTATGGTTTAATTGTTGGGATTGGTTTGGTTATGAGTGAACCCATGGTCTAAACCTCAACCCGAGCATATATAAGTTAACTTATTTCTCTCTCCTCCCTTATTCTCTTATTTTTTTCTCCTTTTTTTATTTAGGCAAGTACACCTTACACTACATGGAAAAACCTCTTGATTTTGATTCTTATTCTTTCTTTGCATTTTATTAGTCTAATATGTGTACAATATGATTCTAAATACTTTTAATACTTGGAGTTTTTAATTTTTATGGATAGAATTGAGTAGATCTACATTTCTTACTTAGGGTTTTTATGGATTTCATGAATTTTATTAGTCTTGCTACATTATAGAGCTTTCAATTTCTAGCGTTTTGGCTTTTGGTTCACTCGATTTGGACTTAAAATGGGAATTTTATGGATAAAATAATTTTTTTAGTTTTTGGAGCTTTCGCCATGGCCGAACCTGCTGTTTGGAGAAGACAAAATTTTCATGCGGCCAGCGAGTTATGCGGCCGAGAGTGCTATGCGGCCTGAGAGGGCTATTTGGCCTGAGCTTTTGCCGCATACTGACCATCATGCATCCATCTTATTGGATGCATGACTGCCATTACACAAGTATTCTGGAGCTAATCCTTGAACTCCTTATATTTTTACTCGCTGAAAGAATTAGAAATTCGCTAAGTCCAAAAGAGAAATATGCGGCCGAGTGTCATATGCGGCAAGCAGAGTATGTAGCCACTTTCCTTCAGACACATGACACTGATTGTTTGGCACATCTTTTTATGGTTTTGTCTTTTCTCTCTGACACTTTTTATGGCTTGTCACAACCAGCACTTCAATTACTTTTCCCTGACACACATCACTTTGGCACTTGTTCCAAGATAGTGGACTTTTATCCAGAGCATGCGGCCTGGAGCCATATGCTGCCTGGGGTAGCATGCAGCCTGGAGCCATATGTGGTATGGTTAGTATGCGGCGTGGGGCAGTATATGGCTGACAGTCTATGCGACAAATGTCTCATGCGCCAAGTTGTTCATACGGCCTAGCCATTTTATTTAGAATATTTCTTTGTTCTAAGTGGTTGGTCTTGACAATTGCTTGTGATCAAGATCCTAAGAAAGAATGGACTTAGTAACCCGACCATGTGCTAGATACGACTATTTGCTAGGATTGACTATGTCATAAGCAACTAACCAGGTATGTGCATAACATGAGCTATGTGTCCCAATGTGATAAGGCTCATACGATCAACTGTAAGTTTGGTAATTCGACCCAATTTTTTGTATTCGTGCTGATACAATTACTATGTGCTATGTGTACATGTGTTATAAGGTGTACTGAGGTACGACCATATTATAATGTGCATTGAGGTACGACATAACTTGCTACGTGCTATGCGATTACATATTTTGGGTTATGGATCGAGAATGCCTCCTATACTACGCGATATATGATATTATTTTCCTAGCACGAGCATGGTATGTGAGTCAACTACAAAAGCCTAGCTAGGACTTGTTGTGTGTTGCATCACACTTGGGTGAATCCAATTTGAGCTATCAAGTAACAAAGTAAATTTGTATGGCGTAGACCGTACTACCGTAAGACATATAGAAGGATTGATCATGTGACAACGGCATAGGATTCCTAATATAATAATAGGGTTAATTTAGGCAACTAAAATTGGTAGAGCATTGGGAGGGATAAAAATTTGATATCGTGCACATTAGCCACCTCATACAACTGTCATGACATGCAAGGCTGACCCCCATGGATATTGGTTACGTTCGCACTAGTGGACGACAATATACGAATACTTATATTATATAATGCGTTCTATGTGATCTAGCACGGCGGCCTTACGAGGGACCGGTGCATAATATACAAGTGTTATGTGATTTCTATGGCTCGGTTATCCCCGTTAAACAGCTCACGATCTGATAATTTCTTATATGCATCTAATTTGAGATAACTCAGACTCCATAGTAGCAAGCCGTACAATTAATTGGCCATTACATGACTGGACTTAATTGTGATTGTATTATTCTGTTAGTAGTCTAGCATCATAGATTATCATAGTGTGATGGTTCAACCCTTGTCCTTGTTTGATTGTAGGATTTGGCTATTATGCTAAGATAAACTATGGACCAAAACCATGACACATAACCTATATTATACCTATCTATTGCTTTGGGTTTTGTTTCTCCATTTCGTGCTTACTTTGTGTACTTGCTATTTGCAGTATAACCCCACTGGTTTTTTATGGCCAGGTTTTGAGCCAGTTCTAGAGGATCAAGCTTATTTTTCTTTTTCTGATGGCGCACACCAGGCGAATGGTTGCTAAAAGGAACGAGTGGGTTTCTTCTTTCCTACTCGTTATTATATATTTTACTCTTTTGAGCGTTTAGCCACTGGCATATGTTAGTCGGCAAGTCTAAACATTTAGTTTTCTTTACATGATTATAATTAATCAGACTGCAGCTGATCATGGTCATGTACTTTTGCTACTCTACTAATTTTTTATTTTGTACAGCTGGTGTCCAGAATATTATGGCAGGACGTTTAGGACCCCTAACTTCCTTGTCATATATGTTCTATGTTTACTGTTATTAATTGACTGATTGCGATATTAGATATTCGTGTAACCCTTTGTGACTTTCTTGTAGTATGCATCCCCTTGTCTAGTTACAGTCGTGATTGCCGTATGACATATAGTACCTTGTACGGGGTAGTTGATCGTGTCCGTCTCTGTATTCCGGTATTGGGGCATGACATCTACCCACCTTTAAAAAAATTTGTCCTCGGAATTCGCTTGGCTAGTCGAGCTGATCACCAAGCAAAAAAACTAATAGACCATGCATAAGACTCATGATCTTATTAGAAAACTCATGATCCAGAAAATCTAATGAACTACCAAATCTCATAAACTACAGCTAACTGAATACCCAACATAATAAAATAGGCATGCATTAAAAGCAATAACAATATAAACAAAGGCGCAAGCAATCCACACAATCAAAAGAAAAGAGAAAAACTGGAGACGTACATATACATATGTCTTCCGAGTCAGTCAAAATAGGAACTCATCCTCGCTGGCCTATGCTGACTCCCAAAAATGGACAGGGATCAAGTCTCGAGATAAATCGGTACCAACGACTTAGTCAAGAACATGACACCTTCATAGTCAGGTCATATGACATACATCATGTATCACAAGATACGAAGGTAGAAGAGTGAGACGAAAGATCATCTCCACTAGCCGAATATACAAAACCAAAAAGATATGACTGAAAGAAACTCAAATCTCACCCTCAATTTGACCGCCCTTAGCCAACCCCTACTCTAACACGCCAAACTCTGCTTGCTCACATCTCGATGCTACTGTAACTTTGTCATGAGGGTGTTTATGCTGACCAAACTGACATTGTCTCTGGTGAAACACTTGTGCTTGTATCAACATCGGACGTTGGGCTAACGGTCGTACTGCTAAAGCTGGCTCTTGGTACGGAACTGCTCCTGGAGTTGGCAACTTTAGGAATTGTTGATATGGTCCTTCCTGCCTCTGCATATGTGGGCAAGTACCTATCATGTGGTCAGAACACCCACACCTCAAGCATCTTCCACTTGACATTCTACATACATCCTGAGTGTGACCTCTTTTGCCACAATAGGTACATCCTACTGGATTCTCCGGGGGTTGTTGATGTTGTCTCGGCTGTTGTTGCCAAGTTGTCATTGTCTTATCTGATGTCACTGGCCCTCGTGGTGCCAAATCATGAATACGAATGTGGGGTGCTGGTCCTCCACCTGCGTTATAGGCATGAGACCTCTTATGTCCTCCAGTCCTCGAAGCTAACCTCTAATGGTAAGCTCATGTCTCCTGGCTGCTATCAACACGGCATCAAATGTCTGGTAGTCATGTCCTTCAACTAGTTGCAGAATCTCGAGATGAAGCCCTTGCTGGAATCTCATAGCCCTTTCTTGCTCTGTCATCACCATAGCTGGAGCAAACTTGCTCAGCCTATAGAACTCTGCTGCATATCCATCCACTATTCTGCCGGATTGCCTGAGATCAATAAATCTCTGTTGCAGCTCGTACTGTGCCACTACTCTGAAGTATTTGGCCCTGAACCTGGTCCTAAAGTTGTCCCAAGAGATATGACACCTCAAGTCGACTTCCTCCATCGTCCGCCAGTCACGAGCAAGATCTTGTAATTATAATCAAACTTGATCAACCCGTTCCTCTACTGGAATCTTGGCTGTTGCCATGATTATCTCAATGTCTTGAAGCCAAGCATCTGCCATAATAGCATCCCTTGTGCCATAGAAATAGCTCGGTTTGAGTTGGCAAAATCTGTATGACATCCCATAATCTTTTTCTTTATTCTTCTCCACAGCCTTTTGCAGTCCTTGGTTTAACAGGACGTTCTGCTCTTGTTGTTTAAGCTATTGGTGCTGCTGCACTGCTATCTGATGCTATTGTGTAGCCATCATACCTCTGATAATTTTTAACAGTGCCAGGGTATCAAGTGCTTCTAGTGTTACTGGAATTAATGGGGGTACCAGGATTTCTGGTATATGTTGCCCACCCATTGGCTCTACTCGAAACTTATCTTGAGGAAGTACTGTCTCTTGTTGGCGTTCAATGGGATCTTTTTCTGCTAGTTGTTCTACCCCACTTGCTGCCCTAACAGGTTGGGAAGATATGCCCCTGAAGGAAAAGGATACTAAGACATCAAATAAAAGGACAGGAAAGAACAAGGAAGCAAATTATTGATAGTTCAAGGTCGGTGTCGAAGAAGACAAATTCAGAATATCAAAGAAAATAATTTTGATTGAGACTCTTAGAACAAGACACCCCACAAGTCTGAAAAGACTGACATGTATGGACCACCACTAAAATCTTGTCACGTCCCAGAACCAGAATATTGGAGAGAGGGAGAGTGACTCAGCCAACCATACCTTACGGAATACCGAAGTAACCCGCAATGTGCTAAGGTTGTCTAGAGACAAGGGGGTGCATACTACAATCAAGTCACCTAGGGTCAAGGATCTCTATGTCTTAATCATCAACCAAGAAATAGTAAGAATAAGCATGTTAGATAAAGCAGTTAGGTATCCATGACGCTCTATCAGAATGATCATAAAAATAGTTATAGAGGATGGTACACTAGTACATTGCCAAGAGTACATGACTGTAAGTCAGTCACGGTCTGAATAATATACAATCATGTAGAGGAACTATTGTCCAGATAAACCAGCTAGCAAGTATCGTCGGCTAAACGTCAAAAGGTAATACAAAATGATACCTATAGTGGGGGAGAAAAAATCCACTCAAGTTCCTCGGCGGACATCCTCCTGGTGTGTGCCATCGGTCAGATACATGGCAGGATCCTCGGGCTCTGCTACTAAATTTGGCCAAACAAAACCAGCGGGGGCAGGCCCCGAGAGCAAGTACCACAAAGGAGCACAAGTGAATGAATCAAAAACCAATAAAGTACATAAAATAAGAATACGTGCCACAACTGCAAGAGTATGACCTTTCATCGAAGCAGTATGATACATCTACAACCAAATAAGGACAAGAGGTGTCGCACTACTCCGAGATAGGGTATGACTCACCAATTATGAACACGATAAAGATACAATACATCAATATAATCCATAACACACATGCCACAATACAAGCTAGGATGTAGGTATAATATGCAGCTTCAGTACATGACCTATTGTGACACATTGGCGCAACCCTACAACCAAATAAGGATAATGGTTAAACCATCGTACCATAATAGTTCATATCCCTAGACTACCAGCACATACTCTTTTAAATCGGCCAATCAATCCTACGACTTATTATGTGGAATCTGAGTTATCTCAGCAGAATAATGCAATATTGGAATCCTCAGGTCGAGCCATCTTCTAGCAGGGGCTAGCCGAGCCATGAATCACCGCGTAGCACATAGTAGTATGCACCGGTCCCCCGGAAGGCCACCGTGCTAAGATCGCATAGAACACATAGTACAATATAATAATCAGATATTGCCATCCACTAATGTGGATTTAAAAAATATCCATGGGGGACATCCTTCACTCCCCATATGACTGAGGGTGGCTAGTTAAGCACGATCTCGGGATTTCGTCCCTCCTAATGCTCTACATATTTTAGTTGTCTAGTTAATCCTATGGTTATCTGGAATCACATGGCATGGTCACATGATCAATCCTCCTATATGTCATACCATGGTACGGTTCATGCTAGATACGGATCAACTTTGTTACTTGATAGCTTAAACTGGATTTAACCGAGCATGATGAAACAATCAATCAAGTCCTAGCCATACTTTGGTAGTTGACCCACATACCATGTCCGTGTTGGAGAAATAATATAATAATATCACATGTCGTAGTATATGAGGCATTCTCGATGGATAACCCAAAACATGTAATCTCATTGCACGCAGCAAGTTATGTTGCGCCTCAGTACATATAATAATACATATACACGTAGCACGTAGTAATTGTATCAACACGGATACAAGAAATTGGGTTGAATCACCAAACTTATTGTTGATCGTATGAACCTTATCACATTGGGACACTTGGTCAAAAATATAATCTCCTCAAATCAGGTACATAGACTATCAATCAATTGGAAGCCTAAATTATGTAATATCTTCGAACTAATGATTTTATCGCCGAACGTGAGTAAGATGGGAGTGTGAACCACTCTGGAGAAGATCCATAATCCTTAAACCAAACAAGGACCGGGATTACAGATCGTCTCCCAAGCAGAACTACGCCCCTCTCTCTATCCGACGAACCAAAGGATACGTTAATCTACTAATCTGAGTTTACTCTGGGTTGCCACATGGTCTACTACAACATATAATCATACTATGCACATAGTCAGTTCTAGAACATAGCCAGTTCTAAGTCCACTCTTCCTTAGAAAAACATAAGCAAGAAGCCACGATCAACCACATAGGGTACGATAAGAATTATTCCAAATAAAACAATTAAACCCAAGAAATCGTGGAACGTGTACATAGCTTACTAGGGTCGCACAGTGTCACGCCCCAGTCCCAAAATAAGTATGACCAGGTATACTTACACATGCTAGCTGTACGAACAAGTATAGGAACCCAATTTAATGGACCTAACCAATCGTAGTACGCTGTAAAATATAACTAAGACTCAATATCATAGGCAGGTAAAATCTAGTCTCATCCACAAAATATCACAGAATAGAAAACTGAATGAAATAGAATAAGTCACAGAATCCACTACAAAATAATATCTAGTGGAGAACAATCCACCAAAAAAGAGTACAAAAGAATACTGAAAATACAACTAAGCAATAATGAAATAGTCTCAAAACACTAAGCATCTATCATCAATGATTGAATGCTTAAAGAAACTCATGTGGCTCTACCACAAAGTCCTCGTTTGCAAAATCTGCAACTCTGTAATCCATCGGGTATAAGTATTCGTCGGGATCTGAAAAATATGCCAGGTCCTCAGAGGGACATAACAAGTGCACAAGAAATCGACATGCATGAAAGTAAAGCAGTAAACAATAAATAGGGTAACTAAACTATCTATGTGATGTGCACTCGAGACATCTCTAATGGAGCATGAGGAAAAGAAATAAAAGAACAGTCGTCCCACCAGGCGCTCCGTAGAACTCAGGGGGGTTACACAGTTGTACTATTTTTACAGTACAGTAAGAAACAGAAATCCCATGCGCTCACTAGCATATTCTTCCCTCCCAATGAACTATTCAAATCGTATACGCGGTGCAGACATATTGCAACAACTTTAATAAAAATCTAGAACTCAAACTAACGCCAACTACTAATACAAGACACGAACTCGCGTACCGATGGCCAGTCAACACGCCACTCCATGCACTCACTCACTCAGTGAACGTATTTGAAACAGTGTCAGGTCAGAAGATACCACGTATCTTCACAACATAATGGGTACGTCTACTACTCTAAGACGCGTGCACACAGCTAACAAAATAAAAAGAGCTAGGCATATATAAACTGCACAATACAAACAAGCAAAGTGTACTTGCCTTCCAAGCCAAGATGCGAGCACAACAAATCTGGTCCGGAGCTCACCACAAAAATGTCTCGAACACCTATCAATTAATTATTACACTAATTAGACTCTTACTATCAAGTTATAATTAGGTTATTAACTAGTTCATAATTCTACGTTGATTGCACATGCAAGTAACTAGCCCTCAAAATATTACTAGTCGTTAAACATTACAAAAAATACTTTTTAAAGATATTAATTATCAAAAATATTAATTCTAGAATTTTTATTAGAAAATAAGTTTTTTTAGTGATATGGTCATCTCCTATAATTTCTATGAGTCAAAAACCAAGTAAAAACCAAAACTAGGTCATAATAGTTTATCGACAATCAATAAAACCAATTTTTAATAAATGAATAATTCTGGAATAAATACTTAAAAATCAGAATTAAAATAATATAATATAATTTTAGATGTAGAAAACATAAATTTTTGGTCGGGGTTTAAGTCTAAAATTATTGGGGTCAAGTTTTGTCAAAACTAGGTTAACTTGTTACATAAAACACCTAGAATTCTAATTTTCTAAATAGAAATAAAATGTAGCGCCCCGTTCCTCCTATTCGAGGAGCGCGGCTAAGAAACACATGACGGTATCGTTCGATCGGGATAGATTGAATTAAGAACTCGTCCTCGTTATGGATTTATTTCTTCGAAATCGATTCCCATATTCAGTGGACCGTGCCCCCGGGATCGACTTAGCGGCAGAGTCAGGAGGGACCTCTCCGCTGCTATCTTTTAATTGCCTCGGTTTTCAATGTCGCTTGTTGCTTTCGTACTTTGAGTTGGTTTTGGATTTGCTTGGGTTTTCTTGAACGGTTTCGATGATTTCATTATTTTCGTTCATTGAATTGCACTTCAATTCCGAGATTTGGAAAGAGTGGAAGGAGTATTGATCGAGCTGTTCGTGATGCAGGTGAACGAGCAGTAGGCGGCTTGCGAGCGGAGTCGTGAAGCGCCTCTTTCCTTCTCCTTTCCTTCCAACCAAGTGAGTGGCTACCAACCCGATTAGCTAGCCCTGCTTCCAAGCTTCACACCATAAAATCTTGCATTCTTCTTTGCCCCGATCAAACGATACCAAGTAGTAATAAAAGAGATCAAGATAAAAAGGGAATAGACTTGGAAATATTGCTTGTCAACTAAACTTATGAACGGTTATCATCTTGTATGATGGTTTGTTTATAACTGTTCTATGAATCGTGCTAAGTATGGAATTATGCTTGTTATGAAATAAACTATCAGGAAGACTTTGCAAAACCGTTATGCTATGGAATAAATTCTATGAGTGTTGTTTGATCACGGACAACTTGTGCACAAGGTATGTTATGAGTTCCGCGGACGGTCACCGGGGCGCTGGGACCGATCCGATCCGGACGGAACGTATGTATAGTCGTATGTTATGGGGCAAAGTGTTATGCAGCGGGGCTCGCCACCTGCGTTGTATATCATTTGTGTCTTGAGACTATAACCCGTCCCTTCGTGGCATCAAGCCAGTGATCCTATGTATATTTAAACCTGTTGCATACTAACTTGTGTCTTCGTGGCAGGGAAGGCATGGTAAGTATTGTGCAGGTAATTCAGACGGGCAGGTAAAATCCACCGAACGGTGGCATGTTCATTTCAGTAAATTCTATATGCTGCTTACTTGTAAATGAACTAAGGCAAGATAGAAACTCACAAATATGCATGCTTCATTAAAACAACGTGTTGATTGGTATAGTTCGGTTAGCTCGCCTTCACCAGTATGTTTCGACATGCTGACCCTCGTTGAAACAGGTTCTCCGTACCAAGGCGAACCGAGCGAGGAGCCGAAGTCATCTTCCCAATCCAGTCCAGCTGTTGGCGCATCTTTACCGTGCCCCTTTGAAGCATTTTGAAGATAGGAGCTTGCAACTCTTCATACACAAATGCAGCTCCGCAGCAAAGCTATCCTCCAGCCTGGAGGTCTATATCTTTTGAAGTTTAGTAAAGGGATATAATGTACATGACTGCTATCTCATTTTGAGTCATCTCTTTTGTAAGCCCGTGCGGCATATTAGCTGACTCATTCAAGAGTTTATAATAGATGTTAATTATCAATAAAGAAAACTTTTCCATGTTTCAAATCTGTGTTTCAATTTATCTGCGTACTCTGAATATGTGCTTGTTATGCAAATCATTAAAGCCTTGTGCGGGCGCAACTCCAGGCCCGTACGGCGGTCACGATTCGGGGGACGCCTCAACGATTCTGCGGAATCGGATCATGACATAAAAATCTGAATAATTATGTAAAAATCAGGGTTGGCAGTCAAACTTGCTAGTATGCATGCAAAAGGGGTGATACATGGTTGTTGTGACATCATAGACAAATTTTTTATATTTATTTAATAAATTTCAGAATATATATATTCTGAAAAAATAGTAATCCATCTAAAAAAAGTAGGTTTTTTATTTACAATTAATCCTAACAAAGTCCAAGGATCTCCAACATGCATACATCAAAACTAGGTCAACTAGGTGACTTTTTATGCATAAAAACCATTTAAATCAAAAAAATATTTCCAAAAAAATATATTAAAAACTAAATTTAATATATGTTAATAACATCATATATTAATTATCTGCAAAGTTTTAGAAGGGTTCTATGCTGGGTTTTGGAGAAAACATAAAACTATGTCAACTTCCCATTGTACATGCAATTTATTCCAATAATAATAATAATTTAATAATTTGGAAGATAAAAATAATTTAAACATCATATTTATTTATTATTAACATGATTTAATCGAGGTTTCTACCTATGGGTGCATACATGCATTCATGGGTTCAAATCTTGACATGCAAACTCTAAAATAAAATCCTACAATAAAAAAATATGGCAATGGGTTAAAATCACATAAAAAATTATTTATTTATATATATACAAATATTTATTCATGCATTCATACGCATTAGAGAGGTTGGAGGAAGAAGGAACTTACTAGAGAGAGAAGGACGAAGAACTAGGGTTCTTGGATGAAGGAGATGGCGTTGTGTCCACGCGAAGGAGGGGGGTCGGCCTTGGTGTTGAAGGTGGCGACTATGGTGAGAAAGTTAGGATTTTGGATGAGAAGAAGATTAAGTTAGGATTTTGGATGATAAGGAGATAAGAAGTATATATATATATATATATATATATATATATATATATATATATATATATATATAGAGAGAGAGAGAGAGAGAGAGAGAGGGTCGACGGAATAGAGGGGGGGGTCCGCGGGTTTGAAGGGGGGCGGTCATGTGTAGGTTTAGGATTAGTTTAAATTATTTCCCAATTAGGTTGTTATTTATTTAAAAATCAACAACTAATCAATTAATTAATTTGACATAGATTTGATTTGATTCCATGAGATTAAAATAGTAATAAATAAATAAATCCTACAAAAGAGGAAAGTGGCCTAAGTTGGCATGGAGAAATTATGGGTTGCTATTTGAAAAATATTGGATTAAAAAATAATCAAAAATAAATTATTTATATAAAAATATCTAAATTTTAAACACAATAAACTATGGTTGTCACACTAGTGCCATACTAATGCTAAATGGTCAAATTTTGTGTCACATAAATATCCTACTGGTAATGTCTCCTGTATAGGCTACTTTCTACGAAGGACGATGTAGATTTTAGATTCGTCCTATGTCATTAATATTCAAACTATGGTGAAGTATCCTAATACAACAAATAGATTTAAATTGATTTTAAAATATTATAAATAAACACAATAAATATAGAATACAAATAAAAATACCTATTTTTGGGTGAGGGGTTTTACATACAGGATCATATACGTGCATGAGGAGTGCACGCATGGGACATACCGCATGCACTGATCAGGCGCATGAGCAACTGTCTGAATGGACGAGCTGGCCGCATGCTACCTCAGGACTCATACGATCCCAGGCCGCATGCTCCGGCACAAAAGTTCACTCTTGGAACAAGTGTCGAAGTGATGTGTGTCAGAGAGAAGTGACTGAAGTTATGGATGTGACGAGCCATAAAGTGTGTCAGGAAGAAAAGACAAAACCATATAAAGATGTGCCAAGGTTTCAGAGTCATGCGTCCAAGGAAAGTGGCCGCATACTCAACTTGTCGCATATGCCTGCTTGCCGCATATGGGTCGGTGCCACATGGAGGTCGGTGTCTCATGGAGGTCTGTACTTAAGCGAATTTCTCATTCGTCCAGCGAACAAAACACAAGGAGTTCTGTCACTTAGCTCCAGAACACTTTGTGTAATGGTCAGTCATGCTTCCAACAAAATGGACTCATATTGGTTGGCTATGTGGTAAAGAGTCCAGCTGCATAAGGATCATGCGTCATGGAAGTCTCGGCCGCATATTGCGCTGGCAGCATGAGAACCTCGTCTTCTACAGACAGCAAGTTCAGCCATGGTGAAAAAGCTCCAAAAATCCGAAAATTATTTTCTTCATAAAAACTTTATTTTAACTCCGAATCAAGTAAAACAAAAGCCAAAATATTCGAAATAAAGTCCCCCATCAACCACAGAAACTATTTTTTCTAAAATACCATGTTTTAATAGATCAAAACCAAAAAAAAACTTTTGGAAACCATAAAAACCCTAACTTTAAAACTCAGATATACTCAAAATCGTTCATCAAAACCAAAAACTTGAAGAACTAAAACTAATGAGGACATCAAGAAGAATATTTTCTATCAAACATATTTTAATTTACTAATCATATGAGAAATCCAAAAATTGATGGCTTCACCACTTTGAGCAAGATGTATTTGCCTTGGTGGATTAACAAACCTCTTCCTAGAACCAAGTCTAGGGCTAGGGCTTAGGGTTTCGGTCAAGGGGAGCTCTTGAGGGAAGAAGGAAGAAGAAAGAAGAAGGAAAGTGTAAAATGAGGAAGAATAAAAGAGGAGAGAGAAAAACCATATATATACCAAGTGGAGAAATGATGTTAGCCCTAAGATTAAGTCATGACACTCTCCAACCAAATCTCAACCATCCAAAATGGGCTTAGTGGTTCCAAGAGTGAACCCGGTCTGGTATCCATCCTGTATACGGGTCCTAGCACGGGTCAATGACAATTATAATGTATTCACTACCAGTCTCGGATAGTCTTCCACAATAAACAGTAATATAATTAAATAAAATACATCATAATTAACAGGAATCAACATATAAAATACATCATGAATACATCTACAAAAATTTTTTAAATATCACAAATTCAAGAATACCAAATCTGGGAACGGGTGTGACACACAATGATCCTTTCGTGCCCATCGAGTGCCAGCTTCGACCAGAGCTCCGCCATCGTCTGGGTGCTCCATCGTCCTCGGAGCTCGGGGACGACGAAATAAGAGAGAGAGAGAGAGAGAGAGAGAGAGAGAGAGAGAGAGAGGGAGGGAGGATGAGGGCTGAGGCGAGGTGGCGCCAAGCTGAGGCATCTCTTAAAATATTTTTCCTCTCGCCATGACATGGAGAGAAGAAAGGAAGAAAGCATGAGAGAGAGTGTCACGACCCGCACCCGGATATTCGGGCATGAGTACGTGGGCACGTCCAGCCTACGCCGCAGTGTCGGCGGTAGTACGCTGTCTAGGTCATTTCTGGGGTCAATAAGTATCTATCTCATCCACAATAATGAACATGTAAGAATAATCACAGGAAAAAAAGGATGCTAAGATTTCATAATATTTAATCTGTGACAACCAATCCACAGTTAATACAAGCCAGAAGATAAATCGGGGACAAACCCGAGTATGTGCTGAAAGGAAATAAAATAATAACTAACTGGCTACTCCTCCTCAAAGGTAGTCTCCGGAGTGGGAACCGGCTCCTCAATGTGTCACCTGCTAACTCATAGGGGCCAAAATAGGTAGGGGCAAAGTCCTCATCATCGCCTAAAACAACAGATCCAGTCAGGAAAGGAGCAAAGTACATAATGCACAACAAGATTAAACTAAATATTCATGACAATTAAAAAGAACTGACAGGTATCATGTTGAGGATATGTATAAAAATAGTAACAATAACTAAGAGTTAAATTGCTGTAAGACAGGGACATGAGTAAAACAGGAACAAGGTGACAGGAAAATGAATTACAACCAGGCAATAGGAACTGTAACAAGACAAGAAACTATGTGTGTGAACTTGTGTATTTAGAATACCTAGTTGGCATGTAGGGGTTTATAGGGTTAAACCGGCCGTCGTAGACGGCTATTAAACAGGAATAATCGAGATCCGGCTGATGGACAGTCGTGTACCAACAGCTATTAATCATGGCAAGGGTCAGGGTAAACTACATGCCTTTCAGTATTCTCCCACCCGACACGAAAGCAAGACATGAAATCCAATATTCAAGACATGAAATCCAGATTCTAACACTACGTGTAAACATCCAATGGTACTAGTAGAGCAAGGAATTAATTATCACAATATAAAGAATAAACTTGAAGTGCAGGTACTTGCCTGTTGTTTGGATCTGATTAATATTGGCTCTTGGGAGAAAATTCCAGAGATGAGTCCAAAAGCTGAAATAGATATTACCATCACGCTCAAAAGATGTCAAATAGCTAGAAACGCCTGTCCTTGGGTCCAAATTGGAGACAAGGACAAAAACGGCAGTTTCGGGTCAAAACGGGGTCCGCCGGTGGGCCCGCTTTGCACCGAAAAACGTGTCCGGGTCAAAGGTCTCCAAATTCACCAAACTTAGTGTCAACAGGTCAGGAACGCTGATACGAACCCAACAAAACTTCCAGATTTGGATTCCGATGAGCCGAACACAAAATCGCCCGTCGAGCGGGGCCTGTGGGGCCCACGACACGCGATTTCGTCAACGTTCTCAGAATCGAACCAAACCTGACCCACAGGACCAGCGTATCTCTACGAGTCCGATGGCGTAAGTTTCGTCTCAATCCGACGTGTGTGCACGAAGTTAGGGTAAATTGCAGAAAAGGCGAATACGGAGCGATGTCCGTGGATACGTGTTGATTTCGGTGTGCACGCACACCCGAATCAGCTTCCACGAAAACTCACACGTCCGTATCGACGATGCGCACGTATCTGTGAAGACCGCACGCGACCAAGTCGTCCCGTTTGGCGGGGCGTACTCAGTTCCGGGGTAAAACATGGTCTGGTTTTTCCTATTTTTGGATCGCGGTGTGCGATCACCACAGGACGCGATGTCCCGAACAGTTTGTCCGGACACCGAGAGGGTCATACAGGCTTCACAACGCAATTTACGGAATTGGAAACAGAGCTACGAGGCGAAAGTTACACGTACCTGAAGGGGACCCGAAAATTCAGGGTCGAGTCGTGTCCGACTCGTGTCGGACACGGAAATTGGGAATTAGGGCTAGGGTTAGGGTTTGGGGGCTTCCGGCGGATCTCAGGCGGAGGGCGGCCGGCCGGAGGCGCTGGGGGCTAGGGGGCGCGGGGCGGCGTCGCCGGGGACGGCCGGCAGCGCTGGCGGCCCGGGGAGGCGGCGCAGGCAGCCGCTGCTGCTGCTGTCGGCGGGAAGAAGAGTCGGGCGGAGGAGGAAAAGTGGCTGCGGCGGCTTCGCGGGGGGTGGCGCCGGTGGCTGACGGCGCCGGCCAAGGCGGGTACGGCGCGGCGGTGAGGCGTCGACGGCGAGGGGGGAGGAGGCGGTGAGGTTAGGGTTTGGGGGTAGCCGGAGGAGGAGCGCGAGGGGCTTAAATAGGCGGGGCGAGGCTGAGGTGGGCCGGGAGAGGCGGAGGGGTGGCGGAGAAGGCGGAGGCGAGGGTGGCGTGGCCGGGCGGAGCGGAAGCGGAGCGGCCGGAGCGGCGCCGGACGCGGGGGCGGGGTGACTGGGGGAGACGGGCTAGCGGGTCACGGGCGGCGGGTCGGGTTCGGGTGGACCCGACCCGACCCGTTAAGGCGGGCGGGCCGAGCGGATTTTGGGCCGGGCTGAGAGTTGGGCCGCGGCTGGGTTCATGGGCTGGCCCGGAATAATAAAAATTAAATAATAAATAAATAGATAATTAATTAATAATAAATAATTAATTAAATAAATAAATAAATAATAGTTTTTAGGTATTTAAAAATAGGTTCGGGGTCCAATAAATTCCAGAAAAATTACCCTAAGTCCAGTTTTTTATTTTACACCCAAAAATATTATTTCCATAATATTTTAATATTATTTATTAACAATTAAAAATTATTTATTAATTAAGAACCTTGATTTTAATTTCAGAAAATTCCCAGAAAATTCCAGAAAATTGTGAAAATCCCAATTTTAATATTTTTTGAAAAATCAGGGGCTTACAGAGAGAGAGAGAGAGAGAGAGAGAGAGAGAGGTGGGGGGCAAACCGAGTTCACGTAGGAGCTGTGGAGAAAAATATTGCAATGCATCTCTGAAAACTATTTTTTGATGCTATCAGAAAGTTTATGGCAAATTCTATAGGTACTCCATAGTTTGCTTAGGACAGTCCATTACTTCAGGATAACCCGAATTTTTGTAAATTTTACTTAGGACAGCCCAAAATTTATTCAGGACAGTCCAACCCCCAAAACCTTCCCAAAATACTTTATTCTAAATTTTTACTCTCTCTCTTCAAATTTCTAAACCCCCAAACCCTAATCCTAACCCTAACCTGCCGGAGGAGGAGGAGGAGGAGGAGGAGTCTGGAGGAGGAGGCGGATACTAAGGCTGGAGGAGAAGGAGGAGGAGGAGGAGGAGGGTTCTGGAGGAGGAGGAGACGACGGGAGGCAGAGGAGGAGGAGGGGGCCTCCGTCGCGCGCAACCCCCAACGCGCGTGCGCCTCCGCCGTGCGTCACCCTCGCGGGCGCGTGCGCCTTCGCCTCGTGCCGCTCCCGTGCACTCGCCGTCTCCCCCGCTCGCCGTCGCCCCCGCTGCTGCTGCCGCTTCTTCTTCTTTTATGCCTCCTTCTTAGGACTGTAAACAAAATTGACAGTCCTTCCAATAGGAATGATTGTCAATTTTTTACTGTCAAATTTTTTTGCATTCCTAATTAGTTAGGACTGTCACAATGTTGACAGTTCTTCCAATTGGAAGGACCGTCAACATTGTGACAGTTCTGAAAAAAAAATTTGGACTGAAAAATAGAACTATTTAATTTTTATATGAGAAGTTGGACTATCCTCAAATAAAAAAAAAATGTTAAACTTGTAAAATTAAAAAAAAAAAATTAGACTAGCAAACTATAAAATGTCTATCAGAAAGTTGCTATTGAATTAATTTTTTTGGAAAGTAAACTCTGAGTGCTTGCTGCCAAACACTCTTTTTGTTCGTTATTGAGTTTAAAATCAAAACTCAATATAAGAACGTGTATCCAAACTGCGCCTTAACTTAACTTGGATCAAATGTCAACTATTTAAAATAAATTTATATGTACCAATGTTATTATTTAATAATTAACATTTTGTTTGGTAAGTGGTTGGTTGTTGGCTTGTGTGAACAGGTTGGAACTAAAGACCATAAAAGAAGGATCATGGGGGACATCATCATTATTAATAAATTCACGCCACAAACTCATAAATAAATAAATAAATAAATAGATAGGGAAGAATCTAAGTCCCATAGTGATGAGATGAAGGAAGGGGATATTCTCCTGCCGACCTCCAAGCCCTCGCCGGCATCCGGCGGCGGCGGAGCCGCCTTCCTCTTCGGCCGCGGCCGGTACAAGTTCCTGGCCCTGGCGGCCATCCTCCTCCTGGCCTTCTGGTCCATGCTCACCGGCACCGTCACGCTGAAGTGGTCCGCGGAGGACCTCAACTCACTCTCCGACCGCTTGCTCGACCGCTCCCCCGTCCTCGACGACGTCGACGTCCTGGTTCGTCTTCACGAGATTTGCTTTTCTTCTTTGTTTTTTGTTGATGACATTGATGTTGTTGTTGTTGTTTTTAGGAGGTAGAGGAGAGGGAGAAGGTGGTGAGGCAGATGTGGGAGGTGTACAGCCACGGGAGGCGGATCCGGTTGCCGAGGTTCTGGCGGGAGGCGTTCGAGGCCGCCTACGAGGAGCTGGCCAGCGACGACGACGCAGTCAGGGGCGACGCCATCTCCGAGATCGCCAAGATGTCCATGCGGATGCTAGATCTCGACCCCCCTTCTCGCCCCGGCAACCACCCTCACCATCACGACCGCCACGCGGTAATCATACACTTACTCTCTGATGCTGGAGGAAATTTATCTTGTTGTCGTGACGTTGCTAGCCGGTACATATGTTGCATGTGTTGGCTGTGTGTGTGTGTGTTCACACACATGTGAGCAAAAGCTCAATTTCCTCCTTTGCTTTAGCCCCACATTGGTTGGACCACTCAACCTTTGTATGTATATAATAGTTCTTACTCTTTGCTTCCTTGTGGTCTTGTGTGAAGAGCTCTATGGGCCACGCGCGTCGCCGCTGCCGTCCGGTCCGGTTTGACGCGCATAATGGGTGCGGGTACGTGCCCACACCTGCGGGCGTCGAATGCCGATTCGATTTTCTCTTCGGGATCGGGTTGAGACGCTAAATATCTTTTTGCTCCTCCTTATTTTAAACTCATTGGAGATTTGAACTTTGGACACTATGTCCAGGTTTATTTTGCACATGTGACAGATTCTGTAACAGCTCATATGACAGCAATTTTTTCACGTTTCTTTCCTTTTGTTATTGCTCCTTAATGGCCTGTTTGTGAGCCATTTAATATCCTGTCCATTGGTTGTGTCGAGGGACTGCCTATATATTGCGGTCTTCTCCTCCTTCATTTTTTACAGAAGTTTATCCTCCACGTGAAACCTTTCTCTTGTTCTTTTCTCCAACCACATTCTCTCCTCTAAATCCTTGCTCTGGGCAGAGCTAAATTCGGTCTCTCTTTTCGAGTTGTGTGCGACGAAGAGAACCCGGTAATCAGGGGTTTTTACCACTAGGAGCTTCCGAGAAACGTTTGCACATAGACCTCGGATTAACTCTTAGGGCAGTGCTTCGTGCACGACTTTCCCAGAGGCCGGTAACATTAACTTTTTTATTTTTATTGTTTACAGATTTCTAAACGAAAATAGGAGTTGGATTTTTTCTAACATTCTAAGAGTTAATCCGATTTCCTGTTAGGTAAAATAATAGTAAATCGTAGAATAATACAAGTGTAAGCTATATTACGTTACTACAACAACATTTTTTTTTTTACTTGCTATAAACTTCATCTGTTGTAGAATTTGCTATCGCTACATTATTGTAGAATTTGCTTACTCTAACAAAACAACCTTCGTTACTTATTCAAATTTGCTTATTGTAATAATTTCGCTTGCTGTCAATTTTATTTCTTGTAGTTTATTTTTTTTTTGTAGCAAACAAAACAACATTCTGAAACCAAATAAAACTATTTGCTAAATTTCTACTGTAGCAATAGAAATCAGGTTGTTTGCAACTATATTGTTCATAGTTGTTTAAAGACGCTATAGCAATTTTGTTTTTAGCAAATAATTAAATAACTTTAGTAGTTTTTTATTTCAATAAGGTTCTGTAACAACTTGTATCAATTTTAAATTACAATTATAATTGAAAATTTTCTTACATATCTAGTTGTTTATATACCTTGTCTTGTAAAAATAGTGTTTGGGTATATTTCTACTGCAACTTAGAACAATAGAAATTATTTTCTAGAAGTAAAGAAATAGTTAAAGTGAAACTGCAAATCCCTTTGAGTCTAAATTTTAAAAGTAGAAATAAATTTGGGAATAAACCGAAAGGGTCCTTCTGTCAACCGGGTGTAAATAGTCCTAAGCGACACGGTACTTAAGTGTCTTTGGACCACCGCTAGTTGGGAACCGGCCCCTACGGCTAACCCAAGTTAATCAACACTTGATAGACTAAAGATTTCGTAAGGTTGATTAGAAAGATCACTCAAACTATTCTTCTAGAACAATAGATTTTGTTATTAAGTAAAACACATATTTTGCGGTTTTAGACTATTCACATTAGCAACCATGATTGGCAAGGATGAGATTTTTACTGCTAAACCTGCTAAGTTCAACGGGACCTACTTTAAGAGATGGCGGAGTCAAATGAAGTTTTGGCTCACAACTTTAGGGCTGATCTCAACCATTGATGGTTCCAAACCCATCACAAATGATTCTGATGACACTGAGTTTGACGTAGGAGTGTCCAAATCCACCAGCTCCTCAAAACCCAAAACTCCTAAGAAAATAGACTACCACTGCTTCCATAGAATTTTAAGCGCTTTGTCTGAATCATTATATGACATATTATTTGAATATAAGAGTGTTAAAGAACTTTGGGAAGCTTTGGAAGATGAATATAGCTGTGATGATGCTAGAATTGAAAGATTCAATTCCTCCTCATTCAACAGATACTTTATGGTAGATAATATACCTATGAATGACCAAATACATGAATTCCAAGAATATCTTAGGCCTATTCAAGCCAAAGGTACTTTCTTTTCTACTGAGTATAAAATAGCCTGTTTGTTAGACAAGCTCCCTCCTTCTTGGTCTGATGTTAAGAAAGATCTTATTCATACACAAGGTGACCTTACCTTTACTCAAGTACTAAAAAAATTAGAACAGAAGAACAAATTAGGCTAAGGTCTAACCCTAAGTCTGAGTCTAAAGTTAAGGTAAACCTAGTAGAATCCCAAGGCAAACCCAAGCCTCATCATTATCACAAACCTAAAAGGAACCTCTTCAAGAAGAAGCAGAACCTTCAGCCTCACCACCAAAACCATCATCACCATAAACCAAGAAACTTCGGTCAGACTCAAGATCAGAAGAGATTTTGTTTTGTGCGTGGTAAAACAAACCATATGGCCACCAACTGTTTCCATAGGAAGAAGGAAGCTGTCTAGTCTTCTTACAAAGAAAAACATCCAGCCAAACCAGAAGCAAACATGCTTCTCAACGGCTCTTCTAATTTCTTCAGGTCTGTAAGTTATCAACCCTTAGTCAACATTTTCTACCATTCTGACGATTAGCGGTTGGATTCTGGAGCTAATGTTCATGTTTCTTTTGATCGCTCTTATTTTTTAAACTATCAGGAATCAGATGGAGGAGGTGTAACTCTAGGAGATGGCTCAGCGGCACAGATTATAGGAAGAGGAAGAATAGATCTAAAGATGACATCAGGAAAAAATCTGACTCTTCATGATGTGTTGCATGTGCCGTCTATTAGAAAAAATTTAGTTAGTGGATCTCTTCTTGTAGCTTTAGGATACAAGATTATTATGGAGGCAAATAAAGTAGTGTTTTTTAAGAATGACTCTTTTATTGGAAAATGATTTGTAAGAGATGGTCTTTTTATTTTGAGTACCGTGAATAAAATTTCATATCCTTCTTTTGTTGTTTTCAATGTAGAATCTTCAAATGTGTGACACAGTAGATTAGGTCATGTGAATCTAGGTTCCCTAAGACGGATGATGAACTTATATCTTATTCCTAAGACTCCAATAGATGATAAACACAAGTGTGAGATTTGTGTTCAAGCCAAACACACTAGACTACCTTTCAAATCTGTAGAAAGAAACTCTGACCTTCTAGAGCTAGTTCATAGTGATGTGTGTGACTAAGGTTTTGACCCGAGGCGGTAGGAAATACTTTGTTAGCTTTATAGATAATCATTCAAAGTATTGTTATACCTATCTTCTCAAAACCAAATATGAAGTTTTAGACAGACTTAAGGTCTATAAATCTGAAGCTGAAACCAGTTAGAGAGAAAGATTAAGATTCTTAGATCAGATCGTGGTGGAGAGTATACATCAAATGATATGACCAATTTCTATGAAGAACACGGAATAATTCTTGAGGTAACTGTTCCATATTCACCACAGTCCAACGGAGTTGCTGAAAGAAAAAATCGCATTCTGTTAGACATGGTGAATGCCATGCTCCTCAACTCAGGTGCTCCCGATAATTTGTGGGGAGAAGCATTATTATCTGCCTGTTACATCCTTAATAGGATTCCTAGTAAATCTAATAATAAGACTCCCTATGAATTATGGAAAGGTAGAGCTCCTAGGATCCATTATCTCAAAGTTTGGGGATGTCTAGCTAAAGTAGGAATTCCTGAACCTAAAAAGAGGAAGATTTGACCTAAGACTGTAGATCCTGTATTCATAGGATATGCCCTAGACAGCAATGCCAATAGATTTCTTGTTACTCACTCAGAAGTAAATGAAATCTCTAACAATACTATTATAGAAGCTAGAGATACAGTCTACTTTGAGAATGTGTTTCCCTTTAAAGATAGGATTTCATCCACTCCCTCCGAACCTTCTCTTGCTCCGTCCACTAGTTCCTATGTTCAAATATCTAGTTCACAACCTGAACAAGATATAGAACCTAGAAAGAGTAAAAGAGAAATGATTGAAAAGAAATTAGGAGAAAGATTATTTACCTTTTTGGTAGAGAGTGATCCCTCAACTTATGAGGAAGTTATATCTTCTCCTGATGCCCCTTTCTGGAAAGAAGCCATTAACAATGAGTATAACTCCATAATGGAGAATAGTACTTGGTTTCTAGCAGACTTACCTTTAGGTAGCAAACCCATAGGTTGTAAGTGGATCTTCAAAAAGAAACTTAGAGCTGATGGTACCATAGAGAAATACAAGGCTAGATTAGTAGCCAAAGATTTTACCCAAAAAAATAGACTAGATTATTTTGATACATACTCTCCTGTAGCTAGGATCACCTCTATTAGAACCCTTCTAGCCTTGGCGTTCATTCATAATATGCTAATCCATTAAATGGATGTAAAGACATCATTTCTAAATGGGGACCTAGAGGAAGAAATCTACATAGAGCAACCTGAAGGTTTCATTACTAAAGGCCAAGAAAAGAAAGTTTGCAGATTAGTTAAATCTCTTTATGGCCTAAAGCAAGCTCCAAAGCAATGGCACTACAAATTTGACATAGTCATCTCAGAATATGGTTTCGTGCCAAATGAATATGACAAATATATATACTCCAAAATTATAGATGAAAGTTGGGTCATCTTATGTTTGTATGTAGATGATATCCTTATTCTTGGATCATCACTGGAATTGATAATTAATACCAAGGACTATTTATCCAGCCAGTTTGATATGAAAGATCTAGGTGAAGCCAACTTGATTCTAGGAATGCAAGTGTCCAAATGCAAAAGGGGTTATACTCTATCCTTAACACACTCGATTGAGAAAATGTTAAGAAAATTTGAGTATTTTGATAAGAAACCTGCCCTTACTCCTTATAACAGTAATGTTGTTCTCAAGAAGAATGAGGGTTCTCCCATGGAACAACACAGATATTCACAGATGATAGGTTCTCTCATGTATATATCAAACATAACCAGACCTGATATTGCATTTCCTATTGGGAGACTAAGTAGATATACTAGTAACCCAAATCAGTTACATTGGACAACATTAAAAAGAGTATTTAGATATCTTAGGGGTACTTTAGATTATATGCTGCACTATACTAGACACCCTGATATCATAGAAGGTTATTCAAATGCAAATTGGGTAACTGACTCACATGATGTAAAATCCACTACTGGATATATTCACTCTAGGAGGAGCTGCAATCTCCTGGAGCTCATGTAAACAAACTATCATAGCTAGGAGTACAATAGACTCTGAAATGATAGCATTAGACACTACTTGTACTGAAGCCGAATGACTAAGAAATCTTATTATACATATACCTGTTTCTCTTAGTCTTGTTCCAGCAATTTCTATAAACTGTGATAATAAATCTGTTATAGAATTACTAAAGCATGATTCTGTGAATGCTAAGATGAACAGGCACCTGCACCTGCGCTTCAAGTCAATAAAAGGCCTACTAGGTAAATATGTGGTTCTTGACTATATAAAGTTAGAAAAGAACCTTGCAGACCACTTGACGAAGGGTCTGTCTAGGACTTTGATCCTAGAATCATCGATGGGGATGGGGTTAAGCCCATAAATAAGTCACCAGCAGTGGCAATTCAACCGAGTCTGACTGGAGATCCCAAGAAGCCGGTTCAATGGGTAGAAACAAGCTGGACTTAGGTGACTTTTATTGAACACTGACCCGAGATAAAATCTCATTAAAAATAATGACCAAGTGGCTGTACATGTGTACAATAATTTTTCATCTCTATGGTGACAGTGTTCCTGAGTGATATGGTTAGGATGAGTTTTAATACTCTTAATAGGTCCAAGCTGATATGCGAGGTTGACACCTATCACCAACCCCTAAAGGACTTACCTATATGAGAGGTCGTGAAGGTCGTGACTATGGGACATGGCGATTCCAGACAACTCTCATGAATATGAAATAAGTGCGTATGGCCAACCAAAAGCGCCACCCGTTAGACCCAAGAACCTCTAGCGTACTATGTGTGCTATTTTTCTAAATCTGGTACAAGAAGTCTGATTCAAGGCATAGTCCATCAAGCACTTCTTCAGACAAAGACAATAGTCACTAAGTGAGATTCAAGGTTGTAGTCCATCTCATCTATGCATAGTATATACCTTTCCAGAAATTCTTTACTCTTAATTTCTTTGTCACATCTATTTCGGAATTTGACCTTTTGGGGAGGGATTGTTGGCTGTGTGTGTATGTGTTCACACACATGTGAGCAAAAGCTCAATTTACTCCTTTGCTTTAGTCCAACATCGGTTGGACCACTCCACATTTGTATGTATATAATAGTTCTTACTCTTTGCTTCCTTAAGGTCTTGTGTGGGGAGCTCTATGGGCCACACGCGCGCGACGCCGCCGTCCGGCCCGGCTCGGTTCGGTTCTGTTCGGCGCGCGTAACGGGTGCGGGTACGTACCCACACCTACGGGTGCCGAATGCTGATTCGATTTCCTCTTCGGGATCGTGTTGAGACCCTAAATATCTTTTTTCTCCTCGTTTTAAATTCATTGGAGATTTGAACATTGGACACTATGTCCAGGTTCATTTTGCACATGTGACAGCTTCTGTAACAGCTCATATGACAATAATTTCTTCACGTTTCTTTCTTTTTGTTATTGCTCCTTAATGGCCTGTTTATGAGCTATTTAATATCCTGTCCATTGGTTGTGTCTAGGGACTGCCTATATATTGCGGTCTCCTCCTCCTTCATTTTTTACAGAAGTTTATCCTCCACGTGAAATCTCTTTCTCTTGTTCTTTTCTCCAACCACATTCTCTCCTCTAAATCCTTGCTCTGGGCAGAGCTAAGTTCGGTCTCTCTCTCCGAGTTGTGTGCGACGAAGAGAACCCGGTAGTCATGGGGGTTTTACCACTAGGAGCTTCCGAGAAACGTCTGCACATAGACCTCAGATTAACTCTTAGGGCCTTCGTGCACGACTTCCCCGGAGGCCGGTAACATTAACTTTTTTATTTTTATTTTTATTGTTTACAGATTTCTAAAGGAAAATAGGAGTTGGATTTTTTCTAACAACACGAATACGAATGTGGCTCGATGACACCTAATTTGGGTGTGCTTGTGTATTTTTTAGTGTTTGTGCCAGTGTACGATATGTGTATGACATGAACTACACGGTAGACATGGACACGAGTCACGAAACGAAGTTTGGAGTTTCCATGGTTACCAAGCTTGTTAAGGTGGAGCGAGCTAAAATTAGGGTGGTGTAGGAGAATAGTGAAGGTAAGCTCGCGGTTTATGATTATACTTTGTGTTGGAGTCTGGCCGGGGTTCTAATCCTACACAAATCTTGTTTTGTATACTACATGTCTTAAAGTCCGATAACATCAACTAAAATTAAATGTTCGTGTTCAATAACTGCTAGGACTATTACTAACTTGACATAGTTGCACTTTAAGTAATCAACAAAGAAACAACTAAATAATCCCAATATGGATCTTTCTAACAATAAATCAATACTCAAATACATTAAGGTTGAAGTTTTAAAATATAAAAATGAGAATAAAAATGATTGTAAAGTACTACATGCTAAAAGACCTGAGAAGGAAAATAAGCTACCGGAGAAAACAGAAATATGTCAAAAAGAGAGAGAATATACAGGACCTATGGAAAACATCAACAATCGTGAAGTGTTTGAAGACAACTGCATGCATTAGAACCTTGTGTCTTGGTAGAGGAGAAAAAACAAAGAGAGGAAGAAAGTCAGATAAGGGCCCGAGAGGTAGGATTTACATGCAGGTGCCTAGCAATGCACATTGGAGTTGGGGATGAATATGGAGATGGACATTGGATTCGGGGGATTTTGGGTAAACATGAAAGGAGAAGAAATTGTGAGGAGAAAGTCGATTGCTCCTTTCATATTCTCTCTCTATAACTTTTTTGTTGGGCCTGGATCGGATTACAAACTCAAAAAAGAAGAAATTAGCTTAGGTTGGGTTAAATTATGTAAGGCAGTTGAGACGCTTGAGACAGCTACCTTATCTCCTTATTGCCGTAATACTTAGTGTCTAGATCAAGGTGGGTCGGATGACCCGGTTCTGTTCCCGACCCGGTTAGTAATTTCAATTTTTGAATACTTGCTATTTCAAAATACTTGCTATTTTTTTCCTACTTACCTATTAAGTGAGACTGATTAGATACTTGCTATTTCAATTTTTGAATTTTTGAATTTTTTTTGCAACATTATATGTACTTTATCTGGAGTTCATTATCCAATATCTTCTTTTGCTTTCATTAATATTTCACATTTGTTTGTAAAATATAGACATATTTCTGGTTTTGATCACATCGTTATTCGTTACTAAAATGTAAGCAAAATTTAGAAAATATTGGAATGATATTCCACTTTTATATTGTTTGGTTGTGGTTTTTGACCCTAAATTAAATTAGATGGTGTATATATTTTGTTAGATTATTTTCATTAAGATATGAATATTGAGGTAAGTAGGAAAAAAATAAAAATTAAAGAATCTTTAGATAATCTAGTTAGTTTATATGAAGAAAATATTGTGACAAACCCATCCGGTTCAACTGTTTAAGATAACAACTCATCTGGTTTAGCTTCTAAGTTATCTTATGCTAAAAGTAAACTACAAAGGAAAAAAAATTATTCTTCTTCAAAAAAGAATTGTTATTTTATTTAAACTCTTATTCTGAAGATGACAGTTGTGGAACATATTTTTCTATTTTAGAGTAGTTGAGGACACATAAAAAGATTATCCTATATTTTCTTTTTTGGCACTTAATCTTCTAATGGTTCTGGTGTCCACAGTAGGATCGGAATTTTGTTTTTGTTCAAGTTCAAGAATGCTAACCAAGAAAAGGAGCAAATGTTACCAAATTTTTTGGTGATATGTGTTTATATGCAAGATTGGGATCGTGCAAAACAATTATTGAACACTTAAGAGATGAAAGTCTCAATATCATGTTACAAAGCTACACTTTTAAGCTTTTAGTATAGATGATATTGTAGAAGTTGAAACATTAATTCTTCAATACTAAGCTATCATAAAAACCTTTTCAATTATTTTATGGAGCTTTCATAAGAAGGCTTTGAAACCTAATGCCGACACTCATAAGAACGGTTTGAAACCAATTCAGATATTGAAAGTGTCAGCTTTCTCCAAAATCCTTATTACCCTTTATCTTATTTTCATGTCTAGGATTTGATTCAACATCAAAATTCCCTTAACTTTTCTGTAGTTTTGTAGTTTTATTGCCTGACATCCTTGCATTGTTTCAGCATATCTCCAGTTATAGATATAGTTGGAAGAGCACTTGGATTCTTTAGAAAGTAGACTCATATACCTTTTTTTTTATGTAATGATATGCTTGCTTTTCTGTCTCTCAAAACTTTCAGGATGCGCTCATCATTCTCCACTATATCTCATGGCCAAGTGATTCCCCTAAAAATTATATTATTATAGGAAAATAAACTTTTGAATTATTTGAAAGACTATGTGTTGGTATATTAGAATATTCTTGGCATATATGTTTGTATATTAGAATATTCTTGGTATATTTGTTAGGATATTAGAATATTCTACAGGGGATTTTAATGGGGTATTAATGTAAGATGAAGGGTTGTAAGGCTATAAATAGCCAAGAGATTATCAATAAAAAATATAACAATTACTCCAAAATATTTTACATGGTATCAGAGCCCAAACCCTAGCCACCACCTCCCAAACCCAAGCCGCCACCACCGCCATCGCTGTTACACTGCCCGACATTACCGCTGTCGCGCCGCCACCACTGCTGCCGCGTCGCCCGCCACCACCTCTGCCGCGCCGTCCGCCACAACCGCTGCCGCACCGCTCGTCCGCCACCACCGTCGCCGCTTGCCCGCCACCACCACTGCAAAGCCGTGACTCCCGCGAAGCCTTCTGTTGCGGTTTCTGGCGTCTCCCGCGGGTCGTTCTAGACGTTGACATCGAAGGCCTAGATCTGATGGGGGAGAGACATGATCGGATCTAGGAGAGGACGAAGAGAGCGAACGTGAATCGTGGGACGGGTGTGAGGTGATCGGAGAAGAGAAGGATCGACGGAGGAGATCATTAAGAAATTAGACTCTGCGGACGTCGCAACGTTGATGAAGCTGATAAAACTGTCGGCTGGTGAGAGCGCGACACGAACATTGGCGATAGAGCTTCCATCCATCGATCTGAAGCTCGATGGACCTGTCACCTACTTGAGTTGGTCACGATGGGTGAGGAGAACCCTCGCAGGGAAGAACCTGGAGGATTTCTTGTCAGGAGAGAAGACAGCCGGATGAGGGCTCGTCAGGACGCGACGAGTGAAAGTCCACTCATATGGTGGTATACATTTGGCTCCTCAATTCTTTAGTCTAGTCGATCGCCGCCACAGTGGATGGCCTTGAGATGGTGAAAGACGTGTGAGAGAAGTTGAGGAGAACCTGCGATGGTGTGGAGAATAACTTGAGGATTTTCCAGATCAAGGGGGAGATCGACGACACCGTACAGGGAGAGAAGACGGTACAGGAGTATGCTATGGAGTTGGAGCGCCTGTGGTTGGATTATGATCACTTCTTAGATCGGGCGAGCTGCGAGGACCCGAAGTGTAAGGAGAGACAAGCATGTCTGCAGGAAAGGACGATGAAGTTTCTAAAGGGGCTGGTCGCAGTGTTTGCTTATAGGACAACACTACTTTTAACCCCAACCGAAGATTCCTGCACTTGAGGAGGCTATCTCGGCCATGATCCAGGAGGAGACTCGTATCAAGCTACAGACTGGGACATGTGGTCCTCCTGAAATGAAGACAGTACTGACGGTTGCCAATTCAGGCGTCACATGACCTAAGGGAGACCCCAGCAGTGTTACAACTACGGGGAGGTGGGCCATATGAGGTATGCTTGCACCAAATCACCCAAGGGAGGATATTCAAGTGGCGGACGTGGACAGTTTGGAGGACGTGGCCGTGGTCGTGGGGGTCGACAGGGTGGTCGAGGAGGTTATTGGACGAACTTGCTGGTAGCAGAAGGCAAGGAGGGAGTTAATGGTGCCTATACTGAGGAGGATCATGCACTACTGGCCATGCTGGAAGTACTCAGGAGAAAGCAGATAGCGTCAAACAATGGAGACATGTGGAGTGGGACTGAGGAGGCGTCCACCTCAGTCTTCGCCAAAGGCAACGCTGCCATGTATGCCGATCCATCGGAAGGTACTGATGACTCACTCGCCCTTGTATCTATGTCTTCCCTTAGATCGTCGGACTGGATTGTCGATTCTGGTGCGTCTCGACACGTGACAGAGAATGCTAGTGAGTTCTCTTCCTACACTCACCTAGCATCTGCAGACAACATTCAAACAACCGATGGTACTTTCCAGCCAGTGGTCGGTAAGGGTACTGTCGATTGTACATGTTTAGTAAGATTATTCAATGTTTTACATGCTCCTTTTCCGGTCAGTCTTTTGTTTATTAGTTCTATAATCCTCCAACAAAAATGCATTGTCTCTTTTGATATTCCTAAGATGATCTTCCAGGAGAAGGAGACGGGACGAAGACTTTGGACTGACACTTGGCATGATGGACTGTGGTACCTGGATCGGGAAGGACTGGATTCGGCATTGGTGTCTGTGGCAGAAAGGACAGGAATGGGAGGACCAAAGATGAGTGCCGATAATACACTGATACTCCATCACAGGTGGTTGAGACACCCCTCTTTTGGTATTTTGAGTAGGTTGTATTCATCTATTTATGAGAAGGCAGATAAGGAGAAACTAGTATGTGATGCATGTGATTTAGACAAACTTTCTAGGAGCTCATATGTTGGTGCGGGCCATATGAGCTCTTCTGTTTTTGATATTATACATTCTGATGTCTGGGGGCCATGCGCCACTACTACTATGAATGGTTACAAGTATTTCGTCTCTTTTGTTGATTATTCCTCTCGTGTCATCTGGCTGTATTTGATGAAGAATAAGAGTGAGGTCTTTGTCTGTTTCCGGGACTTTCATAAACATGTCCAGACTCAGTACAGAGCAGTGGTGAAGGTACTAAGGTCTGACAATGGAACAGAGTATACCAACAAAGTACTTGAGGAATACCTGTCAGCCCAAGGGATACAATATCAGACCACCTGTGCATATACATCAGCACAGAATGGAGTGACAAAAAGAAAGAACAGACACCTTCTGGATGTGGCAATGAGCATGATGATCGCCATGAATGTCCCAGAGTCTGTGGGGGCATGTAGTGTTGACAGCAGCTCGATTGATCAACATGATGCCCTCGAAGGTACTGGGATGGAAGTGTTGGCCCATCCGGTCTCAGTCAACTTGATTTTGATACTTAACTAAATCATGCATTGATATGTCGCATCTGAAGTCTCAACACTGCTATTGCATGTCGTCTGTATTGCGTCTATTCAAATGTAATCTTTCATTTATTTGAGTCTAGGACTGATGTACGCTGAGTCGCACTAGCAAAATCAAGAACTTATAAACCAGATACCTAGTCCACTCAAATAAACCAAAGAACCTATCCACCAAATCAGGCCACATTCATTTACAAAGTCAACCATACTAGGAGACCGAACTCGGGCCGAACTCGGACCGAACTCGGTTACCCTTTTGGTATGAAATCAACCAGTTCAATAAGCTCCTGATTTCTTGGCCCAACGGTTGAAAATTTGAATTAAACCCTAACCGAATTCTTTCCGAATTCTGTTTGCCTACAACCTATAAATAGGATTGAAATTTTCATTCTTACTCACTCAACCAACTCAACTATTCTTAAGTCTTCTATCCTATTATGAGCAAACACCTAAGCCTTAACTTTCCCATCTCAAAGAGGAACTCCCTAGTCTTCCTACCCCAAGTGCGATCTTGGTCTAGAAGTCTTCTGAGTTGTAAAGAACTTTGTTCAATCAGTTACTCTCTCTCTAAGCTGTGAAGTTGCGAGACTTTGGATCAAAACTCATTGTGTAAAGAAGTGGCAAGCCTTCGGATCAAAGCTTGTGATTTACTATTGATTATTATAGTGGAGAAACTCCGAGCTTGAGTTCTCGGGACTGGATTAGTCCTCTCAGAGGGAAACCAGTATATATCTTGGTGTTTGCGTTTGTTTTCTCTCTACTTTACTGCTTTACTTTACTGTCTTTATATAAACTGTTAGTTAGCAACTGCCTTCATTCTGATAATCTTAAATTGGGTAGATTATTCCGCTGCACTCTATTCACCCCTCTAGAGTTGCCTCACGGTCCTTCAATTGGTATCAAAGTAAGTTCTCTTGATATTTGGCTTAACATCCTAAGATAGATCTATCCACACCAACAATGGTGAAGGCTAGTCCACAAATAGGCCACCTCTATTTGACGGTACTAACTATACATACTGGAAGACACGTATGAGCTTCTACCTAAAGTCACTTGATTTTGACCTTTAGGCTGTAGTAGTAGAAGGATACAAGAAGCTACCTAGAATAGTCATAGATGATAACCTTGTAGAGAAGCCTCATGATAAGTACACAGACACCAAAAAAAATAAGCTAGTCTTGATGCTAAAGCTATTAACACTCTATTTTGTGCTGTAGACAGAATTAAATTTAACAGAGTCTCCACTTGCGGAACTTCGCACGAAGTATGGAAACTTCTTGAGGTCACTCATGAAGGAATCTCCCAAGTGAAGAAATAAAAAATAAGTCGTCTAACACAAGAGTATGAAGCATTCAAGATGAAGCAAAATGAGACGATCACTCAAATGTTCACGAGATTCCTCGGCATCGTCAACCCTCTATTATCACTCGGCAAGGAGTACAACAATCACGAGAAGATTCGTAAGGTACTCAGGAGACTCACCAAGAACTGGAATCCCAAGGCCACCGCAATCATGGAAGGGAATGATCTTACCACGATGACCCTCGAGACGCACATGGGCAAGCTGATGACTCACGAGTTGGATCTCAAGGAATTTGAAAAACCCACTCCCAAGGAGAAGACGATTACTCTTTAAGACGCATCACAAAAAGGACTAACTACAACTCCGACGACAATGAGTCTCAAGATGAGGAAGTTGTCCTGACCACAAGAAACTTCAAAAATTTTCTAAAGATTGAGAAATCAAAGGAGCCAACTGACAACAGTGATGAAGAGCCTATATGCTACAACTGTAAGAAGACAGGACATATAAAGAACGATTGTCCAACCCTAAGAAAAGGAAATCGCCACAATTACTTATCTAGAAGAACTTCATCACGTAAATATGCAAACACTAGTATTTGGCACGAAAGTGAAGCTAGTGAATCCGAAGAAGAGAATCCTCGAGAAGCAGCAAACCTATGCTTCATGTCGTTAGCTGATCAGGTAACTGATAATGACTCTTATGATAATTTTACTTTTGATGAACTAGGTAATGCTTTTAGTAATTTGCTTGATGATTTTAGTAAACTTAGAAATAAGTACAAACATGCTAAGAAAGATGTTCAAGAATGTCAAACTGAAATAGAGAGACTAACATCTCTACTAAGTGAAGTAAATGATACCTCAAACGATTCATACGAGAATTCTAGACTTAAGCTTAACCTCCACGAGGCACTTGCCAGTCTTGACAAGGGCTCTCAAGAGAACGCTAAACTTAAGGAAGAACTCGAATATGAAAAGAAGTATTCCATTGCTGCACGTAGAATATATGCTCTCACTGCTAAATATGATGAAGTATATGCTACCTCTAAAAAGTTAGAGAATAGATTGGATAAACAGGTCAAACAAATCTCCACCCAACCTAACACGAGACGTAGCAAGACAAAAGAACACTCACAACTATGCTCCTACCTACATGCATAACAGTTCATGCAATCATCATGCACAAAGAAATGTCAAACACAATCATGCATTCTATTATAGATATCCACGAAGACCACAAAGAAATGCTAAATACGATCATGCATTCTATCCACATAGACCACAAGGAACTGCTTCACACAATCATATCTATCATGCTGCACCAAGCATCAATCACACAGCTATATGTCACTACTGTGGTAAGAAATGACATCTAGATTCTGTAGAACAAGAAAATTAGTAGATATAAATGTTTATGTATGGGTACCAAAAACTAACACAACAGGACCCTCAAGGAAATGGGTACCAAGGGTTACATCTACAACTCGTTTTGTAGGTGGACCAACCCTCTCATGCTAGAAGCAAGTGGATTCTCGATAGTGGTTGCTCACGACATATGACTGGTGATGCTAACCTATTTGCAACGCTATCGATGAAAAAAGGTTATATCTCCTTCGACAATAACCTCAGATGATACATTATTGGTAATGGTAATATATGTGTTCCTCCTTATCCTGTCATAAAAGACGTTTGTCTAGTAACAGAATTAAAACACAACCTACTCAGCATCGGTCATCTAGCTGATCATGGTTATGGTATTAACTTCGTTAAAAATAAATGTTCTATTTATAAAAGATCCACTGGTAAGGTTATTTTTGAAGGGATCAGGGAAGACAATATATATATTTTTTATCTTGCAAAAGACACTGCCAATGCAGGCAAATGTCTATACGCCAACAAAGATGACAGCTGGCTATGGCATATGCGTCTAGGGCACGCAAACATGGACACTATTGTAAGACTATCTTCAAAGAAACTCGTAAGAGACTTACCAGAGGTTACTTTCAAGAAAGATATCGTATGTGCTGATTGTGAAAAGAATAAAGCTACTAAATTTTCTTTTAAATCAATCAACTCTGTAAGTACCTCTAGACCTCTCCAACTCTTGGCGGTAAGCTTTATGCTTATGTTATTGTTGATGATTTTTCTAGATACACATGGGTTTATTTTCTTGCAAATAAAAATGAAGCATTATCTGAATTTGTCACTTTTTGCAAAAATGTTCAAAACGAAAAATGTTTCATGATTACTCGTATTCGAAGTGACCATGGAAGCGAATTTGAAAATAGTGATTTCAAAAGATTTTGCAATAAAAATATTTTGCTCATGAATTTTTTTGTCCTAGAACTCCACAACAAAATGGTGTTGTTGAACGGAAGAATAGAACTCTTGGCGATATGGCTAGTCATGTTAAATCAGTATAACCTTCCGAAATACTTTTGGGCTGAAGCTGTAAGTACTTCATGCCATGTTTTGAATATGATGCTTATTCGACCTATATCGAAGAAAATTTCCTATGAACTTTGGTTTGGTAAAATCCCCACAATTAGTTAATTTAAAGTTTTTGGTTGCAAATATTTTATTCTTAATACTAAAGATAATCTAGGAAAATTTGACACCAAGGCCGATGAAGGTATTTTTTTAGGTAATGCCGCCAAAAGTAAAGGATTCAGAGTATTCAACAAAACCTCATTGACTGTTGAAGAATCAATCAATGTTACATTTGATGAACACAACACTCAAGCACTAAACGAAAACGACGATGAAGGTAGTCAACACGCAACAAACAAGACATCAGAAGATACAAACAGTACAAGTCATCCGAAAAGTCTGCCAAGGAGACTAAAGTTCTCCACAGATCATCCTGAGGACTTGGTAATAGGTGATGTATCGAAAGGTGTAAGTACACGTTCCTCAAATAGAGATATCATTGCAAATGTTGCTTTTATTTCTCAAGTAGAACCTAAAAATGCTGATGAAGCTTTTGCTGATGAATTTTGGATTTCTGCTATGCAAGAGGAACTCAACCAATTTGAACGCAATCAAGTTTGGGAACTTGTTCCTAAATCTAATGATTATCCGATCATTGGTAATTTGGTACTAAATGGGTTTTTTTGAAATAAATTAAATGAGTATGGTTCAGTTACACGTAATAAAGCACGTCTCGTAGCTCAAGGATACAACCAAGAGGAAGGTATCGACTACGATGAGATTTATGCTCCTGTTGTTAGACTTGAATCTATCCGAATGTTTTGCGCTTTTGCTAGTTTTCATAACTTCAAACTTTTTCAAATGGATGTTAAAAGTGCTTTTCTAAATGGTGTTATCAAAGAAGATGTTTTTGTTAAACAACCCCCCGATTTTGAAGATTTCAAACACCCTGACCACGTATTCAAGTTACGAAAGGCTCTATACGGACTCAAACAAGCCCCTCGTGCTTGGTATGAACGTCTTAGCTTCTTTCTACTTGGAAACGGCTTTTCAAAAGAAAAAATTGATACTACCCTTTTTATCAAAACTTCAGCTGATTTTTTGTTATTAGTGCAAATATATGTTGATGATATCATATTTGGATCTACTAATGAGATGCTATGTAACGAGTTTACTAAGTGTATGCAGAGTGAATTTAAGATGAGCATAATGGGAGAATCGACTTTCTTCCTAGGATTTCAAATCAAGCAAGATTCACAAGGAACTTTTATCCATCAGGCTAAGTATACGAAGGATTTGCTCAAAAAGTTCGACATGGACAATGCAAAGCCTATCGGAACTCTAATGACAATATCCACAAAGCTTGACCTTGATGAAAGCAGTAAACCAACAGACATACGTTAGTATCGAGGTATGATTGGTAGTTTGTTATATCTAACTGCTAGTCGTCCAGACATTATGTTTGTTGTATGTCTTTGTGCTAGATATCAGGCTAATCCTAAGTAATCACATTTGTGCGCAGTTAAGCGTATCCTTATATACCTTAAAGGGACTTTGTCGGCAGGCTTATGGTATCCTAAAACCACGTCCTTTGACCTTGCAGGTTACTCGGATGCTGATTTTGCTGGATGCAAAGTCAATCGAAAAAGCACCAGCAGCACGTGTCATTTCCTAGAAAAGTCTCTAGTCTCCTGGTTTAGCAAGAAACAAAATTCTGTTGCATTATCAACAACTGAGGCAGAGTATATCGCCGCAGGACGTTGTTGTGCTCAAATTTTGTGGATGAAGCGAACCCTAGAAGACTTCAATCTGCACTATAAGAACATTCATATTTTCTGTGATAACACTAGCACCATTAATCTCACCAAAAATCCAGTATGCCATTCACTCACTAAGCACATAGAAATACGTCATCATTTTTTAAGGGATTATCAATCACATGGAGATATTTGTTTAGAGTATGTGGACACGGAACATCAACTAGCAGACATTTTTACTAAACCTTTAGCTGAAGATCGATTTAACTTTATCCGTCGAGAATTAGATCTTTTAGATTCCGATAAAATATAAGAATCATAAGATGCTTAACACATTTTTCGTCACATTTTTCAAAGTTTTAAATTTTTTGGATACAAGCCGAAAGTGCCCTTCTGTCAACAAGGTGTAAATAACCTTAAGCGATACGGTATTTAAGTGTCTTCCACCGCTAGTTGGGATCCGGTTTCTACAGCTACTCCGAGATGATTTAAACTCCTGAAAAACGTACGATTTAAGTTCAGCACTTATTATTCTGAATTTATATCAAGTAAAGAAAGGCATAATATCGATTAAAGTTACATTGAGATTCTGAAAATAAATGCCAACAGAATTCGGACCGAACTCGGGCCGAGCTCGGACCGAACTCGGTTAGTTTAATTTCAGAATATGCTATGTCATTTAGTTCTCTTTTTAATTTGGATTTTTGCTACTCTATATATTGATCATTTCGTTGCTCATTGATTCAGACCAACGAAAATTATTCCTCCACAAATAACCTTAGCATTTCCTCCTACATCCTCTCCCAATGGCCCCTAAAAGGAAACAAGATTCCTTTTTCGACTCTTTTCTGTCCCATTATGCCAAACATAGGAGAATTCGACGGTTTCACTTTTCGAAGCCTCGAAATTTCAAATGATTGGTTTAATGATTTCTCCAAAAGACACATGTTTTAGCCATCATATTGATTTTACTTCTCAATACAAAGAATATCTACCTACTTTTCAGAAACTTCAACTTGAAGAATTTATTCCAACCCGTACCAACATTTACACCAATGCTATTCAAATGTTCTATTGTAACTTAACATATGAACATGAAACTATTTCATCTAGAGTTTATGGTATTCCAATTGAATTCGATGCAGATGACTTGGGTGAAATCCTCCGCATTCCCGCTGATGGACAACCCTTAGTCAACATCACGCAAGTTCAATTTGATCATGACTTAACCCTAGATTCTTTCAAGAATATCCTTTGTCACCCTCTTGAATGTCCACTGGTAAATTTTATGCTAGATATTTGAATGGTCACTTCTTTGAAAAGCATCGTATTATCTTTTCAACTTTTCTATTTAAGAAGACTTACTTTGATGAGGTCTCTTATCTAGAAATGTCAGCTTTATATCACTTGTATTTCGGTATTAACTTCAATATTCCAAAGACCATCTTATCTCAAATGGTTCAATGTCGCAAGAAAGGGCGTCCACTACTATACATTATGTACTTGCCAACCATTTTCAGTTATTTCGATATTACTTTGGATACTTGTCCAAATCTTGAGGAACCTTTATACCTCAATCAAATTCGAAGAATTGAGCCAACTATGTTTTTACCTTACAACTCATCATCAAACTCCAACACTCATCATGTTAATTCTGTCCACACATGTTGATGAACAACCGCAAACCTTAGAGTCTATTTTTAATCTGTTGCGTGATCGCTTCTACCAAGAAGATATACGCAATCGTGCTACTGATCATCGCCAAACTCTTCAGACTCTGGCTCTTGGCAACACTTTGATAGACATTCAGTACACCCTATCGAAGCACCCAGTCGGACCTTTTCCGATTCTCCGGAATCCAAATCAACAAGGATTTTGTATTGATCCCCCTTATGTTCAGCGATACTTGGATCCAGCTGATGCCTTCTTTGATCCAAATATGATACTTGAACCAGATGATGAAGATGAAGAAAATGACAACTAGTTACTCAATTGATTTGAATGTTAAACAGTTTACTTTGAGATGTTCTACTATAATGTTTTCATTACACATCCACTTTTGTATGTTTCCTTTCAAATGAATAAAAATTTAATGCAAAATTTTCTTTTGTCATTATATATTATCCTGTATACTCTTTACTCTTGTTTTTCTTGTTATCTCACCGATTTCGGGAGAGCATGCCATTTCGATCAAATGACAACGGAGGAGAAAGAATACATGATACTAGCATACAAGACGATACTTGACAGACGTTGTCTTCAGCGTATCAACTGCTCCACAATTACGGGAGAGCCTTGCATATCAAAGAAAGACTTGTAGTATCATTCATAGTTTGTCAATTATCAAAATATGGGAGATTGTTGGCCCATCCTGTCTCAGTTAACTTGATTTTGATAGTTAACTAAACCATGCATTGATATGTCGCATCTGAAGCCCCAACACTGCTATTGCATGTCATCTGTATTGCGTCTATTCAAATGTAATATTTCATTTATTTGAGTCTAGGACTGATGTACGCTGAGTCGCACTGGCAAAACCAAGAACCTATAAACCAGATACCTAGTCCACTCAAATAAACCAAAGAACCTATCCACCAAATCAGGTCACATTCATTTACAAAGTCTACCATACTAGGAGACCGAACTCGTGTCGAACTCGGACCGAACTCGGTTACCCTTTTGGTATGAAATCAACCAGTTCAATAAGCTCCTGATTTCTTGGCCCAACGGTTGGAAATTTGAATTAAATCCTGACCAAATTCTGACCGAATTCTGTTTGCCTACAACCTATAAATAGGATTGAAATTCTCATTCTTACTCACTCAACCAACTCAACTATTCTTAAGTCTTCTATCCTATTGTGAGCAAACCCCTAACCCTTAACTTTCCCATCTCAAAGAGCAACTCCTTAGCCTTCCTAGTGCCAAGTGCGATCTCGGTCTAGAAGTCTTCTGAGTTGTAAAGAGCTTTGTTCAATCAGTTACTCTCTTTCTCTAAGCTGTGAAGTTATGAGACTTCGGATCAAAACTCGTGGTGTAAAGAAGTGGCAAACCTTCGGATCAAAGCTTGTGATTCACTATTGGTGATTATAGTGGAGAAACTCCGAGCTTGAGTTCTCGGGACTGGACTAGTCCTTTCAGAGGGAAACCAGTATACATCGTGGTATTTGCGTTTGCTATCTCTCTCTACTTTACTGCTTTACTTTACTGTCTTTATATACACTGTTAGTTAGCAACTGCCTTCATTCTGATAATCTTAAATTGGATAGATTATTCCGCTGCACTCTATTCACCCCCTTCTAGAGTTGCCTCACGGTCCTTCAGGAAGTCTCCATGTGAGATATTGCAAGAAAATAATAGTGGGATACTCCTACTAAAGGTGTTTGACTGCGTATGTTTTGTGAAGGACAACAGACCGTCTGTTGAAAAACTTAACCCCAGAGCAGTCAAGTGTTTATTCGTGGGCTATTCGGCGACTCATAAGGGGTACGTGTGCTGGAGCCCAATAGAGAAGAAGTTTGTGAGCATGGAGGTTCACTTCAGGGAGTTTGAGCCATACTACAGTCAGGAGGGAACCTCATCCATGAGCAACTCACCTGGTACTGAGAGTATGAGGCGAGAGAGGGAGATTGGTTAGTTTGTGGTGACCGATTTAGGAGTATAGCATGGAGGGACGTTTGAGGAGGAGCAGGAGAGTAAAGAGGAATATGGAGAGGCGATGAGAAGTGTTAGGCCCACGGCTCAGGGGGAGTTACTTACAACAGGAAAGGGAAGCAAACTGCATGACCAGTACCTATAGTGCCAGTGCCAAGTCCTTTGCCTGCGTCCGTCTTAACTCCTGAGACACCTACACCACCACTACCACCAGATTCCCCTTCAGGTGATATCATTCTTCCTACTCCTCCCACACCATTATCAGTACGGAGGACCACTCACAGCAATGCGGGAAATCCTCCTGATAGATATGGTTGGGACCTTGCTCAGTTTGTTTCATATAATATCTCTTCTTCTCATGAAGCATTCATTGCATCTTTGGATAGTATTATTGTACCTAACAATTGGCAGGTTGCCAAGAACGATCCAAATTGGAAAGCGACGATGCACGAGGAGTTAGGCGCTCTTGAGAAGAACCACACTTGGGAACTGGTAAAACTGCCAGAGGGGAAGAGGGTAGTCGGATGCAAGTGGGTCTTTACTGTGAAGCAGAACCTAGATGGAAAAGTAAAGCGCTACAAGGCTCGACTGGTGACAAAAGGATACAGTCAGACGTACGACATTGACTATGATGAGACATTTGCACCAGTGACGAAGATGAGTACCGTCAGGACCCTGATTTTTTTGGCAGCGAATGGTGGATGAAATCTACACCAACTGGATGCGAAGAATACATTTTTTCATGAAAATCTAGTGGAGGAAGTGTACATGGAGATACCACCAGGATTCTGCACCGATAAGACAATGGGCAAGGTCTGCAGGTTGAAGAAATCCATCTATGGACTGAAGCAGTCTACTCGAGCGTGGTTTGACAGATTCAGGAGGGCGATGATAGGGATGGGATATCAGCAGATTAATACTGATCATACTGTGTTCTTCCGTCGGAGTGGAGGCCACATCACCATGCTTGCGGTGTATGTGGACGATATGATTATCACAAGAGATGATGAGCAGGAGATTGTCCGACTCAAGGGGAAGCTTGGCAAGGAGTTCGAGGTAGTGAAGTCTAGAGATGGAGAGGAGAAGGGGAAGTAAGAGAAGAGAAAATATGAGAAAGGAGATTGCAAGGGCCTTAAACCCTAGGTTGCATCTCATGTCTATTTATATTGATATGCAATACACCCACAATTACTATTATACCCTCATATGAAAAATAACAAAATAAAATAACTCTAACACCCTCCCTCAAGCAGGAGCATATAGATCAGACATGCCCAGCTTGCTACATAAATCAGAAAATGGACCACGAGCAAGTGGTTTGGTGAGGATCACCTAATTGATCCTCTGACCGAACATAAGGAGTGACAATCTGTTTCTTCAGCAACAAATCACGAACAAAATGACAATCCACCTCGATATGCTTCGTGCGCTCATGAAACACCGGATTACTTGCGATAAACATTGCCGACTAATTATCACAATACATCTCCATCGGAATAGGAATCATGATTCCCATTTCATGAAGAAGAGACTGCACCCACATCATTTCAGAAGCTGTATAAGCCATCGCACGGTACTCGGCCTCTGCACTAGAACGAGCCACAACATTCTGCTTCTTACTATGTCACGTGACAAGATTGCCACCCACAAACGTACAAAAGCCAGAAGTAGACCTCCTATCACTGCGACTGCCTGCCCAATCAGCATCACTGAACCCAGTCACCGTAAGCAACTGGGAAGGTTTGTACAACAAACCCTTTCCAGGTGCACCCTTCAAGTATCGAAGAATGCGAGAGATAGCCTCCCAATGTGGTTGCCGAGGGGCATGCATAAACTGATTAACTACTCCAACTGCATATGCGATGTCTGGTCGAGTAACAGTAAGATATATAAGTTTGCCAACCAAACGTCTATAATATCCAACATCGTCAAATAACTCTCCCCTGTCAGCATCAAGCTTGTCATGATAATCCATAGGAGTCTCAACTGGCCGACACTCCAACATCCCAGTCTCGGAGAGCAAGTCTAGAACATACTTTTGTTGTGACAGATACACACCTTTCTTAGATCGAGCAACCTCGATTCCAAGAAAATATCGAAGAAGACCCAAATCCTTAGTATGAAACTGACGACTAAGGTAGGCCTTCAAGTCCACAATTCCAGCATGATCACTCCCAGATATAATGATATCATCAACATAAACAATCAACACGATAATACCTGCTGAGGAAGAATGGCAAAATACTGAATGATATGATGTGGTACGCCGAAAGCCATACTGAATGAGAACTGAACTGAACTTGTCAAACCAAACACGAGGTGACTGTTTCAGTCCATATAATGCTTTATTCAATCGACATACGAGTCTTTTATTTTCTGCTACAACATATCCCGGTGGTTAATCTATATAAACCTCCTCATGTAAGTCACCATGCAAGAAATCATTATTTATGTCCAGCTGATATATAGGCCATTGGTGATTAACCGCCACAGAAATAAGAATCCGAACTGAATTCAGCCGAGCCACTGGAGAGAAAGTCTCCATATAATCTACGCCATATGTCTGAGTATACCCTTTGGCAACCAACCGTGCCTTGAGGCGCTCAACAGAACCATCAGGGTGATACTTAACAGTGTACACCCATCTACAACCCACTGTTTGTTTTCCAAAAGGAAGTGATGTAAGCTCCCAAGTCTGATTTCGATGTAAAGCATACATCTCCTCATCCATTGCACTTTTTCAACCAGAAGATGACATAGCCTGCTTGTAAGTTTTGGGAATAAAAGTAGAAGACAATGAAACAACAAATGCATGAAAAGATGATGAAGCACGGGTAATGAAACATAGTTAGAAATGGGATGCTTATTCTTTGTGGTACAAAGGCGTTGTCTTTTTCTGAGAGCAATAGGAAGATCATCTGGATCTGTGGTGATAGGAGCAGAAACCTCAGGCACGGAAGATGATTGGTTGAAGGCTGAATTTTGCAGAACCACTGGCCTGTCCTTGGATCTCTGATAAACCTATAAATGGGGAATGGAGACAGAAATTGATTCAGGAATGACCGTAAGTGGTATGGAAGATATCAAATCTGTTGTAAAAGGAATACAACGGTCTCCTGAAGGAAAGAAAGGGGTAGACTCAAAGAATGTAACATCCGCACTGACATAATATTTGCGTGACTGTGGACTGTAACAACGATAACCTTTTTGAGTACGGGGATAACCAAGAAAGACACACTTCAGAGATCTAGGAGCCAACTTATCTCGATTAGGTTCCAAGTTATGAATAAAAGCGACACACCCAAACACTCGAGGAGATAAAAAAAAGGGTACGACATCTGTATGTAATATGGTAAATGGAACTTTGTTATTTAATACAGATGATGGCATGCGATTAATAAGATAACATGCAGCAAGAACGGCATCTGCCCAATATTGTTTAGGGACATGCATATTGAACATGAGAGTTCGAGCCACATCTAAAATGTGTCGATGCTTGCGTTCGGCTATACCATTTTGTTGAGAGGTGTGGACACAACTGGTTTGATGAACAATACCACGATCAACACAGAAACTGTTCACAGAAGATTGAGTATACTCCAAAGCATTATCAGAACGCAGAATTTTGATACGTTTATTAAACTGAACATAGACTTCATTATAAAAGACAGATAACACATTTGGAAACTCAGATCTTTCTTTCATTAAATAACACCAAGTCATTCTGGAATAATCATCAATAAAAATAACAAAATACTGAAATCCTTTCGGACTTTTGACTCTAGACGGACACCAAATATCAGAATGAACAAGATCAAAAGACTCTAATTGACGACTCTCACTACGACGAGGAAAGGAACTACGGTGATGCTTGCCTAACTGACAAGCCTCACATTCAAGACTAGAAACATGACTCAAACTAGGAACAACTTGACGCAACTTAGCCAAAGACGGATGTCCCAAACGATAATGCCACTGCAACGGAGAAGTAGAAACATAAGTGAAGGCTTTTCCAGGTAGATCCAAGTAGTACAGTCCATCTTTTTCATGCCCCGAACCAATCATCTTCTTCGTCCTGAGGTCCTGAAAAACACACGAATTTGGAGAAAATGTTACAGAACATTGAAGGGTTAACTGGCTCACAGATAACAAATTAAATAGAAAATTAGGCACATATAATGAATCAAATAATGATAGTGATTGAGTAGGGTGAATGACACCTTTCCCAAGCACAGGACGAGTAGATCCATCAGCCAAGATAATATTATGTTTCATGGAACTACGATTATGAAAGATAGATGTTATACCAGACATGTGAGAGCTTGCTCCTGAGTCGATGACCCAAGAGGTGGATGGTGACTGGGTTGCTACAAAAGCAGGATTACCTATATGTGCCATGGTTGCAGTTGGTTGGGAGGTAGTACTAGCAAGCGCGTTCAACTTCTGGAGGATCTGTTGAAATAGAGATGAGGTATCGGACGTTGAAGTCTGATTGAAATCCGAAGTATCATCTCTGGGAGCAGAAGTGGTGACCTGGGACTGCATATTTTCAGCATGCACTTGATGTGCATATTCTGGTTTGTCCCACTTGTCTCAACAGTAGTCTTCTACATGACCGAGCATTCCACAATAGTTACACTTCCGTGGTTGACCACGGCCACTACCACCACCGCGGCCACCACCACGACCATTGTCTCTACCATCACGGCCTCCTCGACCAAAACTACGACCACCATCTCTACCGCCACGTCCACTACCACGTCCACCACCACGACCAACAACACTAGAAATTAGGACAGAAGAGTCAGTACTCGGCACCACAGAACTCTGTCCCAGAAAGGAACGATTGAGACGAGAGAAAATATCTGCCACCGTAGGTAACTGCTCTCCAGCAAGGATTTGAGCTTTATAAGGTTCGAGCGCAGGATCCAAGCCGGCTAGGATAAGTGAAACATGAAACTCTTCCTTCTGTCTGCGAGCTTCCTTAAATCAGTAGTAACAGGATGATATTGAAGCAGTTCCTCCCACAAAGCCTTCTTTGAAGCAAGATATTCATTCACAGGCTTCCCATTTTGCTTTGTATTGAACAATAACTCGTACAACTCATAGATACGGCAACGTTTTGCTTCTGCGAATATGATTCTTCCAGAGATGCCCAAATCTGTTTGCTTGATTCACACCACTGAACATTAGCAGCGATATGTGGTTCCATACTATGCCATAACCACGACATAACGTATGCATCTGCACTCATCCAATCTTCATACTCAGCGGAAGTTTCAGGTAGGGGTTCTTCCGTCAAAAACTTCAACTTCTTCTTCGCCCTTAACACCACTTTGATAGACTTGGACCAGGCAAGGTAGTTCGCACCATTGAGTTTCACCGCTGTAATCGACTTTCCCAATTCATCATTATGAATAACAGTAAAAGGAGAACCACCTCCGCTACCACCACCACCACCACTATTAATCTCGCTAGAAGATTCGGTCCCCACCATACTTGCAGATGCAACAGAAAGACGAGATCTTTGAAACCCTAGATCTCACAACGAACCTCAACCGACGACGAATAACCAACGAAGATTTGTAGAAACCCTAGATCTCATAAACGAACCACGAACGACCACGAACAACGAACGACGAACGGCGAATCATGAAAAGTAGACGAAAAACGGCCGAAAATATGAGAAAGGAGATGGAGTGGTCCTCTGTCGTGGATGGGATGTACAGTACTTACAAATATATGCTCTGATACCAAGTGAAGTCTGGAGATGGAGAGGAGAAGGGGAAATAGGAGAAGAAAAAATATGAGAAAGGAGATTGCAAGGGCCTTAAACCCTAGGTTGCATCTCATGTCTATTTATATTGATATGCAATACACCCACAATTACTATTATACCCTCATATGAAAAATAACAAAATAAAATAACTCTAACAGAGGTGAAGGACCTTGGCCTTATTCGGTACTTCCTTGGGATTGAGATTGCTCGAGAAACAGAGGAGATTGTTCTTTCTCAGAGGAAGTATGCGCTGGACCTTCTTACAGAGACATGGATGTTGGGATGCAGAACTACAGCGGCGCCGATCAACCAGGGGTTCAAGCTGTGTGCTGAGGCTGGAGAACCAGTTGATCGAGACAGATACCAGAGACTGGTGGACAAGTTGATCTATTTGAGCCACACGTCCTGATATCTTCTTTGCAGTGAGTGTGGTGAGCCGCTACATGCATGATCCAATGAAGGGTTATATGGACGCAGTGTACCAGATTCTGAGATACTTGAAGGATGCCCCTAAAAATGGGTTGATATTCAGGAAGAATGAGGGCTACTGTGACTCTGACTGGGCTAGCTGTACTGATGACATGAGGTCTACCTCGGGCTATTGCATATTTGTAGGAGGCAACTTGGTCTCTTGGAGGAGTAAGAAGCAGTCGGTGGTGGCCAAATCGACAGCTGAAGCGGAGTACAGAACTATGACATTGGGAGTTGTAGAGCTGCTATGACTGAAGAGTATGCTGGTGGAGCTGAAGCTAGATCAAGAAGCCAAGATGAAGCTGTGGTTTGACAACCAGCTAGCCATCAGTATCGCCAACAATCCAGTGCATCATGACAGGACCAAACACATCGAGATCGATAGGGTTCTTCATTAAGGAGAAGTTGGACCGTTGACTACTGAAGCTAGGTCATGTTCCAACCAAGGAGCAGGTAGCAGACAGTATGACCAAGGGACTTCGCTCTGCAGATATGATTAGAGGATGTGACAAGATGGGCTTAGTGAATATCTTTCGTCCATCTTGAGGAGGAGTGTTGGTATATTAGAATATTCTTGGTATATTTGTTGGTATATTAGAATATTCTTGGTATATTTGTTGGGATATTAGAATATTCTACAGGATTTTTTAATGGGGTATTAATGTAAGATGAATGATTGTAAGACTATAAATTGGCAAGAGATTAGCAATAAAAAATATAACAATTACTCCAAAATATTTTACATTTAGTCATTTGACAAGACAACTATCCTAGGATGTTGTTATGGAACATGTAGAAGCAACAACATGATAGTGCCTTATAATGACGAGAATAACAAAGCACAATAATAACTGAAAATACACACGAAGTAAAAGATGATTTATGTGGTTCACTCAAGAACGACCCACTCCACGAGGCAATAGGAGCGATATGGACCTTCGCAACCTAAACTTTAGATCAGATCCGGTTATTAAAATGAGCAGATTTCGACCCGACTGATTATTAGATTCATATTGCCCTAAAACTTGATGGAACAATTTGCAACTTTCAAGTATTTTGGCAACATACCAACGATATTTTGCCGGTACACTGTTCTGCTGATACTCATTTTTCTACTGCATTCGACACACAAGCTTCACCGAGTCCTCGATCGGCGCTCGTAGCTCTTCGAATGAACACGAGCCACATCCAATAGATGTCCACACTTATGTTTGTACTTCTCTCACTTTTATGTTAATTAGACATTTCTTTTTGAGTGCATTAGTGAACATATGAGTATAAAAGAACATGGTTGTGGGATGAGATGGACAGATGGAGAAAAACCGTCACTTTAAAACTAAACATTTACCCCTTTGTGGAAGGGTTGCTAAGTTTTAGTTGTATGGGTGTATCGATAACCGATTCTAGAAAATAAGTCTATCTTTCCCTTCGAAGCAAAGTAACTTCGAGATCGTCTTTTCTCCTGCTAAACAATAAAACAACAAGAACAATAATGAAGCCTTCATCTAAAATCCTTCTTTTCCATTCCACTCTAGTGAGGACGATCTCAGTTGCCTTGTTAGGAGCTGGAAAATAAGTCTATCTTTCCCTTCGAAGCAAAGTAACTTCGAGATCGTCTTTTCTCCTGCTAAACAATAAAACAACAAGAACAATAATGAAGCCTTCATCTAAAATCCTTCTTTTCCATTCCACTCTAGTGAGGACGATCTCAGTTGCCTTGTTAGGAGCTGGAATATTTTTAATTGTAGCTTCAATCATGTTCTCTTGGTCAAACTGTAAACTTGCAACTCCTTTCTTAACTGTCTTCCCCTTCCCCTTAACGTCTGCGATTCACCTTTTTTGCACATGCCGAAGCCATCTAAGTTGACAGCTGAAGCTACCTCAAATGCACAGTTGAAACTCATTTCTTACATATCCCTTTACTATTATATTTCACTTTCCCTTATTCTCAGCCATATTCTCCATAACCTTAGAAACTTGGCCACTCTCCTTTGCTATATCTACTTAGTGGTGACTCTCCATTCATTTGGAGCACATTGGTGGGTTGTGTTCGTGGCAGGATATAAATTAATGGCCATGTTGGAGAAATGGTAGTAATTTTTTTCTTTTTTGAAGTACAGAGCAAGTGCCTACTTGTGATCTTTTAGTCCCATCTTCTAAAGAGTGGATGGCTTCCTATTTCATCTCTATAAATAGCCCCTTGCGCCAGATGAATGGAGCTAATCCATCACAAACGTTAACATGGTATCAAATCCATGAGAACATTTTTTCTCAGGACCATTAACATGTCTCTGCCGTCTTCTTGCTGACATCGGCATCACTATGACTGCTGCACTCCACTTCCCATAATCTCATAGATTTACACTTTTTTCCTCCTTCCATCTTCACCACAGAACACATCTTTAAAGCTTCCAAACCTACGATCACCAAAGACTCAACTACAACCTCTCCCCCCCACCCCACCCCCACCCACCACACACACCCGTCTCCGATTACACAACAACGACCCATCATTCCAAGCTGCTCCCTTACTTCTTCCAAAGGTCCACTCTACAAGATATGAATGGCCACCTCCATGCATGTCACAAGATCCTCCACCACTTTATCCTCCACCACTTTGAGAGGTCTTGACGACCTTTGCTGTCCGTAGGACACGAAAATGAGCTTCCATTAGAGATGGAACCTCGGCTCCAGCAATGATCTGAGAGCGAGCTGAGTCTGCATCAGGACGGAGAGAGGCAAGATATGCCATGACATGAAGCTGCTCACGTTGAGCCTCGCTTCATTGATATCCGTCGTCAGAGGTAATACACGGCCAACTTCATCGACCATAGCCTTAAAAGCCCGGAAGTGGTCCTTATGAGACTTATTGTCCTGTTCTGTCCGGGAGACGCCGACGACCGAGTCTTAGATACGAGACAAGTCACGTTTTTAATCAAACGTCGTTGCTAGGACCTCCCATAACTCCTTTACCGTGTCCGTGTTCTGAACCATGTCTTCCACCGATGGTTCCATTGAGTTCATCAACTGTGTAAACAGTCGACTATCATCCATCTTCCACTGCTCAAATGTGGGATCAGTCGTCTCCGGAGGGTTGTCAGTCAGATGCTTGAACAACCGCATTCCCCAAAGTGTTTTCTCAACCTTCTTCCGTCATGTTGAGTAACCATCTGGTCCGTCCAACCGCCGATCAACGAGTCGAATCGAAGAAATCGTTGTGCCAGTGCCCGTTGTTCCCGCCAAGGCGTTCCCGACACTGGTAGTAGTATCACTGCTAGCCGCCTCAGTGTTTGTCATCCTGCAAATGTACTTGATTCGACCGTCGCTGGATCTTTCCAACCCCAATAATCACATCAACTTTACCGGTGCGCTATCAACGTTGCCAGAACCGGCACGCGCGTGGAAAGTAGAGATCGCATGGAGATCACACAAGCCAGGATAGAGAAGCAACCTAGATGACTCTCTTTGTAGATCCTGATGTGGATATCAGGGTAGGAAGGAAACAAAGATCCACGTAAACAAGCAACTTGTCTACTCTTTGTTAACTCCAGCAACTTGTCTACTCTTTGTTAACTCCTGAAGTCGTAATCTAGGAACAAAGGTTCTGCTAACAAATCATTGTCTGCCCTCTGACCGCCGATATACGATTTTTTTTTTGGGCTGGAGGTCTTGGGGGTGGGTCGGCTGGCAGGGTGGGTCGGCTGGCAGTGGGGGTCGGCAAGGGGGGAGGGGGTTGGCGGGCAGAGGGGGGGGGGGGCGCTGGCGGGGGGGGGGGGGGGGGGGGGCAGGAGGCGGAGGCAGGGGCGGGTGGCAGCCAGGAGGCGGAGACGTGGTGGGTCTAGGGTTTGAGAGAGAAGTGGGAGAGGAGAGAGGGTCAGAGTTTTGGCTCTGATACCATGCAGAGTAAAAATAATGGATTGATTTTTATTGATGAAAAGACTACATATATATAGGAGAGGCTATCCCCTCTCTCTATTATTCTACCCGATGTGAGACTAAAGCCTCTTACTAATATAACACTTAACATTATCTAGTCATCACTACCTTTTGTCGTGACCACTTCATTTTTTTGAAGAGTTCTTAGGGCAAAGTGGAAAAGTGGTTGGAGTTTGTTTAACTTTTAAGTTTTTGATGGTAACACAAAGCCTACCTAGTACATGTTATTGAATATGGATTCATATAAATGTTAAGGATTCATGTTGGTTCAGGTTTTATGTATACTGTAATCCAACCCTACCTCAATACATGTGGAGTTTGAGAATTTAAATCCAGATAAGGTCTGGCTTGTAAAATGTATCAAAAACTGCTTTTTTAATGCTTGGATTATGACGTGTTCAACCTGCCCAAGTTGCTGTTCTAGTGCTTGTGGCCTATGTTGCACGATACTCCTCGACAGGACAATACCAATATCCATATCTGACATGTATTAGACACGATACTCCATCGATACTCATGTTGGATATTGCTCACCTGTATCTATGTTCCAAAGGGATCCAAAACATTGTTGAAAGTGCTTTTGTTTGGTCATTGTCGTGTCGAACATAATTGAGATATGATAGCTTGACATTCTAGTGAGCCCTCTCCAGTTCAAACATATGCTTAAATATAGATTTATTATGATCTAGTGTATAAAATATGTATGTAATACGTTTTCATGTATATAACTATGTATTCTTACTCGTATCCCAAAAGTTTAATTCCCTGTCTGTCCAACCTAGCTTGTGGCTCTTCTGAGGCTTAGGTCAAGTATTTAATTATTTATATTGGAATAGTACCAAATATGTACTCATGTGTACAAGAAGCACGACTCTTTGATTTCCTCCCCTTCAAATTGTCTTGTATATTTTGCATGTCCACCTATGCTTTTTAGAGTGCCTTATGGCATTGGTTCTGTTAGATTGCTCAACTGTTACAGCTTATAGTAACTGTATTGCTTCATTTGTTCAGAAGGGCGACACAGAGACGAATGACAGGGCTGGAGCAGTCACAGCCAAAGCAAGATCGACTTTGTCATCTGCAGATGCTCAATGACAGAGATGCTATTCTTCCTTCACATTCTCCTGTCAAGTGTTCCTGTTAGGGCCTTATGATATATCAATTTTGCCAAAGGTCATCTCTCTGTGTTACCGTAGGACATGAACATGTATGACACTTAAGCTTAAGCTTTAACAACTTCTAGAACCCCTAAATCAGTATTATCATTGTAACTCCTTTTAACTTTATTTACTGATTCAGACATGAAATAATGTTGGGAAGTATGAATTTTGATCACTTTTGATTTTTATGTCTACCTTTCTCAACAAATTCCCCTTTGTTTTCAATTTATATCACAAATTGTTCATCGCTGATGCAATTGTCCAACTGCAAATATTCACTAGATTTGGTTTTCAATCAGATAATGATTTCATACAGGGTTGCTATATAACGGATTTCAACTTTCCTTTTACTTAATTTGTGGGTAGTTCGCTGCCAAGTTATAGTAAAATTTGCTGGGAGCTCTGATAATCTCAAGTGGTCTAGGGACCACTGACGCAAGGATATTTTTTATTGACAATGTTGCGTGAAAGATTTTGTTTTTGTTTTGTCGAGTCAGTTTAGTGATCTCTTTATAATGACCACTCACTTCTTAAAATATCCTCTTTCATGACTAACGAGGACAATCACATTGATCAAATGAGACGTTAGAATGTGCTAGTTTTCTGAGTTCTATCGATGTCCTTCACGACTAGGAATGTTCTAGAGTGAAGCATAAGGAGTTCGAGTCATATTTTTCATTCTAAGGACTCGTGATCCTTGGCATGTGTGTAGGGTTTTCTCCAACTCCTTACAAGACATGACTAAGAAACTCTTCTCAATTGGATTAATAAAGGATAGTGCTACTGCTATCACTCTTATACACTGCTTATGATTAATATGACATTATCACGTTTACTTAAATTTTCGTTGTCTGTACTTCTTATAATTTCCTATGAGAACCTATTGATATGCTCCGACGTACCTGGGTTTAGACCTGATGGTAAGGAGCAGTTATTTGGGTCTTTTTTCGTTTCGGTACAAAGTTCTTATGCTTTGGACATCTAGCAATAAACTTCACTTTAAAGAAAATATGGAAGAGAAAGGAAGGAGTAGAGAAGCTAATGGAGGCTTACATTAAAACAACGTAGAACCCAACACTAATTAAGAAGTGCCAACTATTAAGGAGACTGGACATAGTAATTTTATGTCACTTGACAAGGAGATGGGTGACTTGTCAAGGGAATGACCAAGCCTATATGAAGTCAGATAAAATGCGGGGAGAGGTTATAGTTGTGAAGGAGATTGAACTAGGCAACACCAACACTCAAAAAGTTTTTTTAAAAAAAAAATTTGGGCAGTACCAGCCCAACAAATGTTCATAGTCCATACATTAGTTGTCACTACCGCATGCTTACAGTTACGTAGTTAACTATTTACAATATATATATATATATATATATATATATATATATATATATAATGGGTACAAAAAAAAATAATGGATACAAGAGATCATCATGGTCCCCTTAGGGTTTATGTCTTCCCTCAAGGGGGGGGGGAGGGGGTGTCTTCTAGCTATCCAGATGCATCGGAGGCATGCAAGAAGATACGATGGCGTAAGGCTGGACAACAATGGTAATTAGTCGACGAAAAAGGAAGAACAATGTCCACGTGTTGAGACTGCCCGTTCATCCAAGCAGATGATGGATCCTCCCGAAGGATTCAGAACTGGGGCTAAGGCACAGCCAACAGAAGCCAAGATTTGACACCACCTTGAGGGGACATGGGTCTTATTATGGAGATCTGATTAGGCATATGATGTCGTCGCCTGTAGCGGCGGTCATAGAGCAGTTGGGATCTAGGCAACGCTACCGTGAATAGGAGTCATCCCTTATGCACCTGAGGAAGAAGAGGACTTCTCCAATCAATATTGGAGACCAGAGCTTTGCAATAGTCTCACCTAAAAGATGGACATCCTTGTGTAAACCTACGAAAGAGAGCCCCTCTCTTTGCTTAGGATTTGACGAACCAATCGTGCATAAAGGGACGAAGGCGGCGATCATTTCAGATGAGGAAATGACCTTTGTTGCATATACATGGCAGAAGATGATTTTCCTCTATGTTATCGGCCCTGGACTCCCAAAGTTGTTATTATTCTTGTGGATAAGATCAAAATTGAGCAAGATAGCGAGCATGGTCAGGGTTCCTATTAAAATGGATGCGCCCACTACATCATGTCAACGTCTTGGATTTGTAAGGATATTGATCGAGGTCTTGGCACACAAACTTTGTCGAAGGTTGTCCCAATTTATATATCAGACAATAGACATATTGTTCTCCTAGTTAAGTATGAATGACTTCCACCGAGGTTATCGACATGTCAGTGCTTTGCACTTGAAGAGATTAATTGCCCCAATCCGACCAGAGGAACCATTTGAGAGGAGGAGGAGATTTTGGAAGTGCTCTGAGATAGATCTGCTGTGATGTCTTCCGAACCTAGTTAATCCCTCTCCACCCGGGATTCGTCCGGATATCTTGGTTGTCACAATCAAGGATGTTGATGAGGGTGAACCAGGTCTGACGAGGGACCCTAGTCTGACTACAGATCCAAGTAGGCAGGCTATGGTTACATCGAATGTGGTTATGGGGTATTCAAACGCTCTTCTGCCTAGTCCATATAGATGCCATCTTATTTGGTTTTGGAGGGGGCTGGAGAGTCTAGCGGACAATTGGCTCCTCCATTTCATGAGTTTTTTTTTCTTTTTCTTTCTAAAGCTCATAATGAGCCTGCTATAGCAGGTGCCCAACGGAGGGCTCACTAACCGAGGAGAGGGGAGGGGGGGGGGGGGGGGGGGGGGGGGGTGCACAGCCGATTATGCCACCACGGATGACGACTTGATTCGGGACTCAAATAACCTCACAAAGGTGAAAACGCGTTGGTTACAGTTACCTTAACAACAGAAACAATCATCCTACGAAAGAAAGCTCGGCAGAAGAACCAGATTATCTTTTCCAAAGTTAAGATCATTTCCCCTACAATAAAAAGGGAACAAGATGTATCGGGCTAGTCTAGATTTATTAGTCTAAGAAATATTTCGAGCTCTAGGTAGTGATGTAATGGTGGTGGGCATTTGAGTCCTACCATCCATTTTTGGAATATCAACAAAATCCATATATATATATATATATATATATATATATATATAAAGTCATTCGGATGGTTTCATATTATGGGACCAACCTGTGTTACAGCCATTTGATTTAGATTGAAAGGCTGAGATTAAAAGCTAAGAGTATCTACTTAAAATATATATTAGTAATCTGAGTCTTACAATCCAAATCCAACGGTTGTAACATAGGTTGGTTTCATAATATGAAACACCCGGATAGTTTATATATATATATATATATATATATATATATATATATATATATATAAGAACATGTTATGATGCTTGTGAAGGTCATCACTATTGAGAACGTAGTATGATCCGAATCAGAATTGGTCCATGAGCAGTGATATTGAAATGGGCTCATTTATTTTAGAAGAGAATTCCCATGTAGTGTCTAAATCAATTCCAATTATCTACATCTCATGATCCCACTTCTTGTCCGATGTGGGACTAAATTATCAAATCCATTCTTACCATCTTTGAGCGCTCAACCAGATAGCTCGTTTCCGCTATAGCGGAGCAACGAAACACCCCGGCTACCTTTGTCCGTTTCTGCCAGCCAAGGTCGAGAACATTTGTCGCGAACCAATTAAAACTATCCAAACTAGACTCTGATACCACTTGTTGGGAACACAGTGTGACCAAAATCGGAGTTGGCCCATGAGGTGTAATGTTAAAAGTGAATAATCATGTAATGTATGAAGCAATCTCAATTATCTACACTTTATGATCCCACATCCCATTTTTCTTTCCGATGTGGAACTAAATTATCAATTTCATTGTCGCTACCTTTGAGCGCTCAATCACGACGACAAAAGTTACATGTTTGGTTCATCTCTGCTGGAGTATAGGCTACTTTTTGTGGATAAGAAGTTCCTTTGTTGTTGATGAAGATTGTGTTCACTATTGATGGTGAGGTAGTACCAGGCCATTGAACATGGCCTGTGGGTGTGCGAGAGGAGGACATGGACACAAGGTAGTCAAATCACACTCGAGGTACAAGAGGTCCATATCGTTTGAGGCACAAGGCGCACTTAAGACGCACATCCGAGCGATGTAAGACACAAAATAAAAAATAATAAAAATATACATAAATAAATAAATAAATTAGCAATGTAAGAAATCAACTAAATAATATATTAAAACCAAAAAAAATATGTTAAAACATAGCCAAGTGAACTAGCATAACAACAATAGCACTCAACAGAACTAATACGAATTTGTATTCTCCCTACTACGATTTTAGTAAATTTTAGTTTTTCAAGTTCAACTGTAGCAAACTTTGGCAACCGTGAAAAATGCTACCTCCCTCCTACTTGTATGAGGTAAAGGCTATAATCTTAAAGCTTTTTGTAAAAAAATACATAATGCGCACCTTTTCTTGAGTGCGCTTTGCTGAAAGGCGCATCTAAGGCGCACATTGGGTGCGTCCGAAGAAAGGAGCCTCGTCTAGTGAGGTGCGAGGCGCAGATGTTGCGCCTTGCTGTGAGGCACGTCTTAGGCGCATCCGAGGTGCGCCTTTGACTACCATGCATGTCCATGCCATCAGTTAGAATGTACTGGTGCATTAATTATTAGCTAACATAGATTTTTGATTAATATCATCTGGGACTCGCTTTATAATTAGATAATGCCAGCTAACTATCCGTCAATATGTTTACAGACATGATGGTGGAGTCCGTAGATGTAGCACTGCTCTATAAGAAGTATCATTGTACAGGTGCTAGACTATCGACCACCATAGTTAGCCTATCACTTTAGGCTGGGGCTGGGTTTGTGAACCTGTGGTTACTTGGTTGCTTTTGTTTTTTTTACATTTTGATAATAACAGCTTATCAGAAAACTCTCAAAAATAAGTTCAATTTTGGAATAGCTTTTGAAATAAATGTTTGCTGCTAGTTCCATATCAGAATCTCAGAATAACTAGTTAAAGACCTGTCAATACAGCAAAATTCGAGTATTTTCATGAGGGTTGTGTGTATTGTACGTTTATATTGTTCTAACATAGTCATGTAGGTAGAAACCCATTTTTATGAGCTGAGAGAAATACTTCCCAGGCAGACCAAAGAAGATCCTGCCAATGTTAAGTATGTATATTATTCCAACGTAGCTTTAACTAGTTGAGTTGTTTACCAGTATACGTTCAACGTAGCTATTAGTAGTAGTACATTTAGACAAACCAACTTTGGTGCTTCTAATATCTTAAAACACATCAACGTAAAATCCTTTACAATATTTAGACAACTAAGTTTAAAAACAAGAGTAGCATTTGACTCATCTTCTTTATACAATCTAGTTCTCCGCTAAAACTCACAAACACCATACTTTGATTCAAGTTTTTTCATGTTAATCCTACTAAAAACTCACCATGACGTTCTTATTATATTTGTCTAGTTATTACACACAAAAAGTTGTATAACCATGTATGTAGTTGCATTTATTATTGCATAGTTAATGCACTCAATATATTTAGGGATCACATAATGGAGCAAGCATTTGGATTTTCATCACTGAATGCTTGAGGTGGATAAGCATTGGCATACTCGATGTGGTATCTAGGGGGCCAGTATTCCATTTTCATTGCTTCCATTGTTTTATCTTCTTCTCCTTTAGCCTCTTCCTCTTTCTTTTCTTCCTCAGGTTTTTCGTCCTTCTTTTCTTCTTCTTTCTTCTCGTCTTTCTTTTCCTCATCTTGCACTATGGAAGCTTTTCTTCTGGTTCTTTGGGACACATTCTCTACTAGCTTTGCAGGGTCTATAAAGCCTGTGACAAGAATCTGATCATTCGATAGATTTGTCACCACAGTTTCCACACCTGCAATTAAAAAGATGGAAGGCAAATAAGTCGGTCAATGGCTTAACCTAGGAGATATGCTAGCTAGTTATGTTCTACTAGGACTGCTTGTTTATTTTTCTATGAAATATATGCGTGAGCACCGAGTATTTGATCTATTAATAGAATTATCTCATGTAGTAGTGGTAAGTAGCACATACCGTCCATTTTCTTAATTCGCTTTTGCAAAACTTGGGCACATTTCTCACAATGCATTCGGACCTTCAACACGACTGCGATTGGCTTTGGCTGTCATTAGAATGATTGAATGGTTAAGATACTTGTGATTAAGAAAGTTAGTTTCTACCAAAGAATTTAGGCAGTTGCTTGCCCTTGACAAGAATTACTCAATTATATATTTCTTTAAGTCATATATCCTTACAGGAAGTGAAAATGTTCATTAAGTATGAAAAAATGTAAAATAGGTAGATTTCATGAACTAAAATCAATTGTAGTCATGGGAATGAAACAAAAGAGACTATGTTTGAGAAAATCATAGGAAAACCTTATTATCGCCCTTTAGAATAGTGGTACTAGAGTATAGTCATGTTATGAGGGGAAGTGACGTTTGATGTCAAAGGGAAAGTTTAGCTCAACTAGTCTTAAGTGAGTGCATAAACCCTTAAAGGGGCAATCTTATGTTCACTTAATATTGCACTTTGGTAAGTACATCAGCTAGTCTATTAATGATTCTACGGACCAATTTCCAGAAAAAATTAAACAATCATATATACTTATATCTAAAAAAAAGAAAGAAGTAAACCAGCATACGACTAATGTTCGAACTTAGAGTGCAAGTCAAGGTGGAGGACTATAATGTAGGTATTATTGTCATTGCAAGAACCTTGGTGTAATTCTTGTCTATACGACAACAATTGGATGAATATATAGGTATGTTTGAGAAAATGCGATCTCTCACTCTTTCTTGAAATTGTTCAAAGAAGTGGTGTAGGATTCATAACCTGTAGATATATACAAGTATAAATCAAAGGGTGTATGGGTTATAGGAGTCCTCTTGATAATGCATTTAAATCTGGTAAGTGCACTGGAACTGTAGTTAGACCTAAGTCAAGAACACAATAAATTATTTCCATAGTTAGCTTACTATGAGAAAAAAATCCAAGTCAACCCTCCTTAGTTCGTACAAACCTGCCGCTTGGTGCAGCTAGTCTAGTGGTATAAGAATTCGTAGATATTTGTTAGTTTACAATGTTGGATTGCATGTATGATGTGATACCAATGTCTAGTTTGCTTACAAATGGTATGACATGTTGATAGGTTATACATCAACATTGATAGTGTTTCAGTATGTTCTTGTGTTAGTCCCAATTAGACAAAGAAAGAATTGATGTGGGACATAAAAGTTGAATCCAGTAACTACGAGGTTAAGCTTTTGATTGAGAACAAAACTAGATCACAATTTACTTGACAACATTCATTTATGTATCCATATATACTAAAGTTTAGTTGATGCCAAAATAAGAATATTCCCAAAAGGCTTGGATATAAAAGTTTACATCCAATTATCAATAAACTAAAGCAGAATATTGTAAAGCCTACTTCGTTAATTTTAAGACTAGGTTTGCACCAAGCACTGTGTATAGACTAAAATGTATTTTCTTTCCCAAAGTCAAATCAGAATAAGTAAGAAAATTAGGCTACCTCTTCCTTCTTTTCTTCTGGTGGTGGTGGATCTTTGGCTTCCTCTCTTGGAGGCTGTGGAAGTGGAGAAATTACCTCTGCCTTCTTCCCAGTCTTCTTTTGAACCGTTTCGCATAGTTTTACTGGATCTACTCCCTTGCCCTTTATTACGACCTTTCTTACCTTGCTATCTGTTTTTACCTCCTGCACACCTACACAATGCACTATAATATTAGTAAGATGTAGGAATATCATCTCTTCCCATCCGTTGGTATAATGTGTAAGAGAGATGAGTGTAGTACCTTATAACAAATTGTTAACTCTTCCTTTAGAAATTTTCTATTTTAGGTGAAGTTAGAGGGTACTCTTTATTTGATGAGCTTAAACCATATGATAGGTTTTATTGTAAGGACGCCCCTCTCTTGCTCATAGGCTAAGAATTTGGCGTCACCAAAGCCGGTTGACCTCATGTAAACATCTAATAATTAACAAAACTATCTCAATTCATTTTTGTAACTTTCTTGGCTGAACCCATTCAGATGGGAGAAGCCAAAGATGATTATGTATGAAGACACTGGTTGCATAATATGAATATTATGGTGGTTTATGTTATGAAGTAGTACAACCCAACCTCTAGGTGAATTGGTAGCTAATTAAAATGGATTTAGATTGATCATCTCCAGACTTGGATGAAAAGCCACTGACATTCAATTGTGACCTAATATATACATCCCTAACAACATTTAAAACTAATTTTGGGCATGATATATAGTACTATGGTAAAAGAAGAGGATTCTGAGCAAATAATATGTATATATATTATTTTATTTCTATTTATTTTCTCATAAAAAAGTATTTGGTAATTGAATGATATAGTTCAAAAACACGCAACCATTTTATGTACATAAACGTTACGATTGAAGATTAGAATTGGATATAACATAATAGTACTGAGAAATTATAAAGATAAATAGCATTACATATGTAAGGATATTGTGTAGATACTACTCATATATCATTTGTAAGATTTGTTGGATGTAAAAGTACAATTTTCATTGGTATTCATTTTTTTTTATTAGACTCATGTAAACTAGTGTATGCATGATTAATTTGTCAATGATCCGTATTGCTAAAGTAGGGCATATGGTTCTCTTGTGTATATTACTTGTGTCCTCTAATGTAAGTTTGTTGGATTAATTTATCAATTTTCATATATTATTTGTAATATTTGTTGGATGTAAAAGTACAATTTTCATTGATATTCATATATTTTATTAGATTCGTGTTCAACTATTAAGTCCTACTGGTATCCTCCAATGATCGGATAATCCTAGAGGAGTCAAAGCATCGATATGGGACTATCTACAACGAAAGAGCATCCAACATAATATTGACAGTATATTGATAAGCACACTAAAATTTCCAACAAGTTATTGGGATCGTATCCACCCCCCTTCCCCCGCACACCACAATATACTAGTAATATACTTGTTTGGTCGATGTTGGTTTATTTTATGTGTAGTTCAAATTAAAGAATGCTATTTCGACTGTTAAGATTTTTTTCTAATTTAACGGTGGATTTGATATCCTTTATAAGGGTTACTTCTTGAGTTCTAGAGAGGTTGACTTTAAGGTTTAATGAGGCTTTGGATGAGAAAGTTATTGGAAGCCTTAAGAAAATCTAACGAGAGTAGTTAATAGAGAGATCGTTAGAGATCTCGTAAGGAAAGGGTTTTGCATTATTATTTGTGTGTGTAATTCTTTCAAGGTTTTCTCTCTTCTTAATTCAATAAGGTTATTTTTTCCTTGCCCCATGGAGTAGGCTGATCTTAACCGAACTACATTAAATATTGAATGTTTTTTTCTTGCTTGTTATTTATTCGGTTAATTGAGCCTTTATTATTTACTTTGTCATTTGGGTTTGTGTTTGTGTCGCTTCTGCTTTTGTGCAAAATAATTGGTATCAGAGTTAGGAATCGCCAAAATTTCAAAATATTAGATTTAGGTCAATGAGGTGACGACATTGATCCGCTCTCTATTTCCCTAGATTGAGATTCTTGAAATTGTTGGTCTATTAAGGTTAGAGGGGGATTTTCTTTATTTTAAAATTTTGGGATGATGATTAACAAGGTTAATAAAACCAAGTTCTGGATGGATAAAATTAATGATAAAGCAAACTTCACTTTGTGGTAGAGAAGTGTCAAGGCTATTCTTATGAAAGATGTAGTGTTTAGGGCTATAGCTTATAAGGACAAAAAGCCTTTCAAAATAATGGATGGTTCATGGGATCACATGAATCAAAGGTCACATAACACGATAGACCTTTGTTTAGCAGATGAGGTGATATACAATGTTATATCAGAGACATTTATGGTAGTTTTATGGTTGAAGATCGACAACTTGTATACGACAAAGTCATTTTCTAACAAGTTGTATCTCAAGAAACAACTACCATTTACCAATAAAAGAAGAGACCCAAAATTTTAACCATATAAATAACTTCAATAAGATTGTTATTAATGGCCTTCTTTGTTTTGAAGTAATGCTGAGGAAGAGAGATTTTTACTCTAATCTTCGCTTTCGAGGTCTTATGATCATTTTGTGATAATAATCCTTTACGGGAAGGAGGCATTCGATATGTAAGAGGTGACAACAACTCTTCTTAATAATGAGATTATGAAGATGTCAAATCCGATCAAGAAGTCATCGAGGCCGAGGAAAGTTTAAAATATCTAGGCAAGAGAGCAATGTTTTTTCCTTTGAAACACTCGGGATACATAAAAAAATAATATCCAAAGTACAAGTAGTAGTTGGATCGGTAAATCTGCCAGTTCAAGCGATCAGGTTCAAGCCAGTGTTATGCAGGAAGTAAAAGACTTATTGTGAGATATGCTTTTATTGCATAGTGGGAAGAATATTTTCTCCAAAGCTTTGATTATTGTCTTGGGTGTTCATATCATGTGTGTCCAAAGAGAGTAGTTCAATACCTATAAGGAGTTTAATGATGGTGTTGGTCTTATGGGGATCAATGTGTCATGCAAGACCAATGGCATAAGAAATATCAAGATTCATATGTTTAATAGTGTAGAGAAGGCACTTGTAAGTGTGAGACACATTATGAATCAAAAGAAGAACCTCATTTATTTGTGTTGGACGTAATGCGTGACATGTAAGTTACTTAGCCTAGCATTTTGCTAAAGATAGTGAAAAGTTACTTGTTGATCATAAAGGGGGTATAAATTTATGTAGAACTTGTATCAATTGGATAAAAGCATGTTTACTAGGTGTGGTCATTGTTACAGAGAAATAGACTTTAAGTCTATAACATACATATATATGCCACATGAGTGAGAGGGGTGTTCGTAAGTTGCATAAGGGAGAGTTGATAAAGTGACAAAAGGAGTGCAAGCTAGATTTGTACAAATATTGCATGATAGGAAAGCAATATAAAGTCGAAAGCAATATACAGTTGAATTAAAGCTTGTGGTGCACAAGACTTGAGTAATCATCGATTACATTCACTCGGACGTATAGTGGGCATCATAGTTCGATCAAAGGAGGCATTGAGTACTATGTTACCTTCATAAATGACTTCTTACATTAAGTATGAGTTTAGTTTCTCAAATATAAGTCAGAGGTGTTTCCTAGATTTGGAGAATGGAAGACGACTATAAGAAGAAAAATCGATGAATGATGAAATACATTTTTGACAGATAATAGAGATACATATACCTCGATAAAGTTTTAAGATTACTGTGGAGAATAGGGCATAAGGAGTCAATGTAACCAGGATGTCTAGAAAAAATAAAGTAATATAGCACATGAGTAGGACATTACTAGATCGAACAAGAAGTATGTGATTGCAAGCTGGTCTTACAGAGGACTTCTGGGTAGTGACATTGAACCATACATACTATTTATAAATAGATTATCTTTTGCAGCTATCATTTTCAAATCCCTTTGGAGATATAGAGAAGAGGAGAGAGAGAGAGAGAGAGAGAGAGAGAGAGAGAGAGAGAGAGTCATTTTTGATCTTGTGCGTGTGTTTTGGTGCCCTACTTATTCACTTGTAGATCATATCGATAGAAGCAAGATGAAGTGAAAGTTGAAAGGGTATTTCTTGGGATTCAAACATGGAATCGAAGGCTACAAATTGTAGGATTCAAAAAATAGAAGGGTGTTCATAAGCCATGATGTGATTTTCAATGAGGCTTCTATGTTTAAAGATGTGGAAGAAAGTCTATTGTGAGTGACACATTAGCCAATGACTACACGGTGGAGGTGGACATTCTTGGTGCCCATAGGCACCATAAAAACTTATTAATGCTAAAGAGGATAGATAGTTTACAAATACGGATGGTGAGGACCTACATGTGATAACATCAATGAGTTCAGGGCTTACGTACAATGCACCAATGTGGTATGGGTTTAAAGACATGGTTGTATCATTTTTATTAACAAAAATACGAGATCCAAGCTAGCGATTATAAGGAGGTCATTGGACAAGATGATATCAATTGATAAATAGTTTCCATGACGGATGAGATGGGAGTCAATTCAAAAGAATGACACATAGAACTTGGTCGAGCAACCGAAGGATAAAGGACTATTGGCTGCAAATGAGTATTCAGGAAAAAGGAGAATAAGCAATACAAGGTTTGTTGGTCATGAAAGGGAACACTAAGAAGGGTTCTATTGACTACAATGAGATATTCTCATATATTGTCATGCATACTTCTATTGGGGTTGGCAATGATAGATTCTTAGGATATCGAGTTAGTGAAAATGAATGTCACAACGACATTTTTGCACAAAGAGTTAGAAAAGAAGATCTTTGTGAGACAACCAGAAGGATTTACGGAATCCGACATGAAAGATTATGTATTTGAGCTCAAGTATGTATATGGGTTAAAGCAATCTCACTAGCAATGGTAGATGAGCTTCAATTCTTTTATGTTGAAGACCAATTTCTTTTAATAGCACTATTACTACTACTACTACTACTACTACTACTGAAGCAGGCTCAAGGATGGATCATAAATATATCTCTTCTTATTTATCGATGACATATTGGTTGCTTTCAAGAGTATGACGGAGATAAGGGAATTTAAAACTTCATTGAGTACATAATTTGAAATGAATAATTTAGGTGGAGCAAAGAAAATCCTTATGATGACTAGTAAGCTATAACAATCCCATAGAAAGTATATAGATAACATGTTGGAGAGGCTTAGCATGAAGGACTCTAGGAAGGTAAGCACCCCTATTGTCGGTCATTTCAAGTCATCATCCAACAAATATTAAAAATCAGAGGAGGAGAATGTCAAGATGTTTCGAATTTTGTATGCAAGTGCGGAGGGATCATTGATGTATGTTATGGTAGTTACTTAAACTGGATCCAAGGTGGAGATTGTTGTATATTGTTTGCGTTCAGCTATATAATGTTATGGGCATTCGATGATCGAACAATTCTGGGAGGAGTCGAAGCTTCGATACATGGTTGTCTACAGTCAAAGAGTATCAAGCAGAATAGTGATAATATACTCCAAAATTTCCAGAATATTCTGGGATCTGAGAGAGAGAGAGAGAGACAGAGAGAGAGAGAAAGAGAGAGATGGTTGATGGAGAGCTCGTTATAGATCTCATATGGAGAGAATTTTGCATTATGATTTTTCTATGTAATCCTTGCAAGATTTTCTTTTTTGTTAATTCAATAAAGTTATTTTTTCCTGCCTCGTGGATTAGGTGAGCTTAACCAAACCAATTAAAGATCGTGTTTTTTTCTTGATTGTTATTTATTTGGTTAATTGTGCTTTGTTATTTACTCATTGTCACTAATTTTATTATTTGTGTCACTTCCGTGTGTGTGCACAACACTTCTTATATTGAACCATTAAATTTATAAATTCATCCTAGCTAGAAGTTTCAAGCAATTTATAAGAAAAAAATGCACTTTAATTTTTCAAAGATAACATCCATTCGGACATGTTATGGTTTGATAATAAAGATTTACTTATATGAGAAGATAGAGGGTATGCAAGTCATCAATATGCATGACAATATTACAGTCACCTCCAAGTGGATCAAACCGTAATTTTGATATTTTGTGTGTATATATATATATATATATATATATATATATATATATATATATATATATATATATATATGTCGTTTCTTATACGGGAACAACTTACGAGAATAGTTTACTGGATTTAAGAAGGTACATATGTTTCTGATCAAAATTTTTCCTTCTTTAAAAAAATTACATCTCTCATCTTAAAAAATAAATCTCTCTCTATCTTAAAAAATAAATCTATCTATATTTAAAAAAAATCTATCTTAATTTAAATTTAAAATTTTGTTTTAATATTAATATTAATGTTTATGTTAATTTTTTAATATTAATGTTAACGTTAATGTTAATATTACTGTTAATGTTAACGTTAATTTTAATGTTAATATTAATATTAATTTTCATGTTAATTTTTAATTTTTAATTTTTAATTTTTAATTTTTAATTTTAATTTTAATTTTTAATTTTAATTTTAATTTTAATTTTTATTTTAATTTTTAATTTTAATTTTAATTTTAATTTTAATTTTAATTTTAATTTTAATTTTAATTTTAATTTTAATTTTAATTTTAATTTTAATTTTAATTTTAAAATTAGAATTAGAATTAGAATTAGAATTAGAATTAAAATTAAAATTAAAATTAAAATTAGAATTAGAATTAAAATAAAAATAAAAATAAAAATAAAAATAAAAATTAAACTAAAATTAAAACTAAGATTATTTTTTAGATTTATTTTGGAAGATAAATTATTTTTAGAATAAAAAAAATTATCTCTATTTAAAAAAAAACATAAAATAAATCTATCTCTCTCTAATTTTTAAAAATAATAAATAAATCTATATCTATTTTCTAAAAAAATAAATAGATAGATAAGTCTTATTTTTTAATATAGAGATATGTTTGTTTTTAAAAGGAAATATTTTTTTTTAAAGAGAAAGAAATTTAGAGGAGAATTTATGATCCCGGAAGTTTATTCTGTAAGTTATTCCAGTAGGAGAAGTTCTCTCTCTCTCTCTCTCTCTCTCTCTCTCTCTCTCTCTCTATATATATATATATATATATATATATATATATATATATATATATATATATATATATATATATATATATATATATATAACCTTTTGTTTTGCCTGATATATCATAATGCATTATCTATATAATAAACTCCCAATAATTATTTTTCAATACTAATGGAGATATAACCTTTTTATGTATAGAAAAAAAATCATTTGATCCTTTGAGAAATTCGTCAGGCAATTAGCAAATATGTACATCCAAAACAGTAACAAAAAGAAATTTTTTTATAAAGTTTTTCTGAGAAACAATATGGAAGTATTGTCTAGTATCTTTACTGTAACTTGACCTTAGATTTTTTTTTTCTTTTTCTTTCTGTCAAGCATGATACCGAAACTGTTCCTGTTTTCATACTCTTAATAACCAACATGCCGTAGAGTTCATACTTTTAATGTTAGTAAGCAATATGCCATTTACTATGTTGGACTGACATGGATACGACACAACATAGGGAAGGACAGGACAATACGAAACTAATTTTGATGTCCTAGTGTATTGGAGTATCCGGTTGTGTCCGAAATGTGTCTGACACGGTTCAGATTTTTGGAGTGCGTATGTAGCATATACTTGATAAAAGATATCTCATAAAAAGATCTTATAATAAACCTCATTTTCTAGGTACGAGTAGTGATGGAAATAATTTTGATATAACAGAAATATTGTGGAGGCTAAAGAAAAACCTTCAAATTTCCTGAGTGATCTTTCAACTTTCCTTGCACATCCTTCACAGTGCATGTCCACTTTTAGCACAATCTCTGGTGGCTCCTCTTTCTTCTCTTCCTTCACCTCTTCCTTTTGCTCCTTTAGTTGTCACAGAAAAACAATCAATTTAACTATAAGAAGGAAACATATAGTACTTCATTAAAAGTTAGAGAGCTGCCACTATTGCAAAAATGAACAGATATTACTATTAACTAGTCCTACTCTACAGTCTACAGTTTGATTATAAGAGTTCAACCTAGAATAAGAAGGAAAATTTGAAGCAGAGATCACTTACTTCACCCATGCTAGGACAGTTCAAGCTTGGGGATAGATACAATAGAGAGATGAAAGGCTTCTTGGTTCTTCTATACTATCTTGCTCTTCTTGTTAGAATGCCTTGAATGCTTTATATAGGCACAAGGGTTGAAGATTCTCTGGTTCTAATGTGCTATTATTAGTTACTTACAGTTAGTTTCATACTGGATTAGGATCATGTCCTTTAGCCGTAGTCATATGAAGAATTTGCAAAATAATGGATTTTTATTAAAATATGATAGAGATTGCTGTTTCTGAAATTTATAAAGATTTAAGAAGCTTGTGGTGTGTGATCGTTAGTTCAACTTGCAGATACATGGCCTGAAATATTCATCTGTAAATTGGGAAATTTTGGTTTAGGCCCCTGCAACTTGTTCCAAAGTACCCTGTGGCTAGTCAATTCTAGTATAGGTTCCTTGAAAAGTTGGCCGAGTAAATATATTTGGGTTATTTAGCAATAGTGTCTCACATCTCCAAAATATTCTACATTAGACTTTGGATTTCGAAATCACTGTTCACGTAGGCTAGTGCTAGTGAACTGTGATTTTGAAATCCAAAGTCTAATGCCGGATATTTTGGATATCCAAAATCTAATTTTAACTATTATGTAAGACCCTTTTGCTAAATAACCCAACATATTATACCGTAACTAATAATAAAATGTTATCTGGAAATTAAGAAAAAAAATGTCCCAGTAAAAATGGTATAACACCATTTGAAACAACATACTGTAGCTTTAAAACAGTATACCTCAACTATTGATGTTTGGTAAAAGGAAACTTTTTTATTCCCAAGAAAATTTAGAATGGGTAACCCATTGTTATGGTTGGTTTAGGTTATAAATATATATTTTCAAAAATTATGAATATCCAGATAAATAATTTACTCACAAAATATGAGAATTCTATCCTTTAATAATACGTGGGTCTAATTTTTTTATCCGGACAAAAAATTTGTTATTTTGTTGTCATTTTTCCTATACTCTTTTTATTTTTATCCTTTTTCATTTGTTGAAGTTTTTATGTTTTTTTTTTTCACTTTTAAGATAATTTTGGGTTTTTTATTTTGTATTTAAATTTTTAAAATTTCAAATTTTTAAAATTTTAAATTTTTAAAATTTTTAAATTTTTAAATTTTTAAATTTTTAATATTTTTAATATTTTAAATTTTAAATTTTAAATTTCCTTTTTTTTAGTTTTTTATATATATTTTTAAGAATTATTTTTTGGGTTTCTTCATTTTTGTTCTTCATTTGTTTTTGTTTTTGTTTTTTTTGTCAATTTCTTAATCTTATTTTATTTTCTCTCGTAAATATTTTTGTAGTTATGAAACATGAGAATACAATTTTCTAGGGAATTTAATTACATGGAATTTGATTCCCGGGGATATAGAATTCCCGGCTATTCTGCATAACAAAGCCCCTTTAGTTGTTTATATTTTTTTCAAGTCTGTCATACTTCAAGGTGTGTATTAGGTCGGACATCTCGGAACCCGGTCCGGCCTGGTCAAACTCGGATTAGGTTAATCCGGGACTAGTCAATGGGCCGACCATGCCCGGACCACTAAAAACCCAATTTCAAACTTGGTTTATTGTCTAGGCCCACAGGTCCAGCCTAGCTTCAAAACTAGTATGAATCAGACATACCCTCCAAAAATCGGTCAATCGAGCCAAGTCCGGGTCGAATCGGTTATTCTCCTTTGGTCCACCATTTTAGTTTTTTTTATGTGGTGGTTTTACGGTTTACCCCCTAGGTATTTTGGTATAAAAAAAACCAAAAACCATACAAGTTTTTTTTTGGTGGCGGATGTTAGTTTTACCAAAATACTCTCATTTTCTAGTCATTTATGAACTTTAATATGGGTTAATTTTGTCATTTCGTGAAAATGACCAAAATATTCCTATAATGGCTATATTCTAAGGTATTGATGGTTATCACACAAATTTTATTCTCTCTTATAATAATTATAAGCAATCTCGTGTTATATTAGTTGAAGTAGCTATGTTATGGAGACTGAATTGCAAAAAAAATTGCAAGTGTCCAAAAAATTTAGAGGCTTCTACTTAATTGATCGACCACTGGCAAGCTTCAACAAATCTACATTCGGCTTTGGAGGATATCAAGTTAAAGTTTAAGCAAAAATTATTATTATTATTATTATTATTACAAAAGTAGTTAATTTTGATATTGAAAATTAATTAGTTTTAATAAATATAGTTTTTAAAAAATATTTAGTGTCACGTCCCGCTTCCAGAATACTGGGTAAATACGGGGACTGACATGACCAACCGCACCTTGCAGAATATCGAAGTAAGCCGCAATGTGTTAAAGTTGTCTAGCAGACGAGTGGGTGAACTCTAGCATGCTATGATGTCAGTCCTAAGGCCGACAACTCCTATTATCTCAATCCAACATCACAAGTACAAGAGTATATCATACATGAAAGTAAAAATGCATCCCAAATTATGTCACATATGATCATGAAGCTAGTGAATACAAAATGCTGCACTAGCATAGTTTAATAATACATGATCAAAATATACCAGCCATGGTCTAATATATACATCATGTTGACCGCAGTCTCAAAAATATAAGGAGCTAACTCTGCTCCTTGCTGAACACCATAAAAGAAGTAACCAAGACAAGGGGTGAAAGAAGAAAAACCCACTCGTGAGCTTCGGTCACAGTCCTATGAATGCGAGCCATCTTGCTGGAAGCGCGGTGGATCCTGGTTTTCTTCGGGGTAACCTGGCCATCCAAAGCCAGTGGAGTTAGAACCCCAAGCAACAAGTACCACAAAGGATCTCAAGGTGATAGACCAAACAAATCATAACATAAGCAAAAAAGACATATAAGAAATAAATGCAGATCGAGACTTGTACGGTACCAACGTACTTGTCTCAAGAATAATACTAGAAGAACTGATAATAAGTGCATAATAAAAGTAAGACGGCGAGCGGCAATAGAGCATATGAACTACTCTGGATCGGGACCACAACCCTTAACCAAACAAGGACCGGGGTTGCAGACTTACCCGAGCAGAAGTTAGCACCCTAACCACGCGCCAGGAGAAAATGAAACTATAAGAGCGAGCTATACGAATAAAAATATCCAATTCACAGCCAAAAATGCCTACGGCTTGTTATAATTAACTAACTAGGGTTATCACAAGCCCTAATTACTAGAAAAAAATTGGTAAGAATATTGCTACAACCGGCACTGCAGTCAACCCGGATGTCCAAGGGTGCGCTTGTCTAGTAAATTTAACTGCATAGTCAACCATAAAATAACATAATTAGTTACTTATCACAAACATACATTGAACTTATAAGCATAAACATAAACTTGTGAATCAAAAACTGGTCTTGTAAACATAAACTTGTCTTATAATCATAAACTTTCTTGTAAACATAAACTTATCTTATAATTTGCCACTACACGCGTAAACTTGGTCAGTCATGGAGCCCTTGCCTAGCAGGGTTGTCCATGCCGCATGGGGCCCTTGGGGATCGGGGTAGCCGGTAGCACAATATTCTTCCCTCCCAAAATGCCCTTGGTAAATCTTATCTTGTTTAATCATTACTAAATTATTTTAAGTTCTCGAGTCGTGGACACTTGAGAACTACTTAAAATGACGAATCGCGAGTACGAGCTTTTCATGAGTTATTGTATTCGCGACACGCGATACATTGGACAATGCTCACACTTGATTGCCCGATGCCAAATGCAATAAATTTTCATACACAAATATCTCCACGGTGTCGTGAGGATTGTGAACTTATACATAAACTGATCTTATAAACTCACGTGCAAAACTTGTCTAGTATTATAAACTTGTATCAACATAAGGAAGCACACAACAATAATCACTAAAGAAATTACAATCAACAAGGAACACAAAATGCACACCTGGTCGCATGCACCCACTGGCCGCATGGACTCTCTAGCCGCATGCACCCACTGGCCGCATGGACTCACTAGCCTCATGGACTCTCTTGGACTTAGCAAATTTTTCATTCGTTCGGTGAGTGAAAAATAAGGTGTTCAAGGACACTTGTGTAAAATAGGCAGTCATGTGTCCAATAAGATGGACGCATGCTGTCAGTACGCGACACGAGTTCAGGCCGTATAACCCTCTCGGGTCGCATGACACTTTCGGCCGCATGGCTCGCTGGCCGCATAAAGACTTCGTATTCTCCAACAGCAAGTTCAGCCATAGCCGAAACTCCAAAAGCCAAAAAATGTTTTCTTCATAAAAACTTTATTTTAACTCCAAATTAAGTGAAACAAAAGCCAAATTATACGAAATAAAATGCTCTAACATAAGGAACAACTATTTTTCCAAAATAATAAGTTTTAATAGATCAAAACCATGAAAAACTCATGAAACACATAAAAATCCTAAAATTAAAACTTAGATATACAAAAATACATACATCAAAATCCAAAACTCCAAGAACTATACATGAACAAAAACTCAAGGAGAACATTTTCCATCAAATATATTTTCAAAACAACAAAATATAAAAAAAATTAGAAAATCCGTAATTTCACCATTGAGCAAGATGTACTTGCCTTGGGTGGCTCCTAGCCTCTACCTCTCACGGTCAAAGTTGCAGCAACTTTCTCCATGGTTAGGGTTAGGGGGATCTTGAGGGAGGGGAGGAAATAAAATAAAGAAGAAGAATGAGAGGAGAGAGAAAAGCCATATATATACTAAGAGAGGAGAAAAGAGGGTTTAGTCATGGGTTCACCCAAAATGAACCGAGCCAAGTATCCATTACACATGCGGATCCTAAACCGGGTCTATGGCAATGCCAATGGGTATCCTACTGGTCTCAGGTAGTCTCTCTCAACAACAGAAGAAATAAAACAATAATAAAATAATAGGAACCAATATATGAAATACAGCAGGAATATATTATCAAGAAAAATTAATTTCTAGAAATCCAAGAAATACCAAATCTGGGATCACGTGTGACATCTCTACCCTTCTTAGAAAAATTTCGTCCTCGAAATTTCACCAAGGCTTGTCGAGCTGGAACACACGAGAAAACTCAAGAAATCAATCACAATTCAAATGATTACACTAAGGAAGTAATTAAAATAGAAAAGATAGCTGCAGAAGTAACTAATGAATAAATGCACAAAAGCAAGACACAGGAAATTGGGAGCATATGGATACATATACTCCTGAGTCAGTCGAATAGGAACTCGTCCTCCTTCCCTATGCTGACTCACACAAATGGACAAGAGCCAAGCCCAGAGGTAAGTCGGTACCAACGACTCCCTCTCAACAACATAAAAAATAAAAATAAAATAAAATGACAAGAACCAATATTTGAAATACAACATGAATACATTATCAAGAAAAATTAAATTCTAAAAATCCAAGAAATTCCAAATCTGTGATCGGTTATGACATCTAATATGGATCCTAATGACGCTACTGGTTTAACCAACACTATAAAAATCTTCCAGAACATTGTTACAATGTTTAAAGTCATTTTGATTTAGGTTTACAACTCTATAGAAAATAAATAACCATCGAGACAAATGTCACCTCTAAAGATTAATAATAATATTTTAACTAGAAAAAAGATCGATGTTATTGAACTATTATTAAACTATTTGTCACAGATAATGAGGAAAAAGCCTTAGATTTTACCAACAATAAACTAATACCTAGAGGTGCACAATGCAAGAAATGCAAAAAATCTTCAAATAATAAAAAATGATCGCATGGGTACTTTGAAGAGACACTATGAAAATTATTATGGCAATGGCACAATTAATGCTAGATAAACAAAGTTAAGCACCGGTCATCAAGGATCTTCAATAGGAAACTTACTTATTATCTTGCTCGTAACAAAACCAACTTAATGAAATATATTATTTGTGACGAACAATATTTTACATTTGGTGAGAGTAAATCATATTATGACTACGCAAGTAGTACACTAAATCATTGTTTTACTAAAATTTCTAAATATATTACTAGTAGAAGTTGTTAAAATATTTAAAAAAGAAAGAGCAATTTTGAAAGAAAATTTTAGAGACATTACTAAATTTTCTTTAGCTTTTGATATATGAACTATTAAACAACATTATCCTTTTGTTTGTATCATGACACATTATTTAGATACAAAATAGGTTTTACAAAAATGAATTCTTTGTCTTAGACAATTGACTGCAATCAATGAGCAATATTATAATTTTTATGTGAATATGATATTTACAATAAAAAAATTTCTAGTTTTTTTTATAATGCTAGTAATAATATTTCTTGCGTAAATATTTAAACATCTCAATTTCTGCCTATATTAGGACAACTTTTTTATATATATAAGATGTGCTTGACACAAGAATTCTATCAGTTACAAAATATAAAAATGTTCCTTGATTTGATTATGTCTTTTCTAAATTGGAAATAAATTTTCTAAATATTGGTAGTAATAGTAGTAGCTCTGGTTTATTTCTATTTTTATAAACTAACAAAATATCTTTGACCGAAGTAAGTGGGAACATGCTCAAAAAGAATAAGGCTTATACTAGCCTTGGCTAAACGCTATAATACTATAAGATCAACGAGTGGTATGAAAAGGAATCCCACTATCGTACCGGGATCGCTGATCTAAGAGTGCAGGCATTCAACTGAAGGTACGATAGGTCCTCAGGTTCCCCTGGCAAATATGACAAAAAAATTAGTAGGGTTAGAACCCCAAGCAACAAGTACCATAAAGGAGCTCGAGGTGAATGATTCCACAGAAACAAATCAATAAAACAACAACAATATGTTAAGAATCAGACACGCCCTGCAAGCGTTCCTACACCGTGTCTAAGAGTGCCCACAGCGGAAATTTTAGGCCAACCCACCTGAGATAACCAACCTCTGTCTAACGAACACCAAGCACAGATATAAACAAGTATATGACGGTGAATATGTCACCTAGACAAATTCTAACCTTTATAACTCAGGTAAAATTATAAGATTGACAGAATCAATATTGAACCCTTTGCCATGATAGATTCAACACCCTTATCACACTCAAGAAGAAAAGAAAGAGATTACAATTAAAATCACTCACAAACCCATAGCAATCTCCCTGAGCGAAGGAGACGACTCCTCGATCAGATCTCTTTCTTCTTTTTGTCTTGGATGGCGAAGTCCTAAGAGAAAAGCACGAACTTTCTCTTAGATTTTCTGTGGACGAGCACCCCGAATCTCCAACTTGTGCTATTTTTGTGCCTCCACCCTCCTCCTATTTTTATAGGATAAGAAATCCTATTTTAAGTCATAATAGAATTTTCTAAATAGAAAACCTTAAAATAAGAATCATATTCCATCTAAAATAGCCCAACACATGGACGTCCAAATATGGTCAAATTAAATATTTGATACAAATTTTAAATTAATCAAATATTATATTTAATATAGATTTTTAAATTATATTAAATCAAATCTTTGACCATATTTGGGCTCCAAATTCACCAAATCCAGACTGGACCCCAACAATCTACCCCTCCAGTCCAATGAGAGGGTATTGACCCCATGGCTTCTTAACTGGACTCCATACATATCGCCCCATGACTGCGTTCCTACTACCCCATGTCACCGATCTTTGATCCCATGAGTTACTTTGCATCTTCCTTCGTCTCCAACTTCTCGATCGTCACATCGATGCTAGAAGCCATGCATAGCACCTTTTGTACCACTGAAATACTGCCGACATTAATGACACGGTTGAGACCAAAGTCCCTGACTATCAGCCTCACCGTGAGTCTTGGCTGCCTGTCCCCGACTTTCATTTTTTACCAAAATGTGTTAACGATTCGACGAGCTTCTTCACCCTTGGCTGTCCCAATAAAAAGGATAGTACGATTCTTTCGAGATTCAAACTCCTGAATCTTCCCACCTTCTTGTCCGAACTTGAATCTCCCCCAAACACATGCGTCCTCGAGCAGAATATCACGAACTATACATATCGTCGATAACCCATAGCTCCCCCGGAACTGTGTGAATGGTGACGCTCACACCTCAGAGTGAGTTTGCTGAAAACCTTGATATCCTCCATGGCCTCGAACTGGTGAAACCAATGTCGCTCCATGAAGCTTTGGCAAACCACCCATCGCCAAAATTAGATTCGTGAAGCAACCCCCACCTAGAGACCGACCAGCTGTCATGGGACCGACATACTGACCCTCAATCTTTGGCTCATCCCCATTCGTCGCTTTGTCTCGACAAAACGAATCCTCCCTAATCCTCCAAGTATATCGAAGCCCCTCCTCAGCAAGTTTTCGACGATCTAACACCTGTTGAATACCCCTCGAGACTCCATCCAATGTCTGTGGCCTGTATGTACAACTCAACGACTTGATCCTGTACATGCCACAACATAAATCTCCTAGAGCTCGCTGTTGGGAACCCTTCTTAAGCATCCAATCTTTGTCCCCAAACAAACTGCGATAGCCATCATCCGCCAGCCTCCCTACCGAAACCAAGTTATAGGGCAAACTCCGTACATGTCACACATCCTTGAGAAAGAGCTTCTCACCAAGATCCGTTGTCAAGTGCACATCACCGATGGTTACAACTACAGCCGTCCCCTTGTTTTCTATCTTCACACGTCATAACCTGCCGCCGTGGTATGACGTGAAGATCCTCCTATATGGAGTGGCATGATATGCGTCCCCGTATCCATGACCCAATCACCATTATGATACATGCCACAAGGTTCATCTGCGTCGGTTGTTATGATGATGAGACCTCCCATAGCCGTGAGATCCTCCTGATCATCATTGCCTTTGGCCTTCTCAGCTTTTAGCTTCATGCATTTTCTCTTGATATGACCCTTTTTGCCACAGTTGTCATGACCCACACCCAAAATTTGGGCATGAGTCGTGGGTACGTCCAGCCTATGCCGCAGCATCGGCGGTAGAACGTTGTCTTGGTCTCTATAATACTATCATAACTCACAACCTGTCAATGATATCAACTCCATACGGAGGACAATAATATAAACATCTCTCAACATCTCATAATGTATACTCAATTACAATAACTATAAGAATATAAATGGCACGATAAAAGATAAAAAGTAATAACATAAATCAAACACAATGTCTCAAATAGAGATAAACTACAGTCTAGTTATCCAACATAAATAATCTCCATAAGTCTCAATTATAACTCAACATAAGTCTCGACATAAACTCAAATGCATAAAATAATACTGTCTAAACAGCTGCAGGTAGTGTCTCCTCTAAGGGAAGGGACTCTTCTAAGCTCTCTGGTATGTAGTCTGCATCTATACCTGGTCCATAGTATGTAGGACAAAAATCCTTAAGATCCTCTGGAAAAAATATCCAGTCAGGATTGGAGCGAAGTACAAGCACTAACAGCTGTTCCATGTATATTGACAAAAACTATAATACAGTGTAAAGAAATACAAGATGGATATAAATACTGGCAATAAGAAATACTGGTAAATAGAAAATACTAAAAATAAGTAAATGCTGGAGAACATATCATCATCAAGGGTACAACTAGCAAGGAACATAAATATAAGTTCATGCTAGAATAATGAACTGGAATATAAGTGAATGCTAAAACTATAAACTGGAAGTACATGTATAGAATATCTAGCTAAGTGTGTGAAACATTAGTATATCATGTGATCGGCTTGGGACTGATCAGGCTTGCTATATATGATTAGCTATGATTCATGTAAGGTCAGGCTAACCATCCAGTTAGCTATGATGCGAGCAATAGTCAGGCTAATCATACATAACAGGCTACGAGGCATGTAATGGTCAGGCTGCACCCGACGTGAGGTGTGGGGTGAGCTATGATGCATGTAGAGTTGGGTATGATCACATAATCTACTAATATCTCCCCGTCTCCAGCTAGCACGATGGATCCCAATTACTACTCCTCGTGACAGGTCTCGATGATGCCAACTCGTGTATCCACAGTGTCAAAATCATGTACGCTATATACCTAGAATCATAAAGATGATCAACATAATAAAAACTGTCAGAGAATATACTCGTCCGTGGTCCTCTGCTGGCAATACCAATGTCCTATTTTTGAGGTCTTGTCTGAATAATCCAACAGTCCTATAGACATCATTTAATAATAATACAACATCAGTCATTACACTAACACACAATCATAAATACACTAAACACAGAGACTACGCTAGGGGTGACACTGGTCAACTAACAGGGTCAAGTATGCGTCTAACTGCACGGGTGTCACGTCTTTAAATGCTGTGCAAAATCAGACAGTCGACTCACTAACACGTCTAAGCCAGTATGTTGGTGTACACAAGGCAGTCAACTCACAAATTCTCAGGGTCATACAGTCAAATATAAATACGTGATATCCATAAATAATACTTATGGTGATACGCAACTACGTATATATATATTACAGTCATACCCCCTACTAGCAATTGATTTCTTATATATATATATATATATATATATATATATATATATATATATATATATAAAACTAATATTATGTGCATACACGCACACGCATACGAGTTACTCAGTTTACTTGCATGGTGTCTTGCAATCAACATCTAACCAAACTTATCATGAAATAATATGTTCAATCCTAATACTATTCACACATGTACGTACACACAATTATGAACAAGTCGAACCTGCGTGCATGTGAACGAGGGGTGTATTCAACGTCGAGGTGGTGCTCGATTGCATCACGGTGGAGGGCTCGGCTGCTCCTACTGCTGTTGTTCGGCGTGCTGGTGGCGGAGTCGGTACTTGCGGTGAGGCCCGGTGGTGGTGTTGTAGATGATGGTGATGATGATAACGGAGGTCGTCGACATCGGCGTTAATGGTGGAGGGGATGATCGTGATGGTGGGGTTCAGTCGAAGTGATGGTGGAGGAGATCGGGGTTTAGGCAACGTCGGGGTGTCGACGGGCTGAAGTCGACGCGGTGATAGGTGGTGTTGGGGGAGATAATGATGAAGACGGTGGAGTCGAGGAGGGATGTCGGGTGGAGTTCAGCGGAGTTCGACGGGTGTGCAATCGAGTTGAGGGAGGTTGACGACGACGGGCGGAGAAGATCGGCGGGGGTGTAGCCGCTGCTGTGGTCCAGTGTCGGTGTGGCGGTAACGATGGGGAAGTCGGGAATGGTCGTCCAGGCGAGGGGAGGTCGATAGAGTTCAGGCATTGTCGTGCGGGTCCTCGCGGTGATCAGGATGGGTCAGGCGGGTGTGGCGTGGATCCGGCGAGTTATCGTGGCCAGGGCTGAGGGGAGTTAGTCGGGTGTCGTCGAGGAGGGACTGTTCCGGCAGGTTGCGGTGGATCTGATGGATGTCGATGGGTGTGCGGTCGGTGGAAGTCGTGAACGGTTGACAGGCGGTCGGGTAGTCTGGGCCCCAGCGTCGCAGTGAGCAGGGATGAAGGTTCTGCTGTCGGGGTGGTCGAGTTCGCCGGGGCTCCGGCAGTTTGGAGGTGGACGGGATGATGGCGATGAACAGTAGAGGGGGGTGAGATGGGTTCGGCTAGGTTTAGGTATTTGTGATGGTTGAAGAAAAATAATGAAGAAAAGTTATATATATATATATATATATATATATATATATATATATATATATATATATATATATATATATATATATATGTAGAGAAATAGGGTTTGATATTGACCTAGGGAGTTGGGCCGGTCACCACTCCTTGGGATTGGGTTTCTTTCTACATGTAGATATTTAAAAGGCTAGGATAGTTTTGTTTGAAATTGATGGCTAGGATTTGATGAGGGGAAAGGATGTTGAGTGTTGCAGACTCCAAAATCATGGGAAAATTCACATGACCGGTCAATGAAGGAAATTGGTGTTTCTTCATGTGTTTGGTCCAATGGGGGTGTAGACACCTCAATGCACTTCTGCATAAAAGTCCCCAACAATTAGAAAATTGCACAAAGTGGGGGTTTCTGGATTAAATGAGGGAAAACACCATATTTGGTGTGATGTAGTAGATAAAAATGGTGTTTGGTACTTAGTATGAGTCTTGAGGGTGTGAGTGGGGGTTTGGTTTGGTGTTGGGTGTAGTTTTGGGTTAAGTTGAGTCCTTACACTAATTTAATTAAAAATAGTGTAACTGGTGTTCTAAAATTAATTGGAAGTACATAGGGTTAAAATTTGGTGGAACACAAGTGTCATGGATGTAGAAAACTCATAATAGAATATTATCATAATTTGGGTTGCACAAAACGGGTCGAGATTGTGTCTCCAATTTTGATTGGAACGCACAAAGATGTAAAGTTGGATTTATTTGGAAATATAATTAAATGTTTGCATCGAATATTGTGCGACTAAAATGAAGCACAATAGAGCATATTAATGAGTTACACAAGGATCAAAATGGAAGACGGGCACGTCTAGGACAAGGATGTAAAATTTGTTGGAAGACAAAAGCTAGTGTAGCACTCCCAATAACGAAGCAACGGTAAGGTACCACAATCGAATAAAATCACAACAATTAAATATAATCCCTAATATTAAATCCCAAAAATGCTTATTAATGTACATAACCCTATAGTTTGGTCAGAGGTTCAACTAGTGGATTTTTAGGTCCAGTCCACTAACTCATGCATTTAAGGAACACTATATATAATATATAAATATCATGCAATATATTAAAACATTTAAATAAATAAATAAAAAGACGAAAATACTCCTATTCTGGAATATGGTAGTGACAACAGTGATAGCAACCCTCCTTGTGGTCCACAGTCGCAAGATCCCGAGAACTTCCTCTTGTCCTCGCTTGTGACTTGGGTCTTCCCTTCCCGTAGAAAGCTTACCAGAGCGGACTCCTACGACGATTCCACTTGCTTATGCTGGATCTCCTCGTTCAACAAGATACTTTTTACTGCCTCCATCGGGACAACTCCACCAGGCATGAAGTTGCTTATCGACACCACCATTATCTTCCAGCTTTTCGCCAGAGAACTTAAAAATAAAAAGGACTAAATCTCATTATCAATCACCATCTTCATCGCATATAGCTGATTGATAATATCCTGAACCTCGTTCATATGTTGTGCCATTGGGGCACCCTCCGTATACTTTGAGTTGACGAGTTGACGAATCAGAAATGCCTTGTTGCCAGCCGTCTTTCTTTCGTACAGCGAATGCACCTTCTCCCACAATGCTTTTATCGAACTCTCCATGGACACATGGTAAAACACCGAGTCTTCCAGCCTGTCACGCCCCAGTCCCAAAATACGTAGGACTAGGAATACATAAGCATACCAGCCGTATGTATATGGAAACTCCAATATATGGAAACCATAACACATACGTACGCTGTATTATGAACAATAATTCACAAGTGGTATATAATTGTCACAAGTCACAGGGCATAACTAAATCTCATCCACAGAAATCATAAAGAGATAAATGATCAAATATGTCAATAAACCAAATATGAACTAGTCGAGAAGAACTAATAGTTGGATGAAGACAAATCCACTACCAAACTAGAATATAAAAGTAAATATAATAAGTACATCATCTAATGATCAGAGAGGCTTGAAGGGAAGACCTTCTCGAGAGATAACGAAGTAGCAAGTCCTGATCCGTGCTCCTGCGAATAGTAATGATTGTCTACACCTGAAAAGGGACCAGGTCCTCAGAGGGACATAACAAGATACATAGAAGCATGCCAATAAAATATTGAAAATAAATATCCAAAGGGTCGTCTAACCGCCTATGTGAATGCACTTTGAGAATAACTTTCCAACAAGTGGGCCATCTGGCTAAAATATGATTGGCATGATTCTCTCGGAGAATCAGGGGCCTAAAAAGTATGACGTCTTTTGAACGTCAGAGGCTGCCTGTAGATAATATAGGGGTCATCAGACTACGCATCTCCGGCGGAGCGTGCTGGTTACACAAGGAAAGTGCAAAGGAGACCAAATGCCTTACTTGTTGTACTCTCCACCCCATGCTCTATTCATGCCATATCCATGACACATTGACATCTTTAATAACTTCCAAGCTTCTAATTATGCAAATTCTATCATCAGTTATCCTTATCCGTCGCACGTCCCATACGTACCGGTAGCCAGCCGAATACGCAAGTTCATATCCTACATGAGACTCACACTCATGTAACAACTGTGTCACGGCCAATAAAATATAAGAATGCCTCATGATAATGGGGTGGTCTCATAAAACTAGGTTAACATGCATAATATATTATAAAGACAAGGTACGATGCCACCGTCGTTGCACCCAAGTTATTCTTGGACGCGCAATTTATATAGCAGTTAAAATATATGAACTAAATAACAGAAATAAAATGCATGCACCATATGGAATATAAATCACAGTACAATGGCAATGTATACTTGCCTGGCAAGAAAGCTGCGTAATGTAAACGTCTAGGTGTCAAGTACAAATGATCATAAACTATGGCCTCATAATAAACGTCTCTGGATGCTAAAATAAATATCACCAACATTCCCGAAATCAGCGAGATAGCTAAAAAATACTACCCTTTCGTCCAATTTGGATACAGGGGCAAAACAGTAAGTTTAGGTCAAAGTGGGGTCCATGTGTGGCCCACCTTGCACCAAAATACGTGCCAGAGGTAAAGTTATCTAAATGGGATAAATTATAGGTCAATTTTTTTTTAAATGATGATACAAACTCAATGGTATGTCCATTTTTGAATTTCGGTGAGCTGATCACAAATTCGCCCTTAAAGTTAAACCGTAGGGCCCACAAATAGATGGCTCAGTCAACTATCTCAGAATTGCGTAAAACTTGGGTCACAGAACCAGCGTGATACCACAAATCCAATGGTGCAAGTTTCGTCGTATTCCGACGAGCGTTCACAAAGTGGGGTGATGGTTTACAAAAGTCACGATACAAAGACTTTTTATGGATACGGGTTGATTCCGACGCGCACACACGTCCGAATCATCTTCCGTGAAAGCCCACATGTCAGGATATACCATACGTGCCTTTCGGTGTAATTGGTATATGACGAGGCGATCCCGTTTGGCGGGTCGCACTCTGTATCACAAAATTTTAGTTTTGAAAGTTCAAGTTTTTGGTCGTTTTGGAGACTGAATAATTTAATAAATAAAATAAATTAATAAAAACTAAAAGAACAGTTAAATTCTTGGTTATATTGAGAATAAAATCTTTCAATTAGATTTTGAAAATATTTAACGGGTTGGTGGCAAATTGGGCATGAACATGGGGGTTTGGGTCAAAATTCTGGACTGTTCTTGGTCAGTTTTTCGGCCAACTTCCGGTCGATTTTTCGACCAATCAAAGGCACAAAAACTCGTTCCGCTTGAAAAAAATCCTAGAGGGTTAGGTTGTGAACGTATACGGATAAACCGCTCGAGAAAAGGATGATAGATGAGAGAGATGCATTACCGCGAAGATAGGGCGTCGGGGCTGTGTTACCGTGGCTGTGCACATGCGTGCACGCGGGCGGCTCGCGGCTGCTGCGGCGGCGGTCGCCGGCTGTCGTCGGCGTCGGGGGGGGGTCGTCGCTGAGGTCGGGGATTAGGGTTAGTGTTTAGGTTTAATTGTAATATATATATATATATATATATATATATATATATATATATCGAGAGAGAGAGAGAGGGGGAGAGGTCTCCTTCTGGTAAGTTGGGTTCGGGGGGTTCTGGTAGGGAATAGGAATAGGTTTTGTTTAGGAATTAGTTTAGGTTATGTTTTATATTTTACTATTATTATTATTATTATTATTGTTGTTGTTTTCTTTTCTTTCTTTCTTTTTTTTTTCTTTTTTTTCTTTTTTTCTTTTCCTTTTTATTTCTTTACTTTTGTTTTTATTTTCCTTTTTATTTCTTTTCTTTTATTATCAACATTATTATTATTATTATTATTATTATTATTATTATTATTATTATTATTATTATTATTATTATTATTATTATTATTATTATTATTATTATTATTATTAACTATATATTTATCAACATATATATTTATATATATAGATGAGGTTATAAAAAAATCCAAAAATAATATTTGTACACAAAATAAATTCTAAAATTTTTTACTTTATAAAGCTTTAATAAAATACTACACCCAAAATATTTTATGTAAAATTTATAATTAATAATTAGATATTTATCTAGTTATAATAAATCAATAACTATATTATCCAATTAACTAAGTAAATAACTAAATAGATATCCAACAAAATAGGATAATTGTAAATAATATGCAAATCTTACAAAAAGAAAAAATGCCTAATTTGGCGTGGAGAATTATGGTATGCTAATGGTAGGAAGTTGGGATTGGAAAATAACCACAGATAAATTATATATATAAAATATCTAAATATTTAACATAGAATCTATGGCTGTTGCCATATTGTCATACTAATGCTAATGGATCAAATTTTTGTGCCACGAAAAGATCCTTCAGGTAGTGTCTCCTGTGTAGGCTACTTCCTATGAAGGGCGATACAGATTTTGGGACTATCCTATATCATTAATGTCCAAACAACGGTGAAGTATCCTAATAAAATCATTGAATTTTTAATTTGAAAAATAATCTAAAACAAATACAAGAAATACAAAATACACACAAGATACCTATTTTTGTGTGAGGGGGTTTACAATCTACCTAACTTACAAGAATTTTGTCCTCGAAATTAAAAATAAGGCATGATTGCTAAATCTTTCACATTCGTATATAAGGTAAGTCAATCGCAATCTCTTCCAAAAATTTAAATAATAAAATCTATTCAAATACATCGCAACCACTTCAAAATTAAAATAACCACTGTTTAAATTAAAATTTAACCTATCGTAATCTTTTCTCGATTATTAAATAATCAACATCCAAATCTAATTCAAATCTATATGACATCCCACATTAAAATTTAAATCACTATTTTCAACTATCATAATCTTCTCTTCATTTTAAATAAATAACAACTCTAATCAAATCTTATTCCTATTTTCAACTTAAGAATTTCGTACTCTTCAAATTTTAAATTCAATTTTTATCCTCAATATTTCAAATAGGTGATCCAACAATCAAAATTCAACTATTAATTCAAATTATCAAATTGTAAAATTTTTGAATTCAATCCATCAATGTTCATGTTTAGAGTTCTAATTTTTTTCTCAAAATTTAAATCGTTAATTCAATCTCCAATATTCAAATTTAAATCATGTGCTCAAATTATAAATATTTGGTCCACAATATCAAGATTTTAAAATTCATTCTATAAGGCATTCTTATCTTTAAAGTTAAATCCTTATCATCTTAATCATTGTTCTATAATTTTTCAAAATTAAAATGACTTAAATCTTTCAATCTAATCTTACTTGATCACAATAAAAAAATTCACCTCAAGTTGACAATGCGACTTTTACCCAACTTAGAATTTACCGATCTATCACATAAGGCTATATATTTAAGAAAAACTTCCTCAAATTATTTAATCGTGTTATTCAATCCTCAAACAAAAAATATCTCACATGTTTTATGCCCTTAATTACAAAATATATTCACAAAGTAATATGATTGGCCTATGGGGTATATCTAGTACTATCCGTGTATCAAACTTATATCAAGCACGAGTATTCGTCTTTCCGAAATAGGGGAAGACAAAAAAAATAACAATAAAGAATTCAATAAGGAGGTGATAGAATACAAGTACGGGGTTCAAGGCGATTAAAGAATTCAAAAAAGGAGTTGTCAAGACAGTTGTGGATTGAAATCTTATTTTTTGGTAAATTCTTATTCGCATGCTCATATCAATATAGTTATGTAACCGATACGATATGCTCGGACATGTCTAGAGGGCACATATATACGTCTAAGAATCTAAGTCAATTACATCTCAATCCACGTAAAGTAGTCATGCAAAGAGCGAACCAAGCGCACTAAGGTTATCTAGACCATAATACACTGATTATGATTTAGACAATGTATTAGTGTGGGCCCCCGATAATACATATGTCATGAACAAGCTCGATAAAGAATAAGCTTGTAAAACTAGGCTGTAAAAGCATCATGAGTCAAGATATTCCAAATAACATAAGTATGCGGGATTATGGTGAGTGAAAGGTACAAAATAATTCAGGTTCACAAAGAAGATAAGACTCGTCCGATGTTGTGCCTCTACAGTTCCCATACTAACTTCTTGTCTAAGTCTCTAGTCGACCAAATGGGGGTATGGGCCTCTAAAGTTCTATAGTCTGGATAAACACTATCTTCTTATGCTAGCCTATAGTTGGTGTCATTCAATTACACTTCATTAATGGGTCAAAAGGACTATGTGATACTAGGTTGTGAGGCATACTACCCAACTTACAAGAATCAACTAATACTGTAACTGCCTTGAGGGGATTCTCCAAAATAACCTTGTCCTTGTAAATAAAGTAGAAACTCTTATTGGGGTATACGAGGAAAAGATCTTGGTACTTATTAAGGTATCCTATTGCATTATATAGGTAATGGTCATCTTAAGTCTTAATCATAGTGCTTATAGAACAAAGCGTTAATATTAAGAATGGAGAAGTTACTGGTTCTCAAGTGAAAGAGGATATAACTTTATTGAGATATGCGGAACAGATTACTTGATTTGAAACTAAAGGATAATCATAAATCATAATCTAAATGAATAACTCAAACTATCAAGTTCTAACTATTAAGCACAGCATTTCAAAATTTAAGATTAACAACTATAATCTTAGCAAACTATGTATCCTAACATAAAAGGAATCACTTGGCCTACAATCAGAAGGGTTAGGTGGCACGAATTGAAAGATAAAGAAATTCTTTTTTTAGCCATCACATAAAAAATGAGTGCTAAGGTTTCGGAGAAACACGATATGTAATTAAATAGAGAGACTCTTGATAATATCATGGTTTCCTAAGGAAATACGGTATGCTAATCTCTGTGTTCGAGGTATGATCAAGAAAAATATTCTATTCATTCCTCTTAGTTTCCTAAGGTACTGTTCTGCTAATATCAAGACAATAATCTAAATTTATAGTTCTCTAATACTATCTCACTATGAAAGTTAGGTTTAGTCCTAATATTCAACCTTGAATTTCTATTAGTTCCTCAATACTAAGGTCAAACAATATGGTCAAATTTTTAACTAACCCTAGTAGTGTCTATACTACTCTCAAGTTCTTCATAAATATATCAAGGGATAATGGTCAATTAATTTACAGGTAAGGGATGCTAGGGTTCATTAGGTATTTTAGACTTAGTGATGTGTCAATATTCTAGTTGTATTCTTAGTAGGAATATTATCCTAATTCTCATCCTAACAACAAGGATTCCTATATTCTTGGAGAAGGCTATACTCAAGGAACTATTAGGAAAGTACATGAATCAAGCAGGATGTAATTATTTAAATAGAACGGATTGGAAGGAAGTTGAGTCATAGTCAAATATGGATGAGACCTAAAACCCTAATCTTAGGTGCATTCCCGCTTGGTACAGTTACATAACCGAAACGGCTAACTCGACCTGCATGGGCCACCACAAAAATATGTCATATTCCAGTCCCAAAATACGTAGAACTAGGAATACGTAAGTATGCCAGCCGTATATATATGGAGACTCCAATATATGGAAACCATAACACATACATACGCTGTATTATGAACAATAATTCACAAGTGGTATATAATTGTCACAAGTCACATGGCATAACTAAATCTCATCCACAGAAATCATAAAGAAATAAATGATCAAATATGTCAATGAACCAAATTGAACTATTCGAGAAGAACTAATAGTTGGATGGAGACAAATCCACTACCAAACTAGAATATAAAAGTAAATATAATAAGTACATCATCTAATAATCAGAGAGGCTCGAAGGGAAGACCTTCTCGAGAGATAACGAAGTAGCAAGTCCTGATCCGTGCTCCTACGAATAGTCATGATCGTCTACACCTGGAAAGGGACCATGTCCTCAGAGGGACATAACAAGATACATAGAAGCATGCCAATAAAATATTGAAAAAAATATCCAAAGGGTCGTCTAACCACCTATGTGAATGCACTTTGAGAACAACTTTCCAACAAGTGGGCTATTTGGCTAAAATGGGATTGCCATGATTCTTCGGAGAATCAGGGGCCTAAAAAGCATGAAGTCTTTTTGAACGTCAAAGGCCGCCTGTAGATAATATAGGGGTCATCAGTCCACGCATCTCCGGCGGAGCGTGCGGGTTACACAAGGAAAGTGAAAAGGAGCCCAAATGCTTTACTTGTTGTTCTCCCCACCCCATGCTCTATTCATGCCATATCCATGACACGATAAAATCTCTAATAACTGCCATGGCTTCTAATTATGCAAATTCTATCAGCAGTTATCCCTATCCGTCGCACGTCCCATACGTACCGGTGGCCAGCCAAATATGCAAGTTCGTTTCCTACATGAGACTCATACTCGTATAACAACTGTATCACGACCAATAAAGCATAAGAATGCCTGATGATAATGGGGTGGTCTCATAAAACTAGGTCAACATGTATAATATATAATAAAGACAAGGTTCGACACCACCGTCGTTGTACCAAGTTATTCTTGGACGCGCAGTTTATATAACAGTTAAAATATATAAACTAAATAACAGAAATAAAATGTATGCACCATATGGAATATAAATTATAGTACAATGACAAGGCATACTTGCATGGAAAGAAAGTTGCGTAATGTAAACGTCCAGGTGTCAAGTACAGAGGATCATAAACTATGCCCTCCGAATGAGCGTCTCCAGATGCTAAAATAAATATCACCAACATTCCCGGAATTAGGGAGATAGCTAGAAAACACCACCCTTTCATCTAATTTGGACATAGGCACAAAACAGTAATTTTGGGTCAAAGCGGGGTACATGTGTGGCCCACCTTGCACCGAAATACGTGCCAGAGGTAAAGGTCTCTAAATAGGATAAATTATAGGTCAAACAAATTCTAAACGATGATACAAACTCAATGGTATGTCCAATTTTGGATTCCGGTGAGCCGATCACAAATTCGCCCTTCAAGTTAAACCATGGGGCCCGCAAATAGGCGGCTCGATCAACTATCTCGAAATCGTATAAAACTTGGGTCACAGGACCAACGTGATACCACGAATCCAATGTCACAAGTTTTGTCGTATTCCGACGAGCGTACACAAAGTGGGGTGGTGGTTTGTAAAAGTCGCGATACGGAAACTTTTTACGGATACAGGTTAATTTTGACGCGCACACACGTTAGAATCAACTTTCGTGAAAGCCCACACGTCAGGATATACCATACACGTCTTTCAGTAGCAATTGGTACGCGACGAGGCAATCCCGTTTGGCGGAGCGCACTCCGTATCACAAAATTTTAGTTTTGAAAGATCAAGTTTTTGGTCGTTTTGGAGGCCGAATAATTTAACAAATAAAACAAATTAATAAAAACTAAAAGAACAGTTAAATTCTTGGTTATATTGATAAGAAAATCTTTCAATTAGATTTTGAAAATATTTAACAAGTTGGTGGTAAATTGGGCATGAACATAGGGGTTTGGGTCAAAATTCTAGACTGTTCTTGGTCATTTTTTCGGCCAACTTTTGGTCGATTTTTTGACCAATCCAGGGCACAAAAATTTGTTCCGCTTGGAAGAAATCATAGAGGGTTAGGTTGTGAACGTATACGGATAAACCCTCGTAAAAAGGATGAGAGATGAGAGAGATACGTTACCGCAAAGATGGGGCATCGTGGATGTGTTACCGCGGCTGTGCACATGCGTGCGTGCGGGCGACCCGCGGCTATTGCGGCGGTGGTCGCCGGCCGGTACGGCGGCTGTCGTCGGCGTCGGGTGGGGTAGGGTCGGCGCTGAGGTTGGGGATTAGGGTTAGGATTTAGGTTTGATTGTAATATATATATATATATATATATATATATATATATATATATATATATATATATATATATATATATATATATATATATATATCGAGATCGAGAGAGAGGGGGAGGGGTCTCCTGCGGGTGAGTTGGGTTCGGGGGGTTCGGGTAGGGAATAGGAATATGTTTTGTTTAGGAGTTAGTTTAGGTTTTATATTTTATTATTATTATTATTGTTATTGTTTTTTTTCTTTTCCTTTTTTTTTACTTTTATTTTTGTTTTCCTTTTTATTTCTTTTCTTTTATTATCAATATTATTATTATTATTATTATTATTATTATTATTATTATTAACTATATATTTATCAACATATATATTTATATATATATATGAGGTTATAAAAAAAATCCAAAAATAATATTTGCACACAAAATAAATTCTAGAAAATTTTACTTTGTAAAGCTTTAATAAAATACTACACCCAAAATATTTTATGTAAAATTTGTAATTAATAATTAGATATTTATCTAGTTATAATAAATCAATAAATGTATTATCCAATTAACTAAGTAAATAACTAAATGGATATCCACAAAATAGGATAATAGTAAATAATATGCAAATCTGACAAAAAGAAAAATTGCCTAATTTGGCATGGAGAATTATGGTATGCTTATGGTAGGAAGTTGGGATTAAAAAATAACCACAAATAAATTATATATATATAAAATATCTAAATATTTAACACAGAATCTATGGTTGTTACCATAATGTCATACTAATGCTAATGGATCAATTTTTTATGGCACAAAAAGATCCTACAAGTAGTGTCTCCTATGTAGACTACTTCCTATGAAGGGTGATACAGATTTTGGGACTATCCTATATCATTAATGTCCAAACAACGATGAAGTATCCTAATGAAATCATTTAATTTTAATTGATTTGAAAAATAATCTAAAACAAATACAAGAAATACAAAATACACACAAGATACCTATTTTTGGATGAGGGGGTTTACACAGCCATTGGCGGATGAATCTACCGACCTTCATCTAGTCGTTTCTAGAATTTAGCAGCTTTGTTCGATGGCTTAGCATTGTCGCCCTCCAACGGACCATGCAAGTCCTTACAGCAGAGTAGATCCTCCATCATTGGCTTCAAAATTGCCCAATTCCTCCATGTGAGGGTGATCATACGAGTGTTCATCTGCTCCGTAGACATAGTTGCCAGAACCAAAACCAGTAGCTCTGATATCAGATGTTGAAGAATCGGACACGCCCTGCAAGCATTTCGACATTGTATCTGAGTGTGCCCGTAATAAAAACTTTAGACCAACCCACCTAAGATAACCAACCCCTGTCTAACGAACGCCAAGCATAGATAAAGACAAGTATATGGCGGTGACTACGCGTCACCTGGACAAATCCTAACCTTTATAACTCAGGTAAAATTATAAGATTGACAGATTCAATGTTGAACCCTTTGCCCTAATAGATTCAACTCCCTTACCACACTCAAGAAGAAAAGAAAGAGATTATAATTAAAATCACTCACCAACCCGTAGCAATCTCCCTGAGCGAAGGTGACGACTCCTCGATCAGATCTCTTTCTTCCTTCTATCTTGGATGGCGAAGCACTAAGAGCAAAGCATGGACTTTCTCTTAGATTTTCTGTAGACGAGCACCCCAAATCTCCAACTTGTGCTATTTTTGTGCCTCCACCCTTCTCCTATATTTATAGGAAAAAAAATCTTATTTTAGGTCATAATAGGATTTTTAAATAGAAAACCTTAAAATAAGAATCATATTCCACCTAAAATAGCCCAATACCAATTATGGAAGTCCAAATATGGTCAAATTAAATATTTGATATAAATTTGAAATATAATAAAATATTATATTTAATGTAGATTTCTAAATTATATAAAATAAAATCTTTGACCATATTTGGGTTTTAAAATTTACCAAATTCAGACGGACACCAACATAATAAATAAGGACAGAAGTAAATAAATACGGGACAAGACTTGTACGGTACAAACGTACACATCTCGATATAGAATAGAGAAAACTAAAATGAAATAATAAACATGAACTAACTATAGAGCAAGATAAATACGACGAGTGGCAAGAGAGCATGTGGACTACTATTGTCACGACCCGTACCCGAAAATTGGACATGAGTTATGGGTACGTCAAACCTAAGCCGCAGCATCGGCGGTAAAACACTTTTTAGGTCACAATACTATCTATCACATCTCACAATAATATATAACTTGTCAATGATCTCAACTCCAGAAAGAGGACAATATGAATATAAGATAATATCAAAACATATACTCAATCACAATATAATCTATAGGAAGATGAATGGCACAATAAAGATATGAAATAATATAAAAAAGTTTCAACATATAAGTTTAGAATTAAACATCTCAAAATAATAGCAATAAATCTAAGAGTCTAGCTAACTCAATAACAACATAAGTCTCAACATAGTACAACTCAGAATATCTCAAAGTGGAACAATCCCAAATATAAAATGAATGCTAGGCTCTAAGTTACTACTAATGGATTCTCTACTAGAGCAGGATTCTCCTGAAGCTCCTGGATGTAACCTTTATTTACTTTTGATCCATAGTATGTAGGACAAATTTTTTCGAGATCCTCTAAAAAATATTATCCAGTCAGGATTGGAGCGAAGCACATAAAGTAATAGCAGTTCTAATTAATTTAATAAAGTATAAAGCAGTGAGTAAGGAATATACATGATGGAATAAAATACTAGAATTATAAGAAAAACTAGAGAGTCAATCATCATATCATAGTACATGGTAAGCAGAGAAAGCAGATAAGGTAAATACTAGCAATGTATGAACTAGAAATAGAAGAATAAAAATACTGGCTAAGTGCCTTAAAATATTAGTTTGCTATGTGATCGGCCTGGGACTAGATCAGGCTTGTTATATATGATTAGCTATGATACATGTGAGGTCAAGCTAACCAATTGGTTAGCTATTATGCAAGCAAGAGTTAGGCTAATTATATATAACAGGCTATGAGGCATGTAATATGGTCAGGCTGCACCCTACGTGAGATATTGGGTGAGCTATGATGCATGTAAGGTGGATATGATCACAAAAATTGCTAATATTTCCCCATCCCTGATTAGTACGATGGATCCAATCATAACTTCTCATAACATGTATATATGATACTAGCCCGTGTATCTACGGTGTCGGGGATCAAGTATAATACTACAAACTAGAATCATAGTAATCATAAAAAATAATAAAAACTGTCAGAGAATGTACTCTCCTGTGGTCTTGAGCATTGTGAGGATCGATGTCCACGATAAAGTCATAAAGACCTAAATATAGAAAAATAA